>JAHLSL010000024.1:263027-315505 GCA_025920805.1 Petroica traversi
CAGGGCTGCACAGCCTTGGCTCCCATGCTGCAGCCGTGCAGGGCTGCTGGCGGCTGCACTGCACTCCCATGCTGGGGCTCTGGGATGGGGAAGGTGTGGGAGTTGCTGGCGAGCTGGTCTGAGCTGCAAGGGGGAAGGAAAGGGCTGCTGTCCTGCAGGAGCTTCGTGCCCACCAGGCTGGGGGGCAGAGTGGCCCTCAGGGAGCTGTTGCTGCCCTCCTGCTCCCCCGTGGCTCCCACCACTCTCCATTCCTGCAGGCCACAGTGGGTGCTGCCCTGGCAGAGGGACCAGGGCTGGTTTCTCAGCAGCAGGAGTGGTGGTGCTGTGCTCCATCCGCTTACGTCAATGCAGACCTTTCCATGGACTCCAGTCTGGGTTGGATCAAGCCTTGCATGATTGTGGCCCTTGTGCATTTCAAAACTGTGCTAATCTATATCTGGATCCCAATGGGGGCACTCGGGATGAGCTGAGCTCAAACAATCCTTGGCAGGAGGGACAGACTGGAGTTGGCAAGGATTTTTGTCCCATTATTGGTTTCTCAGAGGAAGGAATTTACGCACCATTTTAATATATGACAACTTGAGGTCTGTCATCTTTAGCATATTAGAAAAGCCTCATTCTTAACAAATCCCAGAGCGTTTACCAGGCATGGCGCTGCAGCTGGGTTGAGACTGCATGCTGGTCCTGGGCACAGGCGCAGGGGCTGCTCTCTGTCTCTTCAGACACAGAGCAACTTCTGCTGTCGGCTCAGCCCTGTGGGTGCCAGCCCAAGCCCCTCGGGCTGTGAGCCTCTCATTCCCATTTGCCCCTGCCAGCAGGAGAGGTGGGAATGCTGGGGCAGAAAAAAGCAGTTTCCCATAGAGGAAACCATGCTGAAAGCCCTTCCCAGCCAGTTACGTCTGCCTGCGTGTGCTCAGCAAGGTTAGCCAGGGGGTGTTTACCAAGCTCAGAGGGGACTTGCCTGTCTGCACTAAAATCTTCAAAACATGTCCCAAAGACCCAGAGAGAGATTTTACACTCTCTCAGTCAGTTTGCTCTTTTCTCTAGTGAAAAATCCAGATGGGTGCTTGTACTGAAAACTGGCTTGGATGAAGTCACACTTTCTGCTTTATTGTTCTGGATTTCTAAAGCAGAGGAATTCAACTCATAAAGATTTTCCAAGATTATTTAGACTTTTTGTATCAAGACCAAGCAAGTAGTCCAGAAAACCAGGAAATGGCTTATGAAGGATAGAGGAAGTATGTTTGGGGTTTTGTGTTGTTTGAATGTTTTTGTGTTTTGTTTTGTTTTGTTTTTGGTTGGGTTTTTTTGTATGTTTGTTTTTTGTTGGTTTTGTTTTGTTTTGGGGTATTTTTGTTTTATTCTGTGGGATTTTTTTAAATTTTTTTTTGTTTTGGAGGAGGAAAGAATTTTAAAATAGTTTTCTCTACTTTAGAAGCATTAGTTGTATTTTTATCAACCAGCAAAGTACTTAGCAAACTGTTTCCTTCAAAAACATCCCCATAAAGAGAGTGTTGAAATAATCAACCAAAAGAATTGGTGTCAGCCTTAGCCAAACAACTGGATTGATTCTGTGTAATCTAATGTCATTTTAATAGTTTGCTTTTAATGCAGCTGAGAGAATGGTTTGATGGACAAGGCACTGATGCTCACGAGCCTGAGTTCAGTTGTTAGGGCTGTGTCAGAAATTATTTTTCACAGACAAGTGTAGTTGGAGTGTCAGCTCCCATTATGTGTATCAGGGCCTCTGAGGTTCAGTGCTAGCACACCAGGTTTTGCAGCCTTTGGTTTGTTTCTGAGGCAACTAAACCAGAAGGTCTTTGGTTAACTTCTGACCACTGACATATTAAATGAAGATGAGCATTTGAGCAACATCAGTGATTTCAATTGACTCATCAATTGCCATTGCATAGCAGTCCTCATGTTTCACTTTGGTAACAAGCTCATCTGCCACATCTGATGCCAGCAATTCAGTCCCTCAAACAAATGACATGTTTGATAAAGAAATCTTTTAAAATTCATTATGCACTTTGGCTTTTGTCTTTCCTTTTAATACAGCATCTGTTGCAGCCGGGATACATTCCTTGATCGTTTCTGAGTCTGCAATTATTTTTATGCCTGCCCAGTGTCCTGGAGATGTGAAACGAAGCTGCCATGCTATGCTGCTGAGCCCTGAAACTCTACACAGACATTCAATTTAATTTCTTGGAACAGACTGCATTAAAGTAGTGTCATCAGTGCACACTTGTGATAAAAAGACGACGTGAAGAAAGACAGTGAACTAAAAGGCCCTGGGTTTTTTTTTTTGTCTGGGAAGAAAATAGGGTATCTGTCCCTTCATTTGTTTCATGGATTCCTTGCACAGCCATTTAAATTCAGCAGAAGGCTCCAAGTGTCTAAACTTTATCCCGAGCATTTTTTTCAGTACTGGAAAGGAATACAGTTAAGTGTCCCAGGGGGAATTTTATAGAAAATGCTATGTGCAATGTTAATGACTTGGGATGGGGTTGTACGATTTTCCACAGAGAGTCAGTAGGGAAACAAATCCAGGACTCGATGAGAAGTGTTCTGCAGGGATCCACTGCTCTGCAGCTCCAAAGGCTGGCAGAAGGATAATGAGGGCTTTAACCCAAAGTGCCCCCTTGTGCCTCTGTCCTGCTCTGTGCTGGAGCTCTGTGAATATCAGGAGCTGGAAGAAATGACAAACTTCTTGGGTGCCACAAGAGATTGCATCAGCATTACTGATCCTTACTCGGCTCGTTACTGAAAATGCATCAAGCAGCTATTTGGGTCAGACTGCTAAATTTGTAGACACGGAGTGTCAAGAAGCCTTTTTGTCAACTTGGTACCGTTTAGTGTTATTTGTCTTCAAGTTCAAAGCAATCCTGGCCTCAGACTTGTGATATTTTCTGCCCTTTCCCCTTTCTGTTGGCTCAGACCTCTTCCCTTTGAGGTCAACATCAAAATAAAGATGTATGTTTCCTCAGCCTGACCATGGCTCTGACTCTTTAGATCAGCAGTCCTATAGTCCATATGTCTTCCCATCTGTCAACTGGCATTTGAAGCCAGCTTGCTCCTCTATTCTTTCAGACAAGTGTGAGAATCAGGAGTTTCTTTAATGACGGTTCCAGGCCTTAAAGCGTTTGCTAAGATACTACCTATTAAGATCCCTTGATGGCACCTTGAATAGAGATCAAAAGCAACTGAGTTCACTCCACAAATCTGATTCCGTCAGTCAGTTTAGGGCATTGAGAGAGGGGTGGGGAGGGCTCAGGAGGGCACAGTGCTCCCGCAGTTAGGAGACAGGCTTGGGAAGTCCGAGCCCTGCTTCTGGGAGTGACAGAACAAACACTGCTGAATCCCTCCAGTGGTGGCTGTGCTCGAGCTGCCAGGGCTCCTCAGGTTCCAAAAGCAGATCTGTGCAGCAGGTCTTGGTGGCTTTGCTCAGGGCCCTGGTGGCAGCCTTAGGGTCTGAGCTGTGCCTGGTTCCAACAAGCACTTTTTGGTGCTACATTACTGCCTGGGTCTGTGCCTTTGGCTGAGGGATTATTCAAAACCTGTAAGTCACATAAACAAAAATCTGAAAGTACAATATTCTTCTCATTAATAATTACTACCAGGCTGCAATTTGTCTCTTATACTTCGGAGAGCTGCTTATAATGGGAATCTGTGTGTTGCTTCACCACTGGGACTGCATGAAAGGCGATGTGGAGAGATGCTGCCTGCACAGCATGATCACTGCAAAGTGGCCACTCTTTCTGGGGGCACAATTTGACTTTCAAACTCCCCTATTCTTAATGCCCTATTCTTAATCATCTTTGATAATGCAAAGCCCTTGGAATATTTGGGAAAGCATTTGCTCTGGTGGTGCATTTCTCCAAATGACCATCATAGAGGAATTACTGGGAAGCTGTGGATGTTATTTCAAGTCCAAAGCCTAAAACTCAAGGCCTCGTTGGCTGGAAGGGCTGGAAAATGCAGGGTGCTCGCCGTGGGAAGGGTGGTGGAAGGTGTTCCCCAGGGACCCTCCACAGGCACCGCTAACAAAAGTTGCTGTTTGTTTATGGGACCCAAATGTCTGAGAAGAGCTGAAAGGCCCCAGGATGTGGCTGAGTGCTGGAGGATGTGTCACACTATTGACTGTCAAGTAAAACTTGACTCGCTGGAGTCAAGGACACCATATGTCCTTAGATTTGTGTGGGAGTCTGTTGAAGTGTGAGCATGAACCTGAAGTCCAGACACAGATTTTCTTTGGCCTCAGTGTCTTTAACTGCAGTCATAATGTCATTTCTGCTCCCTGAGTGAAAACAGCTGCTCTGGCTGCCTGCTCTGGAGCCTCATTGCTTTCAAATCAGGTGGTTAGTCAAAACTTGGGGCATGTAGATTGCTTTCTTTTTAGGATGGAAAACAGAAATTACTTTGATGCAATTATATGCCTTCACCCAGATGATGCACCAGCTCCTGGACACTGCAGTCAGCAAAACATCAAGAGTCATTTTGTGTTCCCACTCCAAGCTTCTTTCAGTCAGCTCAAAAGTAATCTCTATCTGAGACTGTCATTGGGCTTATTTTAATGCATTTAGCTTTCTGCTCTTATTCTCTGCCTGTACTCTTGCTCACCCACTGTTTTTCTATTACAACCCCCACTCAGTCTATTTTGTCTCTTTTACATGATGATACTCAGCCAAATTTGTCTTCATCACAGTCTTTTTTTGTGTGAATTCATATCTGCCTTTTTTGCGGGGTAGTAGTGATGGTGACGTATACTTGTGGTTGCAGCAGAAGCTGCTATTGAGTTGGACAAAATAGGATGAATGCTGTATAAAAGCCTTCAGAGAGCTGTGAAATCTCCATCCTCTCTTCCTTGTTCTCCTGGGAACACTTGCACAAAGAGTATTTTTAATGTGAAGCAAAAAGGATTCTGACGAATACTCATTAACATTTTGTTTCTGCAAAGATACATGATTATCACAAGGCTGCAAGGGACATGTGTTCAGTAAAGCTCTTAGATGTATGCTTAGTTTTATGTATATGCTTAAATCTTCCTGATGTCCCTGCTTTGCTGAGTAGACCTATTAACCAAGACAAAACCAGGTATTTGATGGAGCTGATTTGTCCTGCTCAGGTAGGAGGCAGGTCTCCAACCTCACTGCTCAATAATGCCCTGTGAGCAGTGAATCCTCTCATGCAAGTGTTCCAGTGGCTTGGTTGAATTACACACCCACAAATCATTTGTATCATAATTGTGAACAACAAACCATAAGAGCAGGATTCAACCAGAGAGGTTGGAAGGGGAAAAAAACATCAGAGCCATCATATGCTGAAGCTTGTTTGCATCATGTGCCTTTGTAGTGGGAGCCCAGATGGAAAACATCCGGTGGAAGGTATTGCTTCTCCGACGCCACTTTGGAAGCTCCAGTGCCATGAATAAAGATCTGATACGGCTGCAGCCTTTGTCAGACACTGGCTGTGTCCCTCAGGGCATATGCAGCAGCCCCATTTCCTGCTGCCTGTTCTGAGCCGGTGAAACCCAGATCAGCCTTTGTCAGGAAGAGTTAATGTAGTCGCATGGTGGTGAGTCCCAGCTACTTATCTTGTCTGAAGGCAGGAGAAAGCGTGTCTGTCTCTGCCTCTTCCTGCAGACATGCCATAGATACGTTCCTCTGCTGCCCTGAACGCCCTGTGCGAGGAGGAGTGCTGGGCTTGCCTGGCTGTGTCAGTAGATACTGCCCTAGATTCACTTAAGAGTAAAGATTTCCCATTTGTGCCAAAGAGGAGCACGTTTTGGCGGGCACAATCTGCAGCAGAAGTAAGCAGACATGACAGGAGAGTTTCCAGGCTTGCTGGAGTTCTCATATCTTGTCACAGGGGGAACCATACACTCATTTTTCATGAGGTCCCCATTCTTCCAGTGGTTGTAATCCACTATTCTGTGCCTCTTTCCATATGAAATATTTGGTTCCTTTTAGCAGTTGTTTGGATGGAATAATAAAGTCTAAGAGTTGGAAACAAAGAAACTAAAAAGTCCCCCCAAAAGATTGCATGGTCATAGCTATTTCTTATGTGAAAACGAAATGTTCTGAAGATGTTTTGTGTAGCTGAGTGTCATTTTGAGTCACTTGAAGCACACTAAAGCTTTGACACCATGTCACTGGGAACTGCAGTTTCTGTCACTGTGCAATGGACGGTTTGGTAAGAAGTTCATTAATGTAATAACTCTAAATACTGCTGGAGCCTCAGGGTGTGATCCAGTGTGGACCCAAAAGCCCAGGTGTCTCTTCTGGGCATGAGAAGCTCCAGGTTCTGGTTCTTAACTACAGGATTTTCTGTTTTACATACGAAGAACATTGAAGAGCAGAGGTGTGGCTCAAGGACGTCCACGGCTCAGGTGTTCAGGTGCTACAGCCCAACAAGCTCCTCAGGGTGATGCTTTGGTACTGGTTCTGTGCCCTGGGGCAGGAGGGCAGCAGTCAGTCCCACTGCTGGGACACAAATACTAATCCATGTGGGCCTCTTGTCCCTGCAGGGCAGGGTGAGCAACTTCTGAGTATGACAAGTACTTAGTAATTGTCATTAAAAATCAGTCACCCAAAAAGAGCACGGTCTTCTTTCGGCTAATGGGCCAAAAGCATCCTGGTGTAATTTCAGCAGGGCCAGGGGTGCTACACTGCTGTTTTTTACATCACTGTTCATTTTGACTGTGCTGCAACAACAGGTTACTTATTATGTATATGTAATTGAGGGTATTTTTATTAGTTGATGGAAAGATAGCTGTGTAATTAATGGACTGGGTAATTTGTTCTAACAATAGGCATGATTGTGACATGATTGTTAAACAGAATTCTACCTTAGCAGAAAAAGAAACATTTGCATTAAAGTCTGTTAGCAGAATAGAACTCAGGGTTTCTAAGAAAGCTGTGCTTGACCTTTGCTGAAGACTGGAGACAGCAGCACCTGTTAGCATGGAGCAAATGAAGATGGTGTATCACTGCTATTTATGTGACAGGGGTCGAGCATTATAAATGTGTCACTTCTTGCATTAACACATCCTCAAGTGCACAGAGCTAGCGTAAAAAATATGGAACTGCAAATGGTTAAATCCCACCCAGCATTTGACATAAGTACTCTTTCTCAGCACGTAAGTAATGTGAATGTTATGTTGCACAAATACTTAGAGCTTCATTTACCCTCATCTTCTTTTCATTATTTGCAGGAGGTCTTGTTCTCTGATGGTGTCCTGAAAAATACAAAGTGGATATTATTCTTATCTCTGCTGCTGATATTTACTGCTGATAAATAGACTCAGTAAAATGGGAACAAATGTTTGTTTCATAATCCTCCTGCAACTGCTGCCTTTATTGTATATGAAGAACACAGAGATTAATTCTGCCATTTGCCAACAGCATGTTTCCAGTTTCTGTTTATATAGTACTCACAAGCAACTGTATATTAATATTAACCTGTACCTGGGCTGAAATATTATTTTTTTCCTTCTGGGGTAAGATATGAGGATTAATTATTGATGTACTTACTCTAGCCTTTCAACCTGGCTGGGATTGCCATTTTTTCCCCTCATGCTGTAGTATCTGAAGTGTTTTCTCCTTGGTGGAGGTGAAGTTTGTACTGCAGTGAATTGATCTTTGCCTTGTTAGAAGTTTTATATTTTTAAAATTTTTTTTGTGCACATGGGTAAAGTCCATTTTCTGAAAATGGATTTCTTTTTATCACAATGTGTTATTAGACCACATCTTAAGAGTTAAAGTTTTATCATAGTCAGATTCTATTTGCAGATAGCATCATGTGGAGACTGTTTTCAAAAGCATTAACTCAAACCACACGGATGCACAACTATTTTAGAAGATGAGAATTCACACATGCTTTTTATTATAATGCACATAAAACTGAAGTATAATACAGTAAGCTTGGCAATAAAACAGAGTAGTTGATATATAAATTTTATGCCTGGTTCTTTAGATTAATGAACTGCTTTTCTTGATGAATTGAGGATGAATGAGTAAAACCACAATGATCTGATTAGGTACTAAATCAATAGTTTTCTGGCAATTCAGAAATTGTGTATCTAGTTCAGTGTTTCTTTCTTTTTTTTTGTTCCTGGGACAACTTGATAACCTTCTCATACTAGCCAAACCACTAAAGAGACATTGTCAGACTCTTCAAGTTCCCTATTGTTCTCAGAAAATCACTTCCTTAAGATATATCCATATGTTGACGGTCTCAGTAGTACTTTGTGGGAAACAAGTTCTGGATTAAATTCATTTAGTCTGTAACACCACTGAAGCTGGATTCAGCTGGCACAAATACCTCTTGATGCTGTTTTAGCAGGGGGGAGTCTGGCTTTGCCTTCTCTTTTCTGGCACAAGCAATGGGGAGAGGTCAATAGTCAGAGAGGGCTGAGATTTCAACTTGATCCATTTCATACCTTTGGAAGCTTGGATTTGAATTTAGAAATATAAATGAAGTCAATGATTTTCCAAATGAGGTGAACAGCCAGACGACCTCCTTCTGCAGACCTGGCCCCAGATGTGTTTGTGGCAGGGAGAGAGACCTTTTCAATCTTAGAGGCACAGGGAAGCAAAAGCCCAGACGGGAGGCTGTCAGGGAAGGGTTAATCAGCCCCTCGGCAGCAGCTCGAGCAGGGCCTGTGCTGCAGGCAGAGATCTCCAGGAGGGTCGGGATGCGCCAGCTTCCAGAAACGAGCTGAGTGCTTCGGGCTGGGGTCTGTATAAAAGATTGTCTCAGGAGAAGGGGCTGCTGGAGGGGCAGCTTTGCTCTTTGTGTGCAAGGAGTTGTGTCTCAGCCTGTTGTTATGGGTTTAGGTGAGAGAAACTCTGTTTTGCACTTTACTTCAGAGTCCTGCTAGTGTTTCCAAAAGAGGTGCTGCTTTGGCCATGAAGGTCTCCCTTCTCTAAGGTGAGAGTGAAATGTTGGAGGTCCTGGAGCTCTGTGGCATCTCCTTTTGGTGCTGCAGTTCCCGGCTGAGAGGGCAGGCTGGCTGCCTTGGGTGATGGACCATGGGAAGGGAGCCATGCCAGCAGCTGACTGAGAGAAACTCTTCCATGGGAAAGGATGCTTGTCCTGATTCTCCATTCTCCTACTGGCTTCTGCAGTCACTGGTCCAGTGCAAAAGTGATGTGGATTACTCCAGGAATGAGGGCTCCTGGAGGGTGGAGATTGCTGTGTCCATGCTCTGGGTGGAGGGGAGAGCCCCTCTGTACAAAGAAGAATGGGAATACCTGCATTTAAGGCTGTAAGGGTTAAATCTGATGGAGATGGTGAGCCCTCCAAGGTGGAAGGAGCAGCTGCTGTAGAGGTGGTTGGAAAATGCAAAGTGTTGTGAGACTTCTGCCAGGGACAGTCGTGTTCTTGTGGCAGAAGGACAGATCAGTAGGGCAGCCCAGGTATTTCAGTGTGTGCAGCTGTGCTGTGGCTCACATCAGAGAGGGCTGAAATGGAGGGAGAAAGAAAACAAGTGGTGGAACTGAAGAAGGTGGCAGCACTGACACAGTGGTAAGCTGGCGAGTGCAAGCTGCAGGCGTGTCTCAGATGGACTGGAAGAAAGGGAAGGAGACATGCGGCGTGCAGAAAAAAAAATAATGAATAAAAAATAAATTAAAAGCTCAGTCAGAGAGGTCAGAGCTTGAAATGAGCCTGCCAGGAGTGGGGGTCCTTGTCCCGGGGATCCTTTGCATCCAGAATCTGCCATGGCATGCACAGACCTCTGTCTGGTCCCTTTTCTTCCTTGGTAGCGTCTTCCCCCTCCCCCTCCTCCTTTGTCAGGCAACTCGTTAACACTTATTAGCAAGCATCTTCAAAAGGCCAGGAGGGGGGAAAGGATGGGAGAGGAGCTGAGATGGCTAAAGGAAATGATTAGGAGATTCCTTTTCCTTTCTGCCTATTCAAGCTTTAATGACCAGCCCTTGCTCTGTCTGTGCCCTGCATTGTTATCCAGCCGTGCCCTGGGATCGCAGCATCCCTGCTACCCCCGGCCCTGATCCGCTCTGACATGCGGGGCACTGCGAGTGCCCACAGCCGCTAACCTCTCTCAAGCCGGGGGTGCTCCTGGGGTTCACTCTTCCTGCTGCCCTTGGCATTGATGCCAGAGCTGTGCCAGCGCTGCTTGTCTCTCCTGCTGCTTCACCCCTCCAGTGCACCTTCTTAATCGGTGTCATCGGTGCTGGGTGTGCCCTTGCGAGAGCCTGCCTGGAGACAGATCTCTGTTTATGTCTAAACATGGCTTGTAAATCCTGGGAATCCAGCGCCAAGGACCAGGAATCTGCTGGGCAGCAAACAGGACTGTGCCTGCCTGAGGTGGAGGAAAGAGTGTTGAATAAAGGTGACAGAATTTGGCCCATAGCTTTCTATTTCTGCCTTATAGTTCCAGTTGCAGTGCATGTTCAGTGGCTTCCCCTCGAGCTGGTTATGTAGAGCTGACCTAATCCCACCCAAGAGCACGGCAGGGCTCCTGTTGGCCCTGGGAGGAGGGCTCTGGATCAGCAGAGGCTGTTTTGGGCTGCTCTGATGTGGAGTGTGGGTTGTATTTGTCTTGCCCTGTCCATCAGAGTCTTCACACTTTTCAAGTTACGGTACAGGAGCAGATCCTGGGATGGTTTTTGTGCATTAGTGAACTCTGCAGAGAAGGACTGGTCTATCAAGAGACTCCTCTGACTTGGCAATGACAACTGTCCCTCCTCCCTTCACACGCAGCAGACAAAAACTGAGACACTTCCAGCAGGTGCTGAGGTTCTGCATCCACCAAGGACTCTGTAGACATAAAATACCATGGGTAATTTTAATAATGGAGACAAACCAGACCCAAGAGCTGCTGGTGGCTGGCTGGAGAATTCCTGCTCCGAGTGCCAGGAGCCCGAGTTCACACCAGCCCCTACAAGGTTCCTTCTTTCAACAACTTATTATTACAGTCTGCTGAGAGTGTGAGTGTATCTCCTCTGTGTCAATAGCTGAGGGTTTAATTTTAAACACGGGGGGAAAGTGGATTTTCAGATTAATACTGGAAAATTGGAAATACGCATGGAAAAAAAGCACAGAGAATAATTGGTGAACTAGAAAAAATAGGCAAATATTATTTTTTAGTGTTTTTTTTTTTCTTTTTTTTTCAGAGTATATTCTTTATCTGGTACTTACTCCATGCAGCATTTCGGAAAGTATTTGACAAGTGCATAGAAGTAATCTGGAGGATACTCTGTAGTCAGATTCCACAACTTTGATTAATTTGTTGCCTTCAGAAATAGCTGCAAACAAATGCACCGATTTATGTGTCAGCTTAAAATATATGTGGGGGAAAAGAGTTATAACTGTAGAATACAAAAATATTTAGGGCAGACAGTTCAAAATTTTGATAGCTCCTTAGTAAGAGAAGAGGGGTAGATTGCAATTATGCATTTTATTAACATCTCCTTTTCAGCTCTATAAAATGGTAACAATGTTAAAATCCTCTCCTGGGAAATAGTGTCACATGGCTTGCCACTGATAGAACTTGAGGATGTTAGGAAATGCTGGTGGAGTTAACCAGTTGTTAATCAGTTGCTCATTTGCAGCCGAGTCTTGCTCTAGCTGGACTGGAGATAATGAGATGATAATTTTGACTTGGAGGCAGGTTTATTGTGAACTTGGTGTCTTAACAAGATCCGCAAGGAACGATTTTATTCCTGTGATAAAATCAAGTATCGAAGGTTCATTTGGTGTCAGGTCAGCAGGTTGTTGGTGCCGAGGTGTCAGTGGGGCTGGGGCCAGCAGGACCTGTCACTGCCAGGCACTGGTGGCTCCTGCTGGGTTTCCTGACAGCCCTGCTGCTGCTGGAGGGCACTTCCTGAGCCGGGGCCTCTGGAGCAGCTGGAGGAGCTGGTGCCCCGATCCCAGCCTTGAGGGGCTGCTGGGAGCAGGGAGCTTCTGTAGCTTGAAGGGCTTGGACTTGGCCCTGCCCTGCCGGGCTGGGAGGGTGGCCCTGCTGGGACACTCCTGGTGATGGGGTCTGGGACAAGTCTCCTCAGGGAGGGGTGAGAATATGGGACAACTCTGGGACTCTCAGCCACTGAGGTCCCAAAGGCTCTGAGGGTCAGCATTCCTGGGACAGGCTGCTGCTGGGCACCTGGGAACTGTCAGGAGCACCAGGGCTGGATATAAAGATGCTGTGCCTGCTCCTGACAGGATGTTCCTTCTGAAGTGAGTCCCACGGGATTTGCTGTGGAGCCTTCACTGCAGGCCATATAACTGAGAGCTGGTTATTGCACTCCTGTCTCCTGCTGCTTTTGGGGGAGGCTCCTGGTGCTGGTTCCCTGTGCCTCCTTATCCTTGAAACATGAACTCCACGTAGCAACTGGCAGCAATAGTGACGACCTCTGCTCCTTGTCTTCCTGCAAATACTAGACTTTCCCCTGTGGAAAAGGAGTTTTGGTGATATAATCCTAGTGAATGAGAGGTTTTCTTAATTAAAGTAATAATCTGAAAGTTGTCATTGGGAAGTGTGTAAACAAGCTGATTGCAGTAGGCGCATGAATAGCTCTAATGAGCACGTGTGGGTACTGAATTAACCATGGTTCACAAGCCATGCATGGCTATATGGTTATTCACAAATAACCACTTTCCCCTTTTGCTTGACTTTGCCTGCCACCCCAAAAATCTTTTCAGTGTTACCCGGCAAAAAGGAGCCTGCATCTTTCCCAGGAGAAGAGCTTTGAAGGCAATCACTGCAATAAGGTGGCTGGGGGTGCAGCCTGAGCTCTGGGTGTGTTTTTCCCCTGAGTGCAGTGCAGCCTGGTGGGTTCAGCCTGGGTGCTCAGCATTGGCCTCTCCTGCTGGTGAGCTGTTCCAGGGCCCTTGGAGCAGGCACTGGATGTGATGCAGTGCCCTGGCTGTGAAATGGGAGAGCAATGGCTCTGCAAGGCCTTGTGATGTTAACGAAGGGTCCTACAGAAGTTCAAATCACCTTTTTAACTTTCTCTTAATTATTGATATTTTTAATCGCTGTAATAAGCAGTATGGAAGCAGTAGGTGATGGTAGGCTCAGCTGATCTGGAAGTACGTAGAAGTGCTCTGACTTTGTGCGACTCTCCCAAGGAGGTGCCCACTGGACTTGCTGCTCTGCTTTGCTGGTGAGACTCTGGAGGAGTCTTCCCTTTCCAGGCCCAGGAACATCCCTGTGGTTTGACTGAAGAGAGCTTGTGTGTGTGCCTTCCATCCATTGGAAGAGAAATACAGTTTGATTGCTAAAAGTCACCTGGGTGATCCTGTCTGCAGCCTAAAATAGCAAAGGAAAACACAGGGTGTAATTTAACTTCCAGAGGGTCAAGTACAGCTTCTTTTCTGATCCAGAAGAGAACAGGATTTGTGTTGTTGTGTACAGGTGGCACTTGGACTTGATCTCTGGTTTTAGTAGCAACTCACTATTCTTTGCTGTCATTTTATGATATCTTATTGTGAAGTGGAAATTCAGCCTCCTGTTAACCAGGTGTTGTGTTGCTGCAAATAGTCACCTTTTTGAGTGCCCAGATCTAGCAGAGGACTAAGGTGGAGGAGAGATGCTGAATCAGTGACACCAAAGACAACTGTTTTTTGTTTAAACAAACTATGATTTGCGATATGAATTAAATTATCAAAAAACAGGATATTTATTTATTGTGTGTCTGCTTCCACCCTGAAATTGTGACTTACTGTTTCTCTCTTGGAATAACAATAAATGGTCCAAGAGACTGTTTTTTAGGAGATGGCTTTTGGGGGAACTACTACAGTTTGTTGTGTATCTGTCCTGTAAATTCATACATGTCATGGTGCTGTCTTGGGCTTTATGCTGTTCTGGGTCTGCGTGATCATTAAACAGACAAATGAACCACCCGGGTAACCTTGGGTCTGAAGGTGTTTCTGTTCACCAGTGTCTGCTTTTATGTGCAAAAACTCAGGGAGGAGATTTCTGCGTGCTCCATATGTTCCCTTCCACACCAGCACTGTGTGATGTGTGTGCCCCATGTGCTCTCCCTTTCTGCTGCCCCGGGGATCTGTATCCATTCCTGGTGAGAGCTTAGAGCAGCACTCTGCTGCTGCTGGAGATCTTCTTACAACATGGGTTCTGCTCCTCTTCCTACTAAACTCTCTTGAAAAAAAAAGACCAAAACAGCTACATAAATTCAAGCTCTGTAGGGTTGTTACAGCAGAGCACACACAGTCACTTCCATGCACATTTGAGTTAAAATGGAATTTCCCAGGTGGAATTCCTACCCTGGTGTGTGATCTGTCTGGCTCACTTCCCTTTCCTGGCAAAGGGAAGGTAATGCAGCCCAGCTCTCTGGGAAGCTCTCTCTGTTGCTTGCTCAATCTACACAAGTCCAGGCTGGGTTTAGGTGGGATGTGGGCTAAGCTTGGAGTCCACCACCCTGCAGGAATTGGACTACAGGAACCATGGGGAGTTACAACCTTCAGGTGTATTTCTTCTGTCAGGCAGACTGAGGTTTGCTGGAGATTTCCAGTTTCAGCGTTTGACAGGAATTGTCATTTCACATTGCTAGCAAAGAGTCTGAATATATGCCTTATAATTAACACCAGGAAATTCTGACTCCTGAGGCTATAGGGTTAAACAAATATATGTCCCCATTAAACTTGAATAATAAGAGGTTAACTCATTAGGAAAAGAACATTCTTGATGTGCTTAATGGAGGGAGAGTGTATTAACTCTTACAGTTCCTTGTGAACCTCATGTTAGTTACACTTTCCTTTTTGAGTGTTAATTTTTCTGCTGCAGAATACTTTACACCTCAAAATTCATCTCCTGTTTATTCTGTTTGAGTTGTCTTTTGTTTCCTGGATTATTGATATCCCTGGATCCTTTGGAGTCTTAAAAATTATGCTTTGTTGATGGCTGGTGCATACTTTAAAATAATATGCATCACAGAACAAAGGCAAATCTTTAAAACCCCTTATTTGAAAATAGCAAAGGAAAATGGGTGAAGTATAGATAAATTAACACAGCCTAATAGTTCTTTGATTGTGGTATGAGCAAGCCCAGGGGCTGTGGCTCTGGAATACCTTTGGTGTTCCCCAAATGCTCTTGTACTTTGAAGAGAACAGGCACTGTCTGAAGCCATAACTCTGGCAGAGCTGATTGCTTCCTTTGTGCTGGACCCTGGTGGGAGTGACTCAGCTCCAGCTCCTTCAGCCATCTGCTCCCTGTCCTCTTCCTTGCTGAGCCCTGGCCGTGCAATCCAGATTGCAGCTGCTGGGGGAAATGGGACATCACTTCCATGTTTGAGACTCTCCTGGAGAATTCTTCTTCACTCTAGGCATCCTTGGGTGTTGTTCTTTTGAATGGTTTGAGTCTGGCTCCTTGGGAAATTCTGGCACTATGAAGTCAATAACCCTTTTGCTGATCATGCTGTTGTCATAATTAATCCAAGTGTTGGCTCCATATGATGCAATTAAACTCTTGATTAGTACAGTTTGGTCCAACCAAGGACAGAAATGTGGTCCTTTGCACAGATTTCCTAGAACTGAGAGACTGATTTTTCTTTGAGATTGCCCTATTAAGCAACGGGAACAGATTTAATTCAATAATTGACTTTGGTAAATGGAGCACAGAGATCATTTGATTCTGTTTTAAGCAAATAGGAAATCTTTCTCCATTGTTACCCTCATTCTGGATCCTTTATAACAAACATCTGGAAGTTTCTGGCTATTCCCTGAACTTGGCGGTTAAAAAAATCTAGAGAGGATTTGAAGTTAGGGGCCCATGAGGTGAGAAGGGGAACCCAAAGTATTGATGACCCACTTAAGAAATGAGATTTGCTTATGGAACATGTGTGAAGCAGCTCTAGCTGGGAACAGTTCTAGGCATGGAAAAGAATAAAAGTAGTCTCAGACTATGTAACAATACTTTTCAAGGCAGATATAATAATTTATAATTCATGCAGCTGTATAAGCTCTTAGCAGAGTCAATTATGGAACATTTTATTTTGTGGATCACCTGAGAATAGTCTATCTTCCCAAATTTTGCAGAGAAGAGATGCAAGAAGTCTGGGAAATGCTTCTAAGCAAGGAGCTTTCCAATAGCAAATATTACAGCAGTGATGTCAGCCCAAGGCAGGAAATCAGCATTTTGGCTCCTGCATCCTCCATGGCGCAGCCTCTTTCCTGTATGTGGGAGTGTGCATGGATGTGGAACTGTATAAATAATCACACCCAGCATGTTCCATGTGGTGAGGGACTGCCTTGGACCCACTGGCTTCTGGGATGAGTAGGTGCTTAGCATAAACACATTTTGTGTGCTCCTAAAAAAGATGAGGATTCTGGTTTTCACCTGTGTCCTGGGGAATGATTCTGAGATTCAAGATGTTCCATATGCTGCAGTAGGGTAGAAGAAATTACATCTTTTTTTCCTTTTTTTTTTTTTCCTGAAGCAACATGTTTTTGTTGAATTTTCTGTCTGTTTTGTGGGCAAATTAATCTCTATGTTTTTGTCAGGTGTTTCATACAAGACTTCTGTTGCAGCAGCCCAGGCATTTAGATTTGTCTTTATTTTTATTGGCTGGGTTTCCACTTTAGCAAATTCACAGCTTGTGAGCTATTGCTGGAAAATTCAAATGTGCAAAACATTAAGGAAGCACTAAGCACAGCCATCCTCTTAATTTGTGCCCTGTCTGCTGCTAATAGTGCGTAACATCCGACTGCAGCAGTGCCTGGAGCAGCAGCTCCATCAGCCCCCTGTGCTGGTGCCAGGGGGCAGGAGGGAATTCCTGCCTTTGGGGTCTGCAGTGGGAACTAAAGGAGGTGGGCACAGAGAAATCACCACCGTGGGGGAAGAGAGGAAGAGACTTGGTCACGCAGCACATCAGTGGCAGAACAAGGAACAGAATTAGGTTTCTGCTATGATATTTAGTCACATCTAAACTCATTTTTTACGGTGCCTCGAGGCAGACTAGGTGACTTCTTAGAGCACTTTTTTTGTCCCATTTTATTATGAGCTATGGATGAATTAACTGGTACCTGCTAATTAGTGAAAGCAGACAAGGACAAATCCTGCTCAGGTTCACCTCATCTTGCCTTGGGTAAACTTAATGCTGACCATGACTATTCTTGTTTCCACTGGCCAGTTGGCTGTTGTGCCAACCTTGATTAACTTGGTAGTTTAAAAACTGAATTCAATTAATTTCCTCATAGAGACAAGGCCTCTGGCCATGCGAGTTTGCAGGAAGATGCTCAGAAATTAGGCTTGGATCACTACCTGTGTTTCTCTGGAGTCACTGAAATCCTACCATTAGTTCATAACCAGAAAGTACAAAATTAAAGCTAATAGTTATGGCAAAGGAAATCTCGCTACTGTGGCAGGCAAAACATGCTTCGAAGGGAAAATCTGAGTTCTTGGTATGAAAGAGCCTCTTCTACAGATGCACATTAGTAATGGCAAACAGATTTTCCAATGGATGTCAATTTAGGAAAAATAAGGTGGATTAATACAAGCATTCACCTTCCCTGTCAGTTTACTATCAAGATAATTTTATTTGATAGTTCAATGTAGTAAACTCCCCTTTTTCCTTAATACATATTTGCAAAAAGTAGGCGATATTGTAATACAGTAATTAGCCATATTTGCCTTTACTATGTGTGAATAAGATTAATATACTGGAGTGTTCAACCTAATTGATCTATTATGTGATAGGGACTCACAACCAGACTGCAAATTACAGTTTAACCCCCCAAAGGGCTAGACTTGTTTAGAAAATGTGTGAGTCTTTAAGAGATAAAATTAATAGAACTGACGTTGACCTAAATATTCAGTGTTAGTAATTGTATCAGTGGATTGTGCTGCTTTTATGTGCAACTAGGAAGGCAGTGTTTGGAAAGGAGCGGGTTTATGACAGCAGTGGGAAGGGTGGCTAACAGAAAACATGACAATTATTGCAAGCCAGGTTTCCTGGTTAAAAAAGTGAGTGTCACAGGCCCTTAAAATTGCAATTCCATGTGGTTATGATTAAACAAATCATCCGTGCAGCGCGTTTGGAACATAATGGCTCTGTGGGAAAAAAAATGTAAATCAGGTTTTTGTATTAATGAAAACAGTTTAATATGGTTTTAATGACCCATTTTTCAGTCTTCACCAGAAAGTAATTACCAGTTAGATAGTTAGTGCTCTGGGCTTTGTTGTGGCTCTCAGAACTGCTGCAGCCGGTCACCCAGGGGAGTCCTGCCACGCTCCGTGGGCAGCCCTGGGCCACTGACCCAGCAGTGCCAGGCCCTGCTGCAGCTCCTGCCTTCTACTTCTGGGGCTGGGGAGCACCTGGGGCTGTGCCCCTGAGCCCCCCTGCACTGCTGATCAGGGCAAACCCACAATGAGAGAGAGGCACAGCTGCCCTGCAAACCCAAGTGGGGAGAGCTGGCAGTGCCTGGTTAAGAACTTCTCTCTGCAGTGGGATGGGAACAGGCACTGCCAGAGAGCGTTTGGGCTTGGTGGGTGGGAAGGGAAGCAGTGCCCAGAGCTGCACCTGGGCAGTCTGGGCCCCGAGGGAGGATGCTGCCCAAAGGTGCCCTGGCAGTGTGGGCAGGCAGCAGGTGCAAATGGCCAGGACTCATCTCCAGGAGGGGTGAGGAGAAGAGATACCAGAACTGAGGAAACAGATCAGGAACCAGGACCTGTATATTGCTGCCAAATGCCTCTGCCTCTCTGCTCGATTATAAAAATAAAGGTCTGACTAATGACTGAGGTCTCTGTGTGTTTTTAATGCTTGGAAAGGTCTAGCAACCAGTGGCTGTGTATTAGGGATGGGATTACTGGATTAATTTCTGCTGCAATGCTGCCCAGTACTGGCACAGGTGTTTGTCCTCTAAGAAGGGCATTGCAGTGGATCCAGACCAGGTGAGGCACCTCTGAATCGAGCAATTTAAGGTCCTGTTAGATGCCCAGGGTTTGCACCTTTTTATGTGGGAGCAGTGCTTCATAATAAAAGGGTCCAAAGAAAGGCACAATTCAGCCCAATTCCTCAAGGTAGGAATGCAAATGGTCAGCAAGATCCATCTGCACTTAGTAGTGCACACCATTGGAACAGCTTGTGAGGAATACGGTGATTTAATTGTCATTGGAAATTCTGCTATCAAGGCAGAATGTTTTCCTCTAGAAATGTGCTGCAGAAGCTCAGAATGTGCTCATCATGTTGAGATTGGATCTGGACAGGTTCTGTGTGCTACACTGGAGCCAAACCCAGGCTGCTGTGAGTGTCTCTGGCGTGGTCTGTGCATTCAGAGCTCTTCTTCATGAGCCTTCTGGAGGAGAGAAGGGCAGTGTTGCCTCATACTCATATGGATGCAAAAATAATTAAGGTCGAGGTGAAATCTAGAAGTTGCAAAATTTCTGTTTTTTAGGTGTTTCTAGGTTAGTGGATTTGAGTGTGCTTGCTGAAGGTGAAACATGTCTGGGATGTCTCTTGTTTGGAAGCCATGGCAGGAATCTCTCAGCTCCCAACAGTGAAACCCAGCAGGTTTGTTATGCCATGTCTGGTGCCCTGCCTGAGGTAGTTCAGGCTGCTGAAAAGCCGAATGTGGGTTGATGCAAAGCTCTGTGCCAGCAGGCAGTGGGGCAGCACCTGCACGAGCTGTGCTCCTTGTCACTGCAGGTGCTGGGCGGGGGATCTCAGAGCTGATGGCCTTTTAGCTTCCATATCAAGTGTAATTCTGGGGGAAATGTTTGGGGGAAAGCTACATTTGGGCTGGATGTTCCTAGCACTTATTTCAACTTGTAAAATTCTCAATATGACTGTGATACCAGTCAACACAGAGGGATGAGCCTGTGTTCAGAGTTCCTGATGCTATTGAGAAATAAAGTAGCTTGAGGGAGTGAGAGCTCAGTGAGTGAGAACAGAAGGAGATTTTGAGGGAGGTGAGGGTCCTTCAGACTTTATTTATCCATTGTAAAGAAACATATGAAAGTAAACAGAAATCAATTTTCTGAAAACCCCTCCCAGGTCACTGGCAAGGGAAATATTGTGACACTGCTCAGTGCCGGGCACTGCAGATTTTGTTAAGCCTTAAAGAAACCTGGTGCTTTATTTTTATTTTTGAAGTGAAAGTGGTTCACAAGGTACACCAAGGAGATGATTCAGTGCTTACAGTTGTGACATGTCAGAGGCTTGTAAGCTCAAAGACAACTGTCTTTATTGTGTTTGCCTTTTCATCTTCCAAACTTTGAGCCCCTGTGTTCCTATCATTTTCCCTTTTCGATGTGAAATAAGGAGTATATTCTAAACAATGGTGCTCTTTTGATACGTGCCATAATAAAGAAACACTGACTCAGAGAACAGCAGATCATAGCTGTCCACAAAGAAGTACAGAGAGGTGCAGATCCTTTTGGCATGGCACCACAGCAGTTGTTCCTGCTGGCTGATGGAAAGCCAACAATTATTTTTCTCTTCTAACATAACAGGGACAAAGGAGCTTCCCTTAGCAGCCCATCTCTGCCCTAATTTATGTTGCAGCTTTTTAGGGAAAGGAGCAAAAGTCATTTTAGGAGCTATTGAAAGATATTTTCCTCTTTTGTAGCTCCTGTATGTTTTTGGCAAGTGAAGTGGAATACATTTGTGGGGCACATCAATGGCAGCAGCCTGAAAAGGGTTCAGAAGGGCCTAATCACCTCCTCAGCGTGGCCCCGCTGCTCCAGGTGCTGCCAGAGGGGGAAGGCAGGAGGCACCTCGGGGACATGAGGGAGGGGAGCTCTGTGAGGGTCCCCGGGGCTGCTGGGCTGTCCTGGGCAGGAAGAGGGCTCAGGTTAGGGAGCCAGAGCCCAGGGCTGAGTGTGGGATGGTGCTTTGCCTTGGGCTGATCCTGTTCTCTGTCACTGCAGAGACCATGGGGTGCTCTGGGCACTGTCACCCTTGCTCCTGCAGGCTGAGCTGGGACCCAGAAGGGGCTCTGCTGTCCCACCTCAGCCCTGGGAACTGCTGCATGTTCTGTCCCTGAAAGGGCTTTGTAATTCAGACCGTTTTTTGCCTCAACCAGAATGACTTTGCTACCCTATTGTGTGAGTGTGATGGCAGCTCCCCACTGAATGTTGGACTGCAATGGGGCCTTAAGATGTATAACACCTGTGAAGTGGAAACTGTTAAAGAAAGTTCTGGGGAGATCTTTCACATGGTTAGGAACAGTCCATGGTGAGATCCAAGCTGACTGACCCTTTCCAGGCATCAATATTGCCAGGTGAGATTGCTTGTGAAAGCCCTCAAGGGACAGAAAATTCACCAAGGGCAGACAACTTTGTCTCCTGTGCATGGCTCAGGATGAAGCAGGGATGAGCCACCAAATGGCCCTTGATGGAACCCAGAGGGGCTGGAGCCCAGGGGTGGCACAGTCCTTGTACAGGATGAGGAATTTCTGCAGAACTGAACCCTGCCTCGGTCTGGGAGCCCTGACCTGAGCAGGACAACACAGTCAGGGTTGGTTCTGTGTGTCACAACTTGTGCTGCTTGTGCATTTCAACTGTACACTCATTTCATCTTCCTGTCCCTAAGGAATCCCTGGGCTTCAAGACAGATTTTGTGACTCTCTCTGTGGCTGTCTTGTATTAAGGACACGAGTGCTTGGGTCAAGGGCTGGCTCTTTCCTGTGGCAGTGTAAGACTGTGCAGTGTTTAGTGGCTCCAGTTCCTGGCTGAAACCTCTCTAGACTTGACTGCACCATGAGTAACAAGTAGTGAGATTGGCCAGAAATAAGCAAGCTCAGGAATTCTGATTTTTCTACCAGACTGAGCCGCACAGAGCCCCCCATCCCTTGAAGTCTGGGCGAGAGGGAGTATTTCCATAGCCAGAGGGGTGTCTGTGCATGAGAAACATGGCAAGTCTTTGTAAAATGAGGGTTTAGCTCCTCCAGACCTGCCTGCTAACACTGATTGCTGATCTCTGCTAGAACAGTGCCCTGTCTGGTGCAGCAGATGTGGCACCACTTTCTCAGGCTGGGTTGCTGTGTCCATGAGCCCTGAAGTGCCAGTCACTCACACAGCTGGGAGCACCAGATTTTGTCAAAGAACCCTCGAAGCCTGTGGGTAGCTGGTGGATATTGGTATTTGTAAACTGCTAGTTTGAAAACCTCCCTCAGCTTTTAAATTGCTTTCTCCTTCCAGTCACAGAGCATTTCCTTCTCAAGAGGCTGCATTCATCCTTTTATTTGCCCTGTTAAAGGCTGCTTTGGGGCTCTCTGACATCTCTCCTGTTAGGCTGCTCCTGTCTTGTCTCCATGCTTGCTGGCCAGATGGTTGGGATAAGCTCTGTATGTGGAGGACACCTGGAGACACTGAAAAACAGGGTTCTTAATTTTTTGGCTGAACAGTACTTGATATATCTTGTTTCTGTCACTGCAGTTTTATCTATTTTTAACGTCTGCTTTCTTTGAAAACAAACACTGGGGGAGGATCAAGCTCCAAGTCAGACCTCAGTGCTGTGACTTTTGGGACTGTTGCAGATCCTTGAGTCCAGTGCTGTATCCTTTGCTTTCCCCCAGACTCTGGGCAGTGCTTGCAGATCTTGTTATTCCTGGTTGTGCCAGGCTGTGCTCCCTTGGCTGAGCTGCAGGAAAAGCCAGGAGTGGGTGCTGTGGGCAGTGACGCACAGAGCTTTGAGGGAAGGGCCAAGCTCAGGGGGTGTCTGGTCTTAATCAGGTGAAAAAGTTTCACAGATTGGCCTTTCTGGAGCTAAAAGATGCTCGGAGGAGGTGGGGATCTCCTGCAAGCAAAACTGAGTGTCTTCCCAAGGAGGTTTGCTCTGCTGCTGCCTTGGAGGAGCTTGGGGAGTTTCAGTGCAGCTGTGTGGGAGGAGAAGAGGGATTTGTGGTTGAGCTTCTGGGAAATAAAAAGGGTTGAATTGCCAGCCAAGAATGAGAGCCCTTGCAAAACTAGTGTGAAATCCAGGCACCACTGAAGTAAGTGGCACTCAGTTTTGTTCTGGAATTGAGTAGCCTCAATATTTTATCCCAGCTGAGTGTGGGATGTTGGAGTCATGTCCATTGCAGTTTTTGCTGCTGAAGCTCTATAGCATGAAAAGGTGTTCCTTTAGAGAAAACAAATGTCACAGCTGCAGAGCCAGAGCTCCCAAACTCAGGTGTCTATGTCCAGACAGCAGAGGGAAAACCTGTGGGTGTTTGTAGGGTTAAACTCCCTACACTCCTTTTTAGAGTCAGGAGAGAGTGTGCTCGAGCATGGACCATTCCTTAACTTTGAATGTCTTCTTCCCTGGGGGGAAGAATCTGATTCATGTCCCCAGGATTGTGTGACCTGCCAGATACGTTGGTGAAGTGAAGGGCATTACAAATCTTACCCACACAGAGAAATCAAATAATTAAAAGGAACCAACTAAAAAGGCATTTAGGAATTCTATTAGACTAACATGAACTTGCAGAAATGGAGTATGTATGGGTTTAATAAATGTGAGTACACACACACATGGTAATTTAATTGCCCTTTTTTTTTTCTTTTCTTTAATCTATGATTTTTAATTGGGTGTTTTGGTCAGAAGATGGTGCTGTAAATATGTCCAGTTGTCTTTTACTCTCTCTAAGCATCCCTAGTGTGGTGTTGAACTCTGAAAGCAGATTGCCCTGCAGATCTGTTCTGCTGTGAGACCTGCCCTGTACAGCTCTGAGAGGAGGAGTGAATGACAGGCAGAGGAGCAGTCAAGCAGCTTCTGTACCTCAAATGTATTCTCCTGGCAATTTGCTATGATGTGATCTTCCCCAGCAATGGAGATTTGTCCTATCCTTTGCCCTTCACTGCCCCTGCTCCCTGACAGGGTGTGTTATGTGGGCAGACAATTGGTGCCAAGTCTCAAGCACTAAGTTCTTGTACCACCTGAAACAGAGTTCACTGAAGCTCCTTGAAATAATGTTAATTCCTGCTGACTTAGCAGTAAAATGTTCTCTCTTGTATGCCTGAGGTGATTTGGATGTCCCAGTAGGAAAAGCTCTCTGTAGACATGGCTAAACAAAGCTTTTTGTCTCAAACCTGAGACTCAAACACAGAATCCAATAGGATCTGGGGAGTCCACTAGTGATCCTGGAGGATTAGAGAGTTAACAAACCACTAATGGTTAGTGTAGTCTCCAACTGGCATGGCCTTCACTTACTAGATGTGTCCTTGTATCTGCTTAACAGGAAAAAAAATATGCAGTTTAAATGTGTGGAGAGCAAAATAAGCTCCAAAAGGAGCTGCAGCTGAATGGGGACGTGTTTGTGACAGTAGATGAAATATTTGTGCTGATAGAGCACGCCAGGCTATGGAATATCCCTGCTCTGCAATGCCAGGACACAGAAATGGCTTTGAGGTCACAGAGTGAGGGTATCCATGGGCTGTGTGAGCCTGTGCTCTGGGGTCACTCCCAGTGTGAAAACCCTGCTGCTCCTGCCTTGGGCCGTGCTGGGGCTCACAAACCCCTGTTTGGAAGCTCTGCTGTTGCTGCCTGGGCTTGTGCCTTCTGCAAAAGGGATCATTTTGCTTAACAATTCTGGTAGTGCCTTTTTGCAAATAAAACGTTAATGACTAGAGTGGAAAATACTTTAAATTCTTTTTGATAGCTTCAAAAATGTTTTCAGTAGCAGCCGAGTTGTCAGAAAATATTTACATAAGTGCATCTGTGAAGCTCGCTGCAATATCTTAAGATCTGCAGCAGCTTTGTCACTTCCTTACAAATAGCTGTGAGCGATCTATTATGTAAAAAGGTTCAGTTTAATTTACAGGAAGCCTTACATTTTTCACCAAGTACTGTGTTTAGTTTGTCTTGTTGGGTTTTTTTAAACCACTGTGGCTCTTTCTAATGCTTCCCTACAGAAGTGTGAATGCTCTGTAGGGAAATGCAATGCCTTTGTGCTGGGCTGGCTGGCTGGGGAGGACACGAGGAGCAGTCCTGGAGGAGCTGAGCTCTTCCCAAGGCACTGCTGGCCCAGCACGGGGGTGATGCTGGCAGCTGCTTTTCTGCAGGGCAAAGCTTTCCCTGCTGTGGCTCCGGGGTGATGGCAGCAGCAATCAGAGCAGTGTTCCACCGCAGGGCACCGCTCATGGAAGACTTTGGGACTGAGGCTGACTGTGCCTTCACACCTGGAATGGGCAATTCTGGCTTCCCTTTTGGAAAGAGCACCAACCTGGCAAATCCCTGCTAACTTCAGTGCAGGTATTTTTCAGGTGGTTTATTTGATCAAAAAATATTTAGGTCTGTGGGGTGACTTTTGAAAAAAGTAATAGGCAGTGTTTTTATTTCAAGGCCTGATGTTCATGTTGGTTTAATGCAGTTTTCCAAAAGTGCTGTAACCAGTTGAAGTCTGCGTGGTTTGATTCCAAAATGAGTGGATGGTGTTAATGTAAATTAGCTTTTTACATTAGTAACTGACCTTTAATCTCTCCCCTGCTCATCTAACTTGGAAGATAAAGCTGTCCCTTGGTTGAACTGGTTTGAAACAACTAAATTATCTTAAACTTGTACCTTACATTGTTCTGAACGTGAGTTTTATGGGACCCAAACAACTCGGTATCTCTAATTGTGTTATGTAAATTTGACCTCCCCGAGTTGCAAAGCTTCCCTCAACAACTGGAGGCTTGTTGGCACATGTCCCCAATCAGCCGAAAACAATCAGGGACACTTCCTGAGGTTGCTTTGTTCTTCTCCCCTGTCGTGTATTGTGTGTGGTCACGTTCTCCAAGTGTGTGAGGACTTACTCACACTGTGGGAATTTCTCCTCTCTCTGCATTGCTGGTGGATCCAGCTTTTCAGACACATTTCTCCCTTAGTGTAAAGCTAGACACAGTGATAATAATGGGACCAATTATTTTTCCCTAGAAGTGTCCCAGATCTGACTTGCCCTGGGAGAATACGATGTTTCTCTCTTATTTTATTTTTTTTTCCTTCCTAAACACTGGATGATATATTACCAAGGAGAAGATTGAGAGAAATGAGAGATCCTTCTCTCCAACGTGGTAGTGAAAGAATTACATGTTGCTATCCCGATAATAACTGAGCTGCTGCAGCATTCCCTGGAGAAAGAGAACACGTTGGCAGAAATTTCTGTTAATTTCCACGTGCACTTCCATTCAGTGGAGGATAAAGATATGGGGCTGCTGATACTGGAGAGAAATTTGCATGGGAATTGCTCTCTAGAGTTACTTGACATTTCTCTAGTTTGCTAATCCTTGAAGCAATTTAACAGGAAAATGGTCTATTTTTTGAGGAGGAGAAAACAAACTTTGTGGGTTTGGTTGGTGGAGGTTTTGGTGGTGGTGTTGATGGTTTAGGGTTTTTTTTTTAATAGTTTTTTTTTAAATAGGTTTTTTTTTGTTAGTTTGTTTGTTTGTTGTTGTTTTGTTTTGGTTTTTAAAAATTATTTTTAAAGAAGGTCTCTCCAAAGAAAAACTCCATAAACTTAATTTTCTTGAGGTAGTGTTTGAAAATATTTGGTTTAGGGTTTCTTGCTGAAAAGCTAGAAACCTGTCAGAACAGACCAAGTTGAAATGTCAGACATTAACAGGGAAATAGTTCTGAACAGATTCATAGTTTTTTTACTATTCCCAGTTTGCCAAATACAGCATCTGGCAACATTAGGTAGCCCTATGTACTTTTTTATTTGTAAAAATGAGGGAATAAATGCACTATCAAGACAAAGAAAAGAATAGGAACAGAGTTCAGTGAGTTAAAACTTGGGTTAGGGGAGCCTTGGTGCTGCCAGTGAGAAGAGCAGTCCACTTCTGTGCCCTTCCAAAATGTTCAGTGTACTGTCAGTTCCTGGGATTGATTTACTTTACACTTACTCTGTTAAGTCCCAAGAGTTGCAGCAGGAGGCACTTCCCAGTCTCTCTTCCAGAGGGATGAATAACAATCAGCTCTCCAAAGAGCTGAATTTAATGTTTTCTCAAACATGGTGAGAGTTTTGCTCTGGTCACTGTGGTGACCCCCAGGTTAATGCAGTAGCAGTCTGCTCTGCTGGGAGATCTCTGCTCCCTCCTCCAGTACTTTGACCTTTTTTGACAAACTCCCTTAAAACGTGGCCAAACCCCAACCTCTCAGCGCATACTGAGAACAAATCAAATTTGATTGCTGTCTCATGAAGGTATGCAAAGCCCACTGGAGGGGAATAGAATTCACTCTGCCAGTATTTTCTTTGAAATAATTGGAAGAACTTGCTGCAGTTCATGCAGCCCTTGGATTATGAGAAAGGACATTTTCCAGCCCAGCAGAGCCATCCAGTTTGGCGAGACTGTTGCTCTTTCCCATCCCAAAGTGCTGGAGCTTCATTATGAGTTTTCATTTTCTTCTCCCTGCACAAACCTCATGGTTCCCCAGAGTGCAGCTTCCTGTCTGGCCTTGCTGCCTTAAAAATGTCGTCTTCTCCCTCAGCTCTTCTGTAAGACCCAGGGTTAGCTTCTTCTAAAGGTCACAGAGTGTGCATCTCTTCAGCTTCTCCACATTAGTGAGTTTGTGCTCACATTGTTTTTAAATTTAGAATTTCTAATATTGTTCTGAACCCCTCCAAAAAACTGCCATCCCTCCTCACTCGGTTTTAAGACTTAGAGCATTTTATTCTCTTATTTCCCAAGAGAGGAAAACATTTTCAGGATTTTTGAAATACTGATTTAAATTCAGATATTAAATGGACAAATATCTAGGTAACTTACACAAACATCTAAGTGTGTGGCTTCACCAGGTATTTCACACTATGAAATTAGGCAGGTATTTGAAGCCACTGGCTGGGATAGCTACTAACTGGGGGTTTTTAGGTACCCAACTCCCGATTTGTACTAGTTTGATTCTTTTAGAAAGTTTTGAGCAACTCAGTTCTTAATGTTGCACTCATGGGCAGCATAATCGTTCTTCTTTTTTGGTTGTAATAATTGTTTTCAAAGTTGTGGTCACCTGTGAAGCACAGTTCTGCTACCGTGTGTACTCCATGTAATGGGATTTTTTGTGTGGTTTTTTTTCAAGTGCCTGTTTAAAGATAGATGTCAGTACTGTCTGAATCATGGGATGGACACTTGGATCTGGGTTCAGTTCTCAGATCTGCTATTTCATTGAGTAACTTGTTCAAGTCACTGAATCTTCTGCTGTCCCACTTCCCCTTCATGTAAAGGGGGCAACGATACTGCTTTTATCTGGGGTTATGAGGCCTCTGGGACAGGAACAGCCTGTTAGTTGGAGCATGTGTAGTATTGAGCACAATGGGGTCCTCCTCTCAGAGATAATAACAACAATATGTGCAACATTCACACAACATGATTTATCTTTCATCTTCTAATGCACTGGAGTTCCCAGATTGCCATAGCGCTTTTTTTTTAGATGTGAGAGATCTGCTTTTTTGTCTTGTGAGAATGCAGACTGCTTTTTGTCTTTCTATCCCCTTGCCATCTGAGAGGAGGGAGGTGTGTGGGATAAACAAGGTGGTGTAGTGCTGTTTTCTGAAGGGGCTCCTTGCCTGGGTTGTCAAGATGACTTCTCAGTTTCAAAAAATCCTCCTCAACAAGGGAAAGAACTGGGAGAAATGCTTCTATATTCATGGCTCATGATGCACCACATGCTAAAGAGCAAGGCAGACCATCTTGAGCATTGCTATGCTCCAAGGTAAATAACTTGGGTTATATATAATATTTTTCAGTGTTAGGGACAGCCTCAGAAAATAGAAGGCTTTACAATATGGGGAAAGAAATTTTTGCCAAAAATCAGTCAAATCCATGAGACTGGTGTCTACAGAGTAATGAGGCTGTGCAGAGATGCAGTAGGGGAAAATGCCTATTTATTGTAAATGGCACTGAGTGGACTTTTTCAGTAGAAAAAACAAATTTTTTTAAAAGGTATTTAATATAATCTGTTATGCTCACAAGAAGTAGGAAGCTTCCTGTGGCATAGCTGACTTTAAAAAAATAAATATTTGGGATCCTAAATATCTCAAAGTAGGAAGCAGAATTGGACTGGAGGGTTCATGTCATTAAAGAGTGGGAAATTCATCTGGTCTGTAGATGTACAATTTCTCCCCAAACCCAAGTCATGACCAGCACATCCTAAAGGTGTGGATGGGCAAACCTCCCATTCAGCAGATGCATTCCTTGTGCTTTGAAACAAAGCTCAGCAGACTAAGGAGGCATCAGTGACTTTGTTCTGCATCTCTGCAGGTCAGTGTAAAATCACTGGCTTCTCCTTAAAGCTAAAAAGCTGCTCTGAGCAAACACAAGTAAAGTTTTTGTAAATTCCATCTTTTGAACTGTTCTGGCAAATTATTCCAAACAGTATTAACACTTCTGTTCTTCTGAATCAAGAGTTGTGGGACAGCTTCAAAATAGGAAAATGCCTTTTGGATTAAGGAGAAAATCAAGTGGAAAATGTTTAATTGCTGGTAAAGTGCACAAAAAAGCAAGTTTACCTTCTGTAACTTCTCTGACTGTTCTCAGAAGTTTCTTTGGATTACCTGGCTGCTCACAGAGGAAGGTGCTGGACTCCAGGAGCCCCGGGCAGGGTGTACAAGTGGAGATGCTCTTGGTGCATGCTGGTGTAGCTGTGTGACTTCAGCCCCAGGTGAACTATTGAGTGCCACTGCTGGGTGAAGCTGCCCTGAGAGTTGTGCAGAACTGCTGGAAAAGGCTGAGCAGACACAGCAGTGATGAAGCACCATGGCAGAGCAGTGTTTTTGGGAAGACAGACAGATCCCTTCAGTCCCAGACTGCAGTCAGCAGTGCTAAGACTCTGTGTTGGGATGGGTAGAGTTGTTCCAGCCAAGAGGCAAGATTTAGCAGATGTTTAGCAAAAGGTTCCATTCTTCTTGCCACAGACACATGTGGAGCTGTCTTGAGTCTAGTAAGGATTTTACAAGCTTTATAAGTCATAGTTTATTGAGCTTGGAAAAGAATTTAACATGGCATTGTAATCTTGGAAGCTGTTTTTCTCTGAAATAATGTATTTAAATTTTTTTCAAGTAAGCTCTGATTTTGTGATAACTAGTGAAGAGAAGCTAAGTAGTTTTTTTTGTTGTTTTTAAAATACTTCTTCTCTTCTTTGGAGTGCCCTCCTGTACTATTCCTTTCAGTTGCACAGTGATGTTTTCCTCTGAGTGATAAACAACCAGAAAGCTGAATCAGCACTTTGAAGCAGCATGAATCTGGCTTAACTTTGCTCTGGAGAAAGTTCTTTTCCAGGTTTCATAATGACTATGGAATGGGACAAGTAAAGGGAGCACCATTTATCAACCACATTGGCCATGGAAAGTGATCCACTCAGATGAGCAGTTTATGTAAGCCAAGACTGCTTAGGACAGAGGCAGTGCTGCACATCACAGCAGGCACTGGGAGGAGGGGTTGGTTTGGGCAGCCCTGGAAGTCTGTGTTATTTCTCTCTACTGAGCACTGAGGCAACTGATGAAAATGAAACATTAATGGGGTAATTTTATAACAGCTTGTGATGTTCGGGCTTTAACTTATGCTGCTGTTCAAAGCATGCCATTGAAATTCTGTTGATTTGGTTCAGCTTGATGAATTTTACTGCTGGACTTGATTGACTTGCTGAGGGGAGGGTGCCGCCCATCAGCCCTGCTGATGTGAGCTGTGGTCACAAACATTTGAGTGTGCAAAGGGACTGGAGAGACATTGGAAGGGATGTGACAGAGGGCCTGGTGCAGACACACAGGGCTAACAAGCATTTCTGCTTTAAAAATGCTCTTCAGAAAGACTGGCTACCTTTTCAGCACTCCTCCAGAGGCTGGAGAAGTAGTCTCTGTTTTGGAGGCTGAAACACCGGTCAGAAAGGTTTCATTCCCAACAGGAAAACTGGAGCTCAAAGTCCCTGACGAGCAGCTCTCTGCTTCAACAGTGACACCTCCATCTCTTCTCTTGGACCTTCTGCTGAATTACAAGCAGGACTAAAGCTTGTACAGCAGGTGGAAATGCCCTTTCCTATGGGCGTAGCAGCAAAGAGCAGTTTGATCAGAGCTCCACAGAAGTGGCAGGGCTGAGGAGGTGGAGGGGAAGGGGTTAAACACCTGCTGGTGCCGTCTCAGAGTGACTTGGCTGCCACACTTGTGTGGGGAAGCATTCACACCCTCCTCTCCTTTGCACATGTCAGTTCTCAAGGCACCAGCACCAGAGGAGGATGTTGATTGACACAGCCCTAACAGGAGCTGCCACACACCCAGCTGGCTGCTGGGCTGAATTCCTTAGTGGGCACAACATTTGGAAAAGCCCTAAGTAAAACACTGCCACCTGAAAATCTGGATCTGATCCACTAAGCTGAATTTGAGAAACAGGATTGCCAGAAAGTGATTCTCACTCATTGCTAATGGGGGTTTGCCTGGTGGTGTGGCCTGGAGCACGAGCAGCTCTGGGAGGGTTTCAGCCAGGTGTGCTGCTCAGGAGCTCAGTGAGTAACATCAGCAATATTTCCTGAGGAGCTGGGGAGCAATCACTGTGAGAAATGCTGAGAACCAGCCATGGCAGCTCAGTGTCTGAATCCTCCTGGACTTAGGGTCGGCCTTTGTTACACTGCTTTTGTTTCCCCAGATGAGGTATGAGGAATGCAGAGATTCCCAAGAGAGGTTCTGTCCATCCTGAATATGTGAGTAGCTCTCATTATTGTTAATGGGAGTTGCATGTGCTCAGAAAGCCAAGACTCCCTTGTGATGCCTTGAGATAGAAGACTAATATCTAAATGATGTGTAATTATTTGAGCAAATGGTGTAACATGTGATGTCTTTGTTAGGTCATTGTTGTTCAGAGAATTGTCCCCATATAATTTCTCCCTAGAAAAATGATCACATGCAAAAAGTAAGAGACTGCATTAATTTCTGCTTGGCTTTATTTAAACTCCCTGCACTCCTTTCTTGTTTTCTAAAACTTTATTTCTAGCTTCTAAAACTCGTAAAAGAAGAGAGTCTGGCCCTTCAGAAAAAACATGGTACTGATGGTCATGCTCTGTGCTTGAATGGAGTTGGATATGTGAAGAATCTCTACATGGCAAACAACTCTGGAAAGCTCTTCCTCGTGCAGTCAGGTTAAACAGCAATGTTAAAGTGTCACAGGTGAAATATTCCTAATGAGAAAGGAGGTTTTTTAAATAATAAAATTTTCCCTCTTGTCTGTGGCAATGAAGCTGATTTTTGGTGATCTTTAAATGAGCTCTGACTGTGCTCAGGGTGCTGTTAGGCATGTGCCAGCTGGGTGAGACACAGGACCAATGTGACCAGAAGGTACAATGGACTTTGCAAAGAAGAAACTGCTTGGTTGTAGTGCAGCTGTTTGAGGACAGAAGCAAAAATACCATTAAGGACTGTAGGGTGGAAGTTTGTTTGGCAGTGGGGCTCATGGCACCTGCACATTCAACTCTGATTTGTTTCAGAGATGGGATGCCAAGTATACCTGACATGAGGGATGGCAAATCCTACACCCTGTGCCAAACCAGGCAGGACAAATGAAGCTGTCATGCTTTGCCCTGGCTTCCTTCTCCTCCAGGAGGCACAGAGGTCCTTGGGGAGCAGCCTCGTCCTCCCGCAGTGCCAGTCAGGCATTGCTGTCACCATTCAGGGACAAAGGAGGGAGCAGAGCAGTCAAGAGGACACTGATGAGAGGGGAAATTGCTTATTTCAAGGGCTTTTAAAGTGCTCTTCTCCAACTTGACAACAACAATGTTTGTCACTCTCCCTTTATCACCCGGCACAGTCAGACACTGGCCACTATGAAGAGCTCTGGAAAAACCCTCCTCTCCTCTCTGTTAATCTCTCTTGGCTGTGGGTGCCAGGAGAGGGGACTGGGGCACCTGCATGGCCCAGGAGTGACTGCTGGCCAGCACCAGCCCCTTGAGATGAAGTCAGTGGGGTGGGTTTGAAACTGGTTAATAAAATGGACACGAGGGTAAAAGAAGACAAAGTTCCACAGGTATCTCACCAGTGTGTTTTGAAATATATTGACTGCCTACAATATTGGCTTTCTCTTATTGCATAATCCAGCCTGGACCCTTTGGTTTTACAGCTGCATGGTTAGCTGGAAAATCACAGAATTTCTTGGAAAGTAGCTCAGTTGTTTTCTCCCTCCACTCCTGGCTGCCTGTTGGTGAGGCTGAGTGCTGGCAGCTAACATGGCTTGCATGCCATTTGTCTGATACCAATGGCACAGCTTAGACTTAGGGTGATACAGCTGCATTCCAGCTTTTCTCCTTTCCAGGGCTGCTCACAGACTCTCACTGCTTCCTGCATGCAGCTCTTGTTTGTGTTTGTCCCTCCTAAAGGGCCACCACCCCAATGTGAGGCCTTACCTGCACTTCCTTTACCCAAAGAGCTTGCAGCTCTGTAGTACAGGGACGAAGTTGCTTTTGCTTTCCAAATGGGGATTTAAGGCACTGGGGCCCTTTGGAAATAGGGCTTTGTGGAAGACTTGCAGCTGAACATAATCAATAGTGAAATCTTCTGGCTTCTTCTTTGCAGGGATGAAGGGGCTTCTTCCCAGTTTCAGACGCTGTCATTTCCACCTGGCTGCAGGTGAGCAGTCTGTCTTGCTCACCTGTCTTGTAGCCTGTTATAGTCACCCATCAGTTACCTATAAAATTTTTGGCTATCTTGGAGTCAGATCCCAAAAGCTTTAAGTTAGGTTAACTGTAAATTCTTGGATTGGGATGCTTTTGTGTTCACTCTCAACAGTGCCAGCAGCTGTTATTTTGGAAATACGTGACTCAATGGAGCCACAATATTAAATTTTGAAGTCTGAAATGTTTCATTACACTTTTCTAAGTCAGCATAAATGTTTTGTGTCTGGTCAGCTCAGCTGTTAAGGGTAGCTTCTTGTGGTGAGGTGTTTCACAGGGACATGAGCTGGGAGACAACTCTCCCTGTGCTTTGTTTGGTGGGCCCTGGGCAGACTTTCTCACATGGGACATCACAGATTAACCAAATCTGACCCTGGGCAAGAACAGGGCCTGCATTCACCTCTGTTTCTTGAGTGCCAGTAGTCAGACTGGTAGCAGCTGTGCATTGAACACATGCACAGGGCCTGAGCAGAGCATCTCACATTTCTCAAATGATCTCCTACAGAAATGGTATTTTTCATTGGAAAATATTCTCTGGACTTCTTCACAGTCAGTATAAGCTCATGAGGGTTTGTTCCTGGTAGAGGTAAAGGTTCTTTCCCTTTTGAAAGGTGGAGAATATCAACTGCCATAATTGAAATTCTGGTGTTGATGTGTTAAGCATAAAAATGTGTTAGGTCAGTAAATGTGGTTCAGAACTGTAACACCCTCAAACTGCTCCTTGCTGTACACAGAAAGGATATGAAATGGCATTTTTATCAGTCAGTGAAAGCTTAGTTTAATTGGCTCTAGTCAAGTTTCTGTATTGTTCTGCGTAATCTGAATTAAACATTGGTTTGACTACATATGTGGCTTTATCTTCCTTGAAGACATAGGGTGCTCAGTCAGACAGTAGCATCAGCTTTGAAGTTAAGTTATTCATAGCTCAAGGATTGATTCTGACATTAACACTGTTTCCCTGCACTCCTTGAAAATGCATCCCACCACCCCATTCTTTCAGTTCCTGCTTCAGTATTAATTTTAAATATCTGCAATTTCATAGTGAAAATAAAAGCTCCTCTCCCACTCTACACATAAAAGGTTGAAAAGACCAAAACTCGAGGTTTAGCAGGGAATATTGCTTTTTAAAGAGTTTCTTCTTGCTCATGTTTATAAGGTACCAGCCATCATTTGCCTTCATGTGGAGTTGTTTTGCCAGCTCTATCTGTGAAGAGGCTCTGTCACTTCATCCCAGGGCTGGGGCAGAAATTCATGCAGTAGAAATACTGAAGGCTTAACCATACAAATATTTAGCCTGGATCTTGCAAAGCCAGGTTTATTGCTGACATACGTGCCTAATTAGCTTCGAGTCACCCACTTAAGTAGCCTTTGCTTTTAGCTGGCAGGTACAATTGGGTTAAGTGACATTTCCTTCTCTTTCTTTGCTCTTTTTCTTTCTTTTCTTTTTCTTTTTCTTTTTCTTTTTTTTTTTTCCCAGGGATGTGTGGGGGAGGAAGCATGACTTTATTCTGAACTTTCTTCTTGTTTCTTTAAGGAACTTTTTGTGAGAGAAAGACTTGATGTCAGTGCACAAAAAATGACTTAAGATTTGCATTCTTTTGCCACAGGAATAAATGAACAAAGTTTGCAACTGAAAAGGCATTTTTACACCTTTTGTTGTTTAGTAACATAGAAATCCCATTATGCTTCATGCATAGCCCTAAGGAATGTGCAAACAAGTACTAGATCAATGGCATGTCTCTGCAGCTTCTTTTATCATGAGTATTTAAAACTGAATATTCAAACATTCATTCATATTTCAAACATCTGTCTGAAATTGTGGATTTGTGTTGGAGTATGTTTTATTGCCAATAGATAGGTTAAATGTAAAGCTTTTAAATGTTTTATAAGTTGCAGATGCTTAGCTATGGTCTTGTAACAGTGTTTGCAGGGGTTTTTTTATGCAACAAGGTGAAAAATCAGCACTAAGCTCTAAAAGGTAGCTGGGGTAAAAAAGTTTTTTAAAAAAAGGTACCCATCTGAAAGAAAGAAGTTCCTTTCTTTTGGCTCTGTCCTTAAACAGTCTTTGAAAAGCACACAGAAACCAGACGTGCTCACCCACTCCTGTGCAGAACACATGATTAAATGTCATGGGAAGGGGAAGGCAGGGCAAGGCTTTGCTCTCCTGCCCAAATGAATAAAATTCAGCCTTTTTTGAGCTCTGCTCCCTGTTTTACCTGGGCTGGTCCCATCCCGTGCTGGTGCTGCAGTGCCTGAAGATGCAGCTGGCCCTGGTGGCTTCCCCAGTGCTGGAACAGATGTGTCACCCTGTGCCTCTGTGCTCAGGGCTCCCTCACAGGAAAACGTCCCCATGTTGAAGAGATGTTCAACATTAGAATTAAAATTATGTTACTTTTTGTGGTAAAATATTTTTCAGTGACAGGAAAGCTTTTATTTATTATTAAAGCATTCCTGGTTTTGGTGAGATTTTTGCTGTCTCTCTGGTGTATAGGCTGCAGGCTGTGGCAGGGAAATACAGCAAGACTTCAGTCCTTTAAAGAGTTTTTCATATGTTCATGCTGTGAATTCTGACTTTCAGCCATGAAAAAACTTTTGTAGAACTGTGACTTTAAAAACTAATATTCAGACAAACCAAATAAAAAGCAAAGAGAATGCATTCCTTTAAAAAAAAAGGGCACTTCTCCTTTTTGTTGAGCACATTATATCTGGAATTCTTACACTGAATACTTCATAGTTCATTTTGCAAAAATAACAGATTAGAAATGTCTTAACAAGGCCTCTTTTCTGGCAGTAATCTCCTGGGAGCTAGATTTCTTTTTTCTTTTCTTTAATTTTTAAATTTTTTTTCCGTCAGGACACTAATAACTATTTTTGCACTACTTTGTTGTTTTCATCTTGCTTGCAGTTAAACTTTAGGAGCTGACTTCAGACTTTGTGAGTGCAAATACTTCAGCATCTGAACATTTGGCCTTTACCAAAAGATGCTGGCAAGATCTGTCTTGCTTGTGGATTTTTTACATGTTTGTTTCCACTTTCACACTGTAAGACAGTGTGGAGTGGTTCAGCAAAATTCTTAAATTTAAGCTATTCCTAATCTCTTTAAAATAGGCTGGAATGAGACTTACTTTAAACAAAACTGGTGTTTGTTTAGCATTTAGCTTTTTGTAGGCTGAACCAATTAAGATGGCACAGTGTGTTAAGCCAGAAAAATGCGAGTATAAGCAAGATCACTGCACAGGGCACTGCATCAGTTTTAAGGTGCTCAAGCTGAGCACTGAGACCTTACAGGAACAGGATATATTTTACTGACAGAGGAACCTCTGCTTCTGCTTCAGTCCCTGCAGTAGAGTGGTCTCACTGCACTCGCTGGCTCTTTGAGTATGACATCTTTTCCCTGGATTCATTCCAGGTTTTTCCCGTGCCAGTCTTGTCCTGGGGGTGTTCCAGACCCCATCCCTGGGGGTGTTCCAGGCCAGGCTGGACAGGGCTCTGGGCACCCTGGGACAGTGGAAGGTGTCCCTGCCCCTGGCAGGGGATGAAACGAGATCCCTTCAGGATCCCTTCCAACTCAGCCCATTCTGTGACCTCTGGGGACTCCACCATGTCAGGGTGGCTCTTCCAGCTCTGCCTGCATCTCTGTCCCAAGGGTGCTTATAATGCCTGTGGAATGATGTATATTCCTCAAGTCATTTTCTTAAAAGTGCATTAATATTTCTTGCAGAAACCATCAAAAGAGAATGCAGAATTTGAATCCAAAAAGTACCTGGCGTGAAACGTTGTCCAAACTCTTGCAAAGTTTTAAGTAACTGAAAACAGAGCTTGTAAAAGCTGTCATTGCTAGCCTTGTCTTTAACAACAGCTAATGCAAACAGAAATGCTGCAATGTTTTTGGAAAGATACTCAACTTCTGCTTCAGGTTTTAAGGGATTAGGAAAACACCCATGGTGGGAGGCAGATTATCTCACATCTGTCTACTTCAAGGCTTCTTGTGTCTTTTCCTGAAACATCTGGTACAGGCTGTTGTCAGAAGAGCATAAACTAATTTGTATGTGCATGTGTTTTTTATAGCTCATTAGCAGGGGCTGGTACTTTTTTCAGTGAATTTTTGGTGAATTGTTATTTTTTTAGGTGAATCAAAACTAATGGCTTGATGCAGACCCAAACACTTGAAATGTGCTCTTAGCTTTAAAAATATCTATCTGCCTAAGTTTATTCATTTGGCAATTATTTGACATCTGAAACAGTAATATTTTTTTTAGATGTCCTAAACCAAGAAAAACTTGTCCCAGCAAGGAGTTGCAAGACATTTTATTTTGAAATAAATAGGTTTTTTATTTTGTTTGTTTGCTTTTTTACTAAGACAAAAAGGCTTAATTTGGCTCTTAAATCTATTTTAAGTATGAAAATCGTACTAGCATGAAACTTCAGGAAATGCAATGTATTGATGTTTGACTACAATCCCGAACGGGTTTTTTTTGCTGGAAAAGTTAATAGTGTGATAAAGTTAATTGTGCCAGAATTTTGTTTTTTCTGAAAACCTTTCAGATCTAATTTTTGAATGTTACCTGCTGGATGGCCACAAACCTTTCTTTATGCTGAATTTGATCTGCTGAATAAACGGCCTGATCACCTGGGACACAAGGGGCAGCTGCCAGAGGCAGCTCTGCAGGTCAGGGTCCAGTCCAGAGGATCAGTGGAAACATCTGGAATTAAAAATGCCATTCATAGGTAGGGCTCTGTGGCTGAGATGCCCATTGAGAGCCCAGTGGAACCAAGCTGCAGCTCTGCAGGAGCAGAGGAAAACAACCCAGTGTCTTTTTCACCTGGAGAATGTTGCTGCCAAAAAATGCAGTGAAGGGTTTTGCAAAGCCAGGCCTTGCTGCAGGAATCACCTTAATGCTGGACCCTGCGGGTCTTTGTTCCCAAGCAGGGTAAAAACCTCCAAAACCTTAAACTTTTGAATACCTTTAAATATCTTTCTCTTAAGCATCCCTGCCATGATTAAATCTACAAATCAAACACGACAAATAGTGAAGTTAATTAGTCAGCTACTTTTCCACTCTTCCTTTGTGCAGAGAAGTGATAAAAATAAATATGAAAGTACAATCTAAGGTCCATGAATTTAAGAGTAAGAGGTGATTTTTAAAAACAAAGATCTGCTCGTAGTGGTTTTCTTTCTTCAAGCTTTAGTCTTCTATCTGAAAGGCCGACCTCTATTTGGATGAGAGAATCAAACTCCTTGGTTAATATAAAGGGATGAGCTGAATATGAAAGTGATTGAGAGAAGGGATGGAACATCTAAAGGCTACATTGTCATTAGTTTTATTTTAGTGAAAATAATTGTACATGTTTAGTTTAAAATGTAGGGGGAAACGTACTTTGAAATATAATTACATTTAGCAGTCTTGTAGCTTTGTACTTTGTGCTATAAATTGCGTTCCCAGCTGTTTTTCATCTCCTGTAATTTAAATAAGTAAACCTTTTGTTCTTAAACTCTCTTAGTTCCTTCTAATTCTGTTGATGGACATCCATTTCTACTGCTTTATTTTATGTTAATATTTAACAATGGCATGCAGTTACCCCCCTGCTGGCACTGCTCCACCTCCTTTGTTTCTAGAAGGCCTCTTTTTGCCTTGGTCTTTAGTTTTATAGAAGAACCCAAACTTCCTGTCCCTGCATCTAGCAGGAGCAAGGTTTCTGCATAAACTGACACAAAATCCCTCGGGAAGGGCGCTGGCCCCCAAGCAGGGAAGGTGGTGCTGGGCTGTCAGTCTCTTTTGTTCCTTGCTCAGATGGAAGCATGGAGTGGATGATGCTTTGTGGGCCAGAGCAAAGCTGTGCCAAGGGAATGCAAATCCGCTAGGTGTGCCCAGGTAATTTAAAATGCTCACGCTGGCAGCTTTTCTGCATGAGTAAAGCTGTTCAATTAATGCGTTTTCTCCACTTTCTTTTCTTGACAAGTTGATTCGAATTGAAACGGTCTTTAATAAGCTTGTCACGGGTCTTGGGGACAAATAACCCCTCCCTGCAGGTGGAAAATAAAGAGCCTGTGTGTTTTGGCTCTCTCTGTGAGCAGCAGGGCTGGTGGCAGGTATGGCAGGTGAGCCCTGGCAGCCCTGCCCAGAGGGGCAAGTGCAGAACTCGGGCAGGAGAGCACTGCCCAGGCTGTTCTGCTTCCTTTTGCACAAGGAACTGGGGAGTGGAGGGAACATAATGGGCACATGGGCTGAGCAGGGCTCGTCCTTGTCTCCCCCTCCTCCACCCTCCAGAGAAAGCTTGTGTTTAATTTGCTCAGCCTTGCGGTTTGACAGAAGTGAACGTGGAGACCTGAGCCCAGGATCAACAAAGGCAGCACTGGGCATTTCAGCCACTGCCTTTGAAATAGGCCTTGACAATAATGGAGTTGGGAAGCCCCACTGTTCAGCCTTCTTTATAGTGTTAATAACTGTCCAGAAAGAAGAGAAGCAAGAAATTGCTCAGATTTCATCTCTCAGATTTCATCTTGCATCTAGAGTGCCGCAACAAATCAAACTGAAATGGGCCCCACCGTGGCTCCTGCGCTGCCATGCTGGGCTGCCCTGGGCCCCTTCTCCCCCTGCTTTGCTGAGGGTTACAATGCTGAGCAAGGGCTCCGAGCAGGCTGCTTGGGGCAAACACATGTGCTTCCCAACTGGGTAGGTGTCCCAATTAGGGTGGACTCAGAGATGAATTGGTTTGTGCAGTGTGAAGTTGGAGCTGAGGCAGCAGCATGTGCCCAGTGGCAGACACCGAGTGAGGCCAGGAGAGAAGTCTCCTCTCCCTGTTCACCCACCCTGGCTGTCCCCAGGACACACCTTCCTTCCCTGAATCTGCAGGGGCAGTTCTTCCTGAAGAGATCAAGATGAAAATGAGAGTTGGGCTTGGGTGAGGCAGAGCTCATGCCTGGCCATCTCTGGCCCAGGCTTTGGGAGGAGATGGCTGTGCCAGTGATAGCAAGGTTTGGGCAGTAATTCTAACAGGAGAATATTGTTTGTTGTTTAACACATGCAAATTCTCTGATGCCATTAACAGGCAATGCTATTTTTATGCCCTTTTTAATCATTCATGGAATTTGGAGTCGTATGCCTTGTCCTCAGGGATGCTTTTGGAAGAGCGCTGAAAGTCCAGGAGGACAAACATGTGTATCATGTATTGAATTACACTTTAATAACTGACAAGATTTGCAAAAATATTTAACTTCAGGAAAAAAAAACCCGAACAGTAAAATGTGCAGAGTTCTTAGTTTTAAAGCAGAACAATGATTATCAGAAGAAGTTGCATCTCTTCATGTTCATCCATCTCGGGTCTATGTAGTAGAAAAAACTCTGGCACCTTCATTAATTTAAAAGCTTTTTGGATCAATAATGTCCACCATCTCCATACATGGAAGCAGCTGGAATGCATTCTCATGTTGCAATAGACAGTGCATGGTCTTCAGCAGTCTCCTTATTATCTTTTGTAATTAGCAAATCAAATTTTTGCCTTTAATCCTTTTGCATCCAGGGATATTTTGTGCTCAGAAGGCTGGGAAGTATGCATGAGCAGATTGTCTTGCCAGTTGGAATTCCCCAGGGCACTGGAGGAACTGCTGAAGAAGAGGGGCAAGAGTTTTGTTGATTGTGTGTGTATTTGGAGCTGCGGCGTTACAGCATCCTTTCCCAAGAAGTGCAGCAGGCAGAGAGGGAACACATGCTATTGTGTTCACATCTGGCATTAACATATAAAATTTGAGGCATATAAAGTTTCTTCCCGTGCAACTAAATTAAAAACCTGTGGCATAAGGTAAATTGACAAGTGCAAAACTTCTTGGGTGGGAAATTTAAATGGTTGCAAATGTTTCCTGAAAGCTGCTTCTGGAAGCGTGCTGCTGAGCGTGGCTGTCTCCAGGCTCACTCCTAGCAGAGTCAGGGAGAGCTGTCCTGCTCCCATCACTGAGTGCATTTTACAGGGGGGAAGTTCTGCTCTGGTCACAAAGACAGCACTCCCCGTGGGACAGAGTCCAGGCTGCAGAGCTGAGTTGTGCCATGTGAAATAAGGACATCTTGGCTCTCTTTGGAGGGGACTGGGAAGGTGCAGGCCACTGTGGCACGTGATGGTAGCTATTGACTTGCAGTCACCTCATCTCTGTGTTGGGTGACGTGTTTCTTCCTTAAATCTGCAGCTCACAGGATGTCTCAGCTGGGGCAATGCACTAGAGTGTCCTCCCTGGATCCCTTGTTCCTGACCGAATTTGATGTACTTATTGACATACTTGCAATTTCTACTGAACCAGACCCTGATCTAAATAACTCCATCTCCTCCTGTGTGGCTCTGAGGCAGGTGCACGGAGAGCTGCTGTGCTGCCTGGCTGCAGATCACCTGGGACTCTGATGTTTTTGATAATACAGACTGCTGAGGAGGGTGGAAAAGAAAAGGAAGCTGCCAACATCCCTTCAAGGCAAGAGGTGCCTTGTGCAGCCTGGCTCCTCTGCTGCAGTTCTCTCCCATGAGGTGTCCATGCCTTCATTGCTCTGGATCTGTGTCCTGGGGACCCTGATTGCTGCTGCAGAAGAGCAGAAGTTATGCAGGATGTCGGGAATTACAGGTAAACTGAAGTCAGGTAGAACTGCTGTAGCAGAACGAGACCATCTCAGTGTCTCCAGCACTGGTATTGACCAGTCTGTGTCTAGGCTTGGAGTCCTGTTTAGACTAAAATTTAGTTGTGGTCCAGCTGGTGTTCAAAGAGAAATGCAACTTCTCTCATAATGACCATACTTGTTCCCTCGTGATGCTGGCCTCCACTGGCCTTTGTCCATGCTGTGTTGCAATACAAGTGTTACATCTCTATTAATATCTTTGCTGATTTTATTAGCAGCCCTGCCGTTTATAGTACTTGTGTTGCAAATAGTCCTACATGAGGCACTTAGAAAGATATGTTGTGGCTGTAGAGACCCAAGTGATCAATAGCTTTTAGATTACTGTGTCACTAAACAGCAGGCTGAGACATGGAAAGGCACTGTTACTGTGGGGATGAGAGATTTTTAGAAAATAAATCAATAGTGAATGCAGGCTGATTGGTTTCCAGTTCAAATAATTCCAAGAAACATGGAGCCCAGGGGAAACCATGCCATTCATACTTGGAAATAAACAACACACGCTTGCTTTCATTTATGTATTTGGGTCAGTACTCTTGAAAATGGAGAGGGAGCTATTGGGCAGGGTACCAATCTGGAAATGGGGACCTGGGTTCTCCTCTGAGTTCTCCCAGAGACCTCTTCTCCCTGAATTTCCCAAGTTCCCTAACAGCCTTCACTCTGGGGCATGGGGACTGGCTGGTGCAAAGCCCAGCTGGAGCCCTTTTGGGGCCAACAGAAATGTAAATAATAACTAACATTCAGGGAAGTGAGTTTGCTTTCTCAATGCTTTCCTTTTTAGTGCTCAGGCAGCCATGGGCTAAATGATGGCAAGTGGCTGTCAGCAGCCAGTGGAGATGTACAAACTGTGAAGGAAGTTTTCTAGAACTGCAGCAGAGTTCAGCAGCCAGGGGCTGACTCCTGCTCAGCCAGTAGTGGCTGAGGAAAGCCAGTGGCAGAAGACAAGTTGGATGAACTTACTTGAATAAAGAAGTGAGAGATACTTGAATGTTGTTTTCTCACGTGGCTTTGTTCCTCCTTGTCCAAACAAGGGAAGGAAACTGGCTGCTCTAATCTGACTTGTGTGTCTCCACTTGAGAAAGGTGATTAATGGTGGTGACAAGATGTGGAATAGTACTTTGGTCTAAGGTTTGGGATACTTGGGGTTAAGACCCTTTCCTGACCTGGATATGTGTGTGACACTCAGCTACATCACCTGGTCTGGCTGTGCTCTGTGTGCAAAGTGGAGAAAACAGTATTCCTCAGACTCCAGAGAATGAATGAAGGGTAATTATTTTGAGGCACTGAGATAAGGGAAGCTGTATCTAAGACAAATAGATCTGCTCCCACTGAATTCAGTGGCAGAACTTTTAATGGGAGCAAGATCCGGGCCCCATCTGATAAAGAATTTCATCTGGATTGCATATGGGGGTAGGCATTAAAGGACCCATCTAAGGATCTCCCCTCTGGAGTACATCTATAAAAGACCCTCTGTAGTTGTGTTCAAAGCTCACAGTAATGCCAGTCTCCTCAGGACCATTCACTTAGATCATTCAGAAACTCTTTCTTGTCTAAGCCCTGATGCTCACCCCCAGTGGAAGAATGTGGTTGAAACTCCCATGCAGGGAAGACTTGAGATTTGTTTTTTATTTGAACCCAAAACATTAACAAATTGGACACACGTGCTCTAAGACTAGAGCCCGCTCTTACTTAAGCCAATGCAAAACTCTCCTTGATCCCAGCAGGATCAAGGTCTTGAATATTGCTTGCACCTTTTTAGAGTATCTGCCTCTAAATGAAACAGACGGTGACAAACTCATTCTGGGTTTATCCTCCTTGACTGAATTGCAGCTAGAGAGGTTTGCAGACCCTCCCTCTTGCAGCAGAGGAAGTCAGGGTCTAATTACTGCATGAAAGACCAAGGGCAGGTATCACGGTGCCTTCTCTTGTGGCACATTCTTTGGCATGTGAAAGTCAATGCTGTGATTTAGTCTTTTTTTAGCATTTAAATATCTTTAATGGTCTTGTCATTCTGTTGCTCCAGCTAGCGTGGTGCTTCTGTTCACTACGTGTGATTTTCTTCCTCTTCACGCCAGAGCACTGACAGGTGAGTATTATATGTGTAGGAAGCTATTCAGCAGAAACATATGCCTTGAATATGTTTAGATTCCTTGTAAGTCACTTGATCAATGTGCAGCGTTTGTGTCCCCTCTATCTTTGCTCTAAATTCATATTCATCAACAGAGGTTGCTTGGTACTTAATGGGACGCTGGGGCACTGGGTGAAGGGAAGGGACAATACACAAACAGGGTGAAGAATGAGGGCAAATGTAGATGAACTTCCTCCAACAGGCACAAGATGCTCATTCCTGAATAAAAAATGTGAAAAGGTCAAGTGCCCCCAGAGGTTTCTATTGTGACAGGCACTTAACCCCTTCACTCCTGGTTATCTGCTTCAGCTGCTGGGCCACTCAGAGCACAAGTGCCATTAGCATCAATGGAATGTGGGGCTGGGAGCTCCAGACCCACCTCCCTTCCAGGCAGCAGGCGCTGGGTGAGCAGGAAATAATCCTTGTGGACACTGACCTTGTCAGGAGCTGTGTCTAGAGATAATTATTTCCTAACATGTAACCTTTTCATGGTCAATTGCTCCAGTATATTAGACAGAATTGTGATTTCCTTCTATCTTCAGTCACACACGAGGTCTTGTCCTTCCTGCTTTGAGGGCGTAACTTAGCAAGTGCTCAGACAGCCCAGTGCTTGCTGAAAAATTCTTTCTGTTTTGCTTAAAAGAAAAAGAGTTTTGCTGCTCTCTCTTGCCACTGAGCAGAAGGGATCTGGGGTATATGCCCACTCCCATGTTTTTTTGACAGACAGACATTTCCCTTTAGGCATCTACTACTAACCAGGCAACTGTCAGTGATCAGTAATCTTCTGCTCCACCAGATTTCTTGCTTGTTGACTGATTTTGCTTTACCTTTTCCTAGCCCTGATGCCTCAGTGTGTGCCCCGTGACACATCACAAGGCGCCTGAAGAGGCAGGATCAGCAGGGTCTGTCAGCAGAGCTGCTCCAAAGGCCTCGGGTTTGATCCCATAGTCAGGACCAAGGTCAGCATGAGCAGCCAGGGGTGAAGGCAGTTCCCTCGCACCCATAGCCCAGTCTGCCCCTGCCTGAAGTGCACCCACCAGGGCTCTTTGGTGGCTGGGACCGAGGAGTGTGAGGGAGGCCACTGTTCTTCCTCCTCCACCCCAAATACTCCTCCTCACTTACTGGTCTTGCAGGTTGTTGGGCAGAGACTTGGGCAGACCAGCCAGAACCCTTTTTTGGGACAGTCCCTTTTGGGAGCACACTCAGCTGACCCCTGAGAGACTCCTTGTGTGGACTGCACTGACCCAAACAACAACACAAACCCAGCTCCTGCAGCTAAGTGTGATTCGTAGGTGATATTTTTACAACCTGCTCCTTGTTTTGTAGCAGTGTTTAATTGGTTTTAAAGTAAAATTACAAAACTAGGTCAGTTTGCCATTGGGCCTTGCAAGACTCTTTAGCTAAATCTCCAGACTTTACCTAGAAGTTAATTTGAGCCAGGCTTAGGAAAATATATATTAATATACCCAAAGTCTCACGTGAGAAACTTGTAGGCAACGATTTGGGATTCAGAGTCATATTCATATTCCTAAGACTAAATTCAAAGCCATCGTTTAAAAGCAGCCTTGCACATGTGTATGTCCTGATCTTTAATTAGGCAAAACTCCCACTGACATCAATAGGAGTTTGACTTGAATAAGAACTGCAGGATCAGGTCCATAATTTGGTACCTGGGATTTGATTAAGCAGCTAAATTACTAGAACAGTTTCCCCATGTGTATAATTGCCTAATTAATTTTTAAAATAGCTAAGTTCAGCACTGAATGTGGTGTACCTCTTGCCACATTAAATGTATGCTATTTAATCCAAGTTGATGGAGCTATTTGGAAGAGCCTGTAGAGTTTATTTTACAGTTAAGTAGTACTGTTTATTTTAAACTCAGAAATAGCCACCATTTTGTTAAAATATCATGTTCCAAGTAGTGCTGTGCTACATCCTAACTCTTGACTTCTGGCTACTGTGATTGATATTGCAGGTGAGAAAACACTCTGGAGGCTGGGGAAGAACTTATTCTTTAAGATGATATTCAAATTCAAAGCTTTGAAAAGGTTTTTTTTTGCCTTATCAATGTCGTTTTGTTTTGTTTAGTAGCTCAGCATACTGCCTGTGGTAGACTGCATATCAGAATAAGTGTCTATTATTTGCTTTTTGCTGAAATTTCAGTCTAATGCTGTGGGCTGGAGTTGATATATTTGCTGCAGAGGGACTTGCATTCACAACTGAGGGACTTTTTTGGTTTGTTCTTTGTTTGAAACAGAGAACTTGTTCTGTAAGAAGAATAGAGAGATCATATATGAGTTTCCTAAGTGGAAAAATATTGTGAAGGACTTGCAATGCCAAAAAGTAAAATCTGTTCTCCCTAAATGTATATGTGCATGTGGGTGTTTGTCTGTGTGTGTCTTGTGTACAGACATAAATAATTAGATTGTAGCTGGCATAATGCTCAGTGCCTACTCATGCTGTTGACAGTTACTTAATAATGCATGTTCTCCCATTCTCTCCAGCTGAATTCTTAAGGCATTACCATGGAATTTTCCCTTTTGGGGGGTTGCAGCAGAGCTCCAGGACCAGCTGTTTTTGTGATGTGCATCTTGCAGTAGCCCATATTCAGGAACTCCATCCAAGCATCTCCTGCAGAGAATGGAACCATCAGTTCTCCTCAGAGAAGACTCCACAGCCACGGTGAGCCTGGTGCCTGTGAGTGTTTCAGGGTGAGGAGAGTTGGGATTCTGCCCAAAGCATGGCCAGGAGCTGGAATCCAGCACAGCACCAGGTGAGGTGGGATACATCAAATGTCCTTCTCAGGGAGGTCAGCTTGGAGCCTCTGGAAACCATTCTGCTCCCTTAAGGATCCAAGAATGCTCCATAGGTAAACAAGTCCTGGCTGGGAAACTGCAGCCACAGTCTGAAACTGGCTGAGGTCTGCAGTCCTGCTGGCTTTTCAAATGATAGCTTTTTGTCTGTGCTGCCAGTGCCAGAAACTTGCCCACAAAATAAGCAGTCCTGTACCCTTGAAAATTAGCAATTGAGTCCACCCAAAATGATGAGATGATCTGAAAAATGGGAAGGTTATATTTTTTGTTTAAATTGAAGTCCTTTTGAAGACTGTCCTGCTGTCTTGGTTTGTCAGCTTTTGTTCTGTATTCAGCTCATATTTTGAAGACTTTCTGTGGGGATTATAGAAAGGAAGAGAAGGGATGGAAACTTTCAGCTTTTGTTTGAAAAGAAAAATAGGTAACTGTCTTGCAGCTGCTTGATTTCTGCAGCTGAAATTCTCTGAATCATCATAATTTAGCATCATTAGTGATGACTAGAAGTGATGTCTATGGGTTTGGGATCCCTTGGGTTTTAAATAAAATTTGGAGATGTCTTGTGTGTGTGTGTGCGCGTCATGTCATTTCCCCTAGCTCCTACTGCATCTCATTAAAATTGAGGAGGCTCCTCGGTTAGGCAAGTATAAACGGTAAGAAGGGAGTGCAAAGTCTATTTCTGGAAATTCAGGCTGTAATTTGTCCCCAAAGCTGAGGGAAGCGTGGTCCCCTCTCAGAGTGGCGCTCTGACCTCCTCTAGCGGTGGCTGGGCCAGAGAGCTCTGCCAGCCCTGCCTGGGGACACCTGGAGCGGGACCTCTGCTTCTCACCTCTCCTGCTGCCAAAGCTTCCAGTTCGCTCAGATTCTGCTGCGTTTCAGCTTCTGCCTTGATTTCTCCCTTGGACGGTACCAGCAGTTTTGGTCAGTGTGTCACTGGGAGGAGCCAGAGACTGAACAGTTTAGTGAGATGCATCAAAATAGGGTCCTCACTCTGCTTCTGTTTCCTGAGCACTGCAGCCGAGGGAAAGATTTCATACAGGAATAAAAGTGAGGTAAAGACCATGAAAGACCCATGGTGTGTTTAAAACCTGCCCTGAACATGCTCAGTCATGCTTTGGTCAGTGTGGTGGAAGTACCTGGATAAAGTCCTGTGCCACCTCCTGAAATGTCCCAGCCAGTTCAGCACATCCAGGTGGGTGTTGGGGTTACAATTTTTGTAATGCACTGATTTTTTTTTTTTTTCTTCCTCACAAGTTTCATTTTTTTAGAGGATTTCTATGTGTTCTTCCAAAACTTAAAAACAAAACAAAGAGCAAACACCACCACTACCAACAAAAAAAATCAAAACAGAGTGGAAGTTTGGAGCCAGAGTACAGACAGATGTAGTTTCAGGAAATTCATGGTGATTTTTGGGTATGTGAGATTTGGTCACACTGTCAAATGTTTTAAAACTTCAGTTGTCCTAAACTTGCATGTAAATGGTGGTTTTGGTAGATTTTGGATAGAGCTGAGAGCTGATACCCTTGAGTCCCTGCAGGCAGAACCTCTGGGTTACCTTGTTCCTAAACTACTCCATCATCCTGTGTGGATGGATGGGATTTTGGCTTTGCTGCATCAGTCTTTTTGAGACGAGCAAAAGGGAAGATTAATTCCCCTAGAAAAAGCTTTCTCTGCTTTGCATCCATATCAATTTCAGTGACTTCAGATCTCTTTCTGAAGAGGGGTGGAGGGGGAAATGGAAGGAGTGTTTAAACTGAAGACTTAAGGAGCATGGCAGTGCTGGGAACTTTTCTAAGCCCCAGGCAAAAACTAAACATCAGTCTATTGCAGTGTGTTTGTATGGAATATTTGAAGAACTTCATTTTTATCTTAGAGCAGTTTAAGACCCTGGAGAGATATGCAAATCTCTTCCTTCTCCCTGTGAAATAAACAGGAGCAAATATGTATTGATACATTCTAGTACTTTTTTTGTGATCCTTTACCCCACTATTAAATAATTTTCAATTTGATTTATCCTTGTAGTGCAGGGAAAGCTGTGTTGTGATCACCTCTCCTAAACAGGCAACACAATTTTCCTGAAATGAGTGAATTTGTTTGAATAAGGATGCTTTTCCAAACAATCTGCTTTGTCTTCATTAAAAACTGTAGTGGTGGATCTGCATGGCTGCCAGCTGGGGTGAGTGGCTTCTACCCCAGGCAGACTGTGTTTAACTTCAGTTTCTGTCAGGCCTTTGCTAGACTGGGAAGCTGTGATCACAGTTTGGTTCCCACAGAGGTGTGCAGGAACTTCAGCTTTGAAAAGCTAATTAGACAGAGTTCTCTCACTGAAATGCATCTCCACGTCCTTTAATCAGCTCTGTGACTCTGCTCTTGGCTGCTCCGAATTTAAAGAGGTATTTTCTGTCCCTACCCCTCTGCCTGTTCCCTTTCCCTTGCCGTTAAATATCTTTGTGGGTGGAACTGTCTGTGTGTTCTGTACATTACTGAGGGTCTGGGAGGGCCTCTGGGTGCTGCCTTAATAAATGTTAAATAATGAAGCTGAGAGGAGGTGTTGCTTTAGCAGTGAGGTGAACCAGTGAAGGAGTGGAGAGCACATTCCTCCTGCTGAACCAGCTGCAGGCATGGGAGATGCTCTGCAGACCCACCGTGACAAAACCATCATATTTCCTTTATAACTGCACTGATGCTTGGGATCTGTGTCCCTTCGATGCAATGGGTTTTTTCCCCTGAAAATGCTGCTGCCTTCTTCTTGAAAGCTGAGAGAGATCCCCAAAGCTTACCAGGCAGAAAAGCTCAGGCAGCTCTCAAAGGATATTGCTGCTTTTCCCTCTAACCTCTTACAGTCTCTACCCTTCCTCTGTTCTTTTTTCTTTCTTTGCCAGAAAGACGCTGTGTGCAGTCTTTTGTGAACCTTTGTGGGCCAGATTTCTCCCAGGTGCCTTTTTTCCTCCTTGGTAGCTGCAGAAGAGGCAGTGGATCTGAGGGGGAGATGTGCTTTATGATTTATGGCACTTTATAAAGTGCATTTCGCAGCAGGATTGACAGAGCTGAGACTGAAGTCCACCCAATTTTGGGGATGCAGAGGCAGGCAGGGCGTGGATCTGCTCCTGGTGACTGCCCTGTGCCATGAACTGCGTGGGGACACCTCTGCTTGCTCAGTCCCTGCTGCCCTGCTTGAACTGTCTGCATTGAGAGCTGGGGTAGTGCCAGGAGAGCCCAGGACCCGGCAGCCAAGGCCATTTTACACCTTGGGCACCTCTCCTGAAGCCATGGCAGGGCTCCTGCATGACTAGGCTCCCTTAGAGCTGTTGCTCTAAAGCTGGGCTTATTTTGAGAACCCTTCTTCCTGCAGGGGATGCCTCCTGATGGCAGGGGTGCCAGCACAGCTCGAGTGTTTGCTCCGCGTCCCCTTGGCACTGGGGAGCTCCGTCAGAGACTTCAAACAGGGCTCTTTCCCACGGTTTGTCTCTGCCTCAGCCCCTTGCTTGCCTGTAGCCTCAGGGCTGCAGCTCTCCAGCCATCTATTTATATGGCCCTCATTTGTCTTGGTCTCTTTGGCACTTATATGGCTCCCATTGGCCCAGGGCCTGAATGCCTCCCAATCTTTAATATATTTATCTTCACACATGCAGGCACACACACATACCTGTGGGGTCAGGAAGTACCAGTGCTGCTATTGTACAGATGGAGGACATTAAATGGTAATTGGCTAAACTGGGAGCAGGTGGTGGCAGGATGGAGGAAGGCTGCTCCCACATGGTACAGAAAATGGCATCACAAGAAATGGTTTACAAGCCCCAGTGCAGCACTGGGAAGATGGGTCTCCCCACTGGTGCATGAGGCTTGCAGCCCGTGGAATATGAGGTCCTAGTCATACCCTATCCCTGTTTTGGCCTCTTCATTCTCCAGTCTTGTTTTAAAATATTTTTGTCCCAGTGATATAATTTCAGATGCAAAGCTTCTGTCAAATTGCCCAGCCAGGATGGGGGAGGGAGGTTGGAGTCCTCTTAGTCTGGCAGTGAAAGCAAAGGATCTTTCAGTGGCAGGGTCCTTCCCTCTTGCTCACTGGGTTTACTGTTCTTGGAGGGGGTTTGGTCCCCTCTTTCAGGATGGGGATGGGCCCAGCAGTCTGAAGCACAGCTCAGGATTTGCTGTGTTCAGCTGGAGCACCCTTAGCAGACTCTGCTGGGGTAGGAATTCCTGGCAGCTGAGCCATGGCCACACTGTTCCTTGGCAGTGGCTTTCCCTGAGTCTTTCCCAAAGATGGCAATGCTGCCAAGCACATCTCCAAATGCTGTGCAAACAGGACCCATGTGCAGTGTCTCCAGCACAGAGCAAGGCTTGCTGCATTTAGAGAGCTGAACCAAAACTGGGGGTCAGTGGTGACCCCGTTGTGCCCGGTCAGTGGTGCCTTCTCCATGCCTAAAGCTGAGGGACAGCAGAGCTGAGCTGAGGCATCAGAGCCCATGGCCAGAGCCAGTGTGGGATGGCAGGAGAAGGCAGGTCTGCTGTGTGCTGGCTGATGGACCTGGGTGCCTCATTAGTGTGGCAGCTGCTCTCCCTTAGCCAGGCTTTCCTCAGGCGCCTCACTAATGTTCTTGATAGCAGCTAAGGAGAGAAGGGAGGAGGAAATTGCATCTATATTTAATTAATACTGCATCCATATTTTATTACGGAGAGCCCTTAGGTGCAGGAGGATTCTCAGTGAGAACAATTGCTTTGGAGGGCTGAAGCCATTGTATGGAGCTGAGGAGTGAACTTCGGTTTTAAAAACAAACCCAAATTCCTTCCAGGGTAACCTGGAACCTGGAAACCCTCTGCCACTCACCTCTCCGCCTTGGGCTGAAAAGCAAGTGACAAATTTGCTGATAATTCATATTTGATTAGCTTTAATATCTTCTAATATTGCAAGCAAGGAAGGTTCAGTGTCTGCAGACAAACACCACACTGATTATTTTTTCCTTTTAATAAGAGCCAGGACTGGAGAGGTTTCCCTTTCCATTCTCTTCCAGCTGCATGGTGTGCTCCTTCTCTTCTGCCTCTGAATCCCAGCGAGGAGACTTAGCGTGTTGTTGGGATGGCCATCCTGTTCCCGTGGCTGGCTGGGGCTGAGGAGGCCACTGGGGCAGCCAGGGTTGGGCTGGCTGGAGCTGAGAGCACCTCAGAGATGGCTGGAGTGGCTTTGGTGGCTTCTGAGGCCACCTTGAGGCTTTACTCACTGGGCCACCAGGTGGGACATGCCAGGGGCCATGGGGGAAGCTGGGGTGTTTGGGGTCAGTCTGAGCAGGGCTTTGGGGTCAGTGTGGCCAAGCAGGCTGTGGGTCAGTGTGGCCAAGCAGGCTCTGGGTCAGTCTGAGCAGGGCTG
>JAHLSL010000024.1:315515-358634 GCA_025920805.1 Petroica traversi
CAAGCAGGCTCTGGGTCAGTCTGAGCAGGGCTGTGGGTCAGAGTGGCCAAGCAGCCTCTGGGTCAGTCTGAGCAGGGCTGTGGGTCAGAGTGGCTGATCAGGCTCTGGGTCAGTGTGGCCGAGCAGGCTGTGGGTCAGTCTGAGCAGGGCTGTGGGTCAGTCTGAGCAGGGCTGTGGATCAGTGTGGCCGAGCAGGGCTGTGGGTCAGTCTGAGCAGGCTCTGGCAGCACAGCTCCTTGTGCCCCGTGGCTGCAGCCCCCAGCCCTGCCCTGGGTGGGTCACTGTCACTGGACACTGTCACTGGTCACTGCTGCAGGGTCACTGCTGTCCGGCTGTGGCTCGAAGCACAGCCTGACCTGCTGCCAGCCCTCTGCCCTCATTAGGGCCAGGCTTGGGCCAACACGGAGACATTTTATAGTCTAGTCAGAGAAGCAAAAAACAAGCCTGTGTGTTGGAATAGCCTGAGCCTCTTAAAATATTTTGTACACACCCTTCATGCCCCATTAGTACCATTGTTTTGTTCAGTCAGCATGTGGTACAGCCCTTCTTGTACTCTGCAAAACACATCATTTTCCAAACTGTTGTTATACTCTGCGGTTCCCATTATAATAAAAATATGCAAACAATTGCTATCCAAAGAAAACTAACTACAATTTAATTTTAAATCCTCCTCCTTCTCCTTTCAGTGATTCCACAGTTTTTCCTTGGTAGTATCCAAATTTTGGGGAGAAAGAAAAGCTGAAGACAGAAGTGTTTACAGAAAGGAGCATTTCTGCTTTTCCACAACTACAAAAGAAACATTTGTTGCCTCAGATAACTCCTAAACAAACTGCTGCCAAAACAATTAGTGTTATTTTTCTATTATCCTCCTATTCGAGAGTAAATAGCCATTTCATGAATATGTTAATTATCTGGAAGGTGCAGAAGATAAGTGGATGTTGTATCTTCACGAATGATGATAATGCTTCTATTGTATACAAAAATTTCCAACAATGATTTTTCCCAAGTATTTGGGGTCAGGTGATTGCAGTTAAACTCACAACTGCACCCTTTGTTTTGATAACTTAAAGATTTAGCAAAGATTGAACAGCTGAATAAATGAAGATCTTTTTCTTTTTTTTTTAAGAAAAAGCAGGCAGATGAGCAAAAAGGACCAAGTCCCTACAACAGCTGAGATTTAAATAATCTTGTATTTCTGTATTAAGTTTTAAAGGCTAACAGAGAGGTTCTGGGGGAAAAAAATCTCTTGTTTAAGTACTACAGGGTTTTATGTCTATGTGCTATTAAATACATGGTAGTTTTAGAGGTAAGGTAACACAGTGTTATTCTATTTAAATTGGGCTGTCTGCAGGACAGAAATTATTTGTGAATTTATCCGTCAGTAAAAACTGCAGGTCACTAGATAGATATGTTTATGTTTTAAACCATCCAAATATTTATTTTAGTGAGAGTATGCTTATTTAGGCTCTGGAGAAGCAGCAAAATGCTGATTTTTCCTTTTGGAGATGTGTACATGTGTACATTTAAGAAGAAAAATTCAATATTCTGCAAAGTTGAATGCACCATTGTGCCAGATAATTAAAATGTAAATTTAAGTATCTATGCCTGCTTTGTGATTTTTTTAATACTTTTAAGTTAGTTGTCTTTTAAAACATGTGGTCAGCTGTTGTATTCACATATGGTCAAATGATCAAAGTCTGAACTCCTCTCTAATTGTCCCCTGCTGCTTGTCTGCTCTGTCCATGATCAAGGCCTCAGCAGGTGATAAGAAAGGCATGAGAACAGGCTGGAAGGAGAATGAACTACTGAGGGGCCCAAGCTGAAAGAAATAAAGACTTCCAGTACATCACCCTGACAGTAAAGAACCAAGAAAAAGTGAAGTCTGGTTAGTTCTTATTTTTTCTTTCTTTCTCGCCCTTTTTCCCCCTTGCTCACAAATCTGCGTGTATTTTTTAACGGCAGAATGCAAATGGGGTCGTCTCTGTGTATTCTCAGCTCATATAAAAGACAGAACCAAACAGCCTTCTGCAGACATGTTTATTTACTTGTGAGGAGGAGGAAGCTGCTAAGTCACACAGTTTATAGTATTTCACATGTTTGTGGAAATCATTGCAATTCTTTTCACTTGTGCTTGTCATTGTTTGCCTGGAGTTCACTTTGCCAGATGGTGCTTTATTGTCACTGGTGTCCACACCTCGCTCTTGCATCACTTCAAGACCAAATGGTGTGAAGAGCTTTAATACTTAGAGGATTTAGTAAAAGTAAATCCACACTTTGTGGAAGGTTCATTCTCAGCTATTCAAGCAGGTCTAGCACTGATTCAGAGAGGGAGTAGCTGACCCCAGGAGTGAAGAAAGGGTGAAATAAATGGATTGTCTTTGCCACTCCTGTTTGTCCCCTGCTCTCTTGCAGTCAAAACGCCAATGGAAAATTAGGGATTGATATTAGATTTAGAAAAAAGAGTTAACAGTGAAATAAAGGAAGGTGCATTGTCAGATTCGTCTCTCCTCCCCCCAGTCAGTGTAGAAAACAGTTGGCTGCATTTCTAAAGCTACGTTTCTTAGGCTTGCAGTAATGTATTTGTATGCATCATGTTTTTGGAACCATGCGAGGATTAATTTTTTACATGAATTTGCATGCAAATAGAGTACTCCCTTTTGGCTCTGCAGAGTCGTTTCTTAATGTTTGCAAACACTGTCGCTCAGATGCAAGAGGTGCCACTGCCCCATTTTACAGATGAGGAGGCAGTGGCTGGCTGGGAGAGAAGTGAGCACTGTTCAGACTGTCATTCAAATGTGGGGGTTTTGGGCAGTCTATATTTCATTATTTAAACCAGGACTGAGTGCCTGTTTCTCTAATTTTGCAGGTAAATGCAGTCTGTTTGTCCGAATGGGTACAGCAGTGGGGCTGGACAGAGGGAGTGTGTGTCTCTGCATGGACAGGGAGTATTTTAGCAGGAGGCAGGTGTGGGAGGATTTAGAGGATATTATGGGACAACCCCTGTGCTGGTCAGGCTCTTATATGGCTGCAGTAAAACAGGCAAACAAGTGGGTATAACCAGGAGGAGAGAGCACACACCAAACTGCAGTCCCTGCCAGGAGGCAGAGCTGTGCTCAGTGCCCCAAGTTCCTTTCTGGGGTCATCTCCAGAGGGTTCTCCTTGTGGGTTTAGGAAGGGCATTTCTTGGAGCAGGCTTGTGCTGGAAGGGGAGATCTCTGATGCACTGCTGCACAAGCAGGGTGGTGGAGAGAGAGGATTATGATCATGTCTCTGCACGGGGCAAAGGGTGAGAGAGACTCCAAACAAAGGGTTTGGAACATTTTGACCGTGAAGATTTGTGGAAGGGAGGGCCCCAGTCCTGCTGGGGGCTCTGCTGAATAGTGTCTGCCTCAGCAGTGACCCACAGAAGGGAAGTGCCCCTTGCAGATCTGGCACTTCCCTCCCTCCCGTGCTCCCCTCTGGGTGTGAGCTGCTTCCACTTGGTCATGCTCAAGTGGCTCCTGGCGGGGCTGGAGGGAGCGAGGGGCTGGGGGGCCAGGGCTGTGTCTGACAGGAGGTGGCAGAGCAGCACAGAGCTGCCAGGCCAGGCACAGCACAGGCTGTGTAAACGAGCTGAGAGGCAGCCAGAGGTGTTAGGAGTGGCTGGGTGAGGACTGGGAGGATGTGGTGACAGAGGAGAGCCAGGGAGAAGCAGAGCAGGCAGGGCAGCGAGGCACACTGCTCCTTCTCTCCTGCTGTTTGTCCTGGGCAGGCTGGGGCACTGCACATGCAGGGAGCTCTGTTCCTTACACCTCCTTTGCACATTCAGCCTCTGCTGTTTATAAAATGGGTGACACCAGGCTGTCAGCCCCAGTTCCTTCACTCATCCAGCCCAAGGCCAGTGTAAATAGAATCTGGAGCAGAATGCTGCATTTCTTGCTGCTTGCTTTACAGCCCACAGTGGCTGGAGCCCAGAGCTGGCTGCTGCATTTCTCCCACTCCACCTTTGTTACTGCTGAGAAACTGCAGCTTCTCCTCTGGGGTGCAAATGGTGGAAGGTTTTGTTTTATGGGGAATTGTTCAGTTCAGTCTACTCTCCAGCATTTCTACCACGGACCTTCAGCTCCCTGTTAACATCCCTGCCCAGTGAAGGCTGTGTGGTGCTGTTTGCTTGGGGAGCTGGATGTAGGGTTCCTAGGAGGGGTTTTTAGCTGGAACAGCGAGTTCCTGCTTGGTGAGTTTGGCCTTTTCTCTTGACTCTGGCTGCTTCTATCTCGTGCCCTTTTGAGCGTGATTTCAGAGAGGGAGGAGTGTGCACACTGCTGCCTTGCCCTTGTGCTGGCATCCAAGACAATTTGTACAGCAGGTCTGAGTTAACAGACCTGATATTGGGAATTCACCCCTGCCTGGGGTGTCTCACCCATCCCATGTGCTGCCTGATCCATCCCCTGTGGGTGCTGCTGCCTGGGGGCTGAAACACAGCCCTGCTCTCAGGATCTGCCATGCCCTAAGGACCGTCCTGTAAACATTTATTGTCCAGAACATCTAGGAGTAGGAAATATCTACTGCGATGGCAGAAACCCAATGGGAACAGAGGCAGCCAAATTTAGCCAGCCTATGTATTTTGTCTTCTGCCATTTGGTCCTGTGTTTCCTTCAGAATAAAACTGGCAGTGCCCGGTGAGAGCTGTAGAGTCACCTTTGCACTGGAACATTCTAAGCTGGTGTGGCCTGGCTACCTTCAACACACTTGAGATGTTTATTTTTCACAGAGAATTCCCAGCCTTGTCTGTGGCTGTTAATGGAAAAGTAGAAGTGAATTCTGTTTCTTGAATGGCTGTTTTTGTTGAACAATGTGGATTTTTATGTGTATAACAATAGCATTCAGCAATACATTGAATTCCAAAATTGGAAGTGTTGAGAAACTATGAATGGAAATGCTTTTTATGTAAAATTGCATTAACCTTGCAGACTCAAATGGTTCAGTGAGGAGTTCCTGGTCACAATAACTGTGAATAAAGTCACTTTTATTTTTTTATTGATTCAGGTTCCTTTCCTGGCAGAAGCTTGTCTTTCAGCGAGCCCATGGAAAGTTATTGAGCAGAGAGCCCTCCATGCCTGCTGCTGATAGCAGGGAGTATCATGCTGTTTTCTTGGAAAATGCGTTTGGATGCTATTTTCTAGATAAACAAGTTAAAGTGGTCAACAAATAAAATAGATTCCTCCCACTTCTCTCCTTCCCCCATGTGCTTATAATAAGTGGCTGAGGTAAAAAAAAAAAGGTAAGTGGTTGATTCTCACTCCTGCAAACGGTCAAGAAAATTACAGAGCCAACAAAATCAATTTTCAGGTTTAATAGTGCCCAAGCCCAAGGAATTGTGCACAGCACTCCCTGGGGCCTGGGTAGGTGTTTAATCTCTGAAGTTCCATACAGAGGAGGCATGTTGAAAACAAGAAGTTTTTGGTGGGGTCACGTGCTTCAGGAATTGGGATCAACAGGAGGTGCGTGGTTTGCTCTCCAGGCAGTTTTGGGCAGCAGCCCTGACCTGTGGCTTTGGTGGGAGGGGTGAGGTGCTCCTGGGGCTGCTTTTGTGCTGCTTTGTGGCAGCTGAAGGGGCAGGTCCCAGCTCTCCTTTCTTGGCATCCTTATGCAGGAAGAGGGGTTTGGTTTGTTACTTTGCCAGCCTGCTGTGAGAGCTCTCTGCAATTATAGATTCTTGAGGAAACACCTTGGGCTGTGGGATTTGTTTTGTGTAGGATCCTTAAGGAGCTCCTCCTGGCTGGGCTGGGTGACAGTGGGAGCCCACCCTGTCCCTGCCTGGTGCCTCCAACTGAGCACAAAGAGGGGTGGTCCCTGCTTTGGGTGGGATTGGGAGGCAGAGGGGAGCAGGAGGCTTTAGCAGAGACTCCCTGTGAGGATTTTGGCTGCAGGAGGGAGAAAGGACCTTCCTGTGCACTGAGGGTCAGGTGGTGGGGTAGTGAGGAGCAGCCCTGATGTGCAGAAATGCTGCCTGTCAGAATGACTCCTCTGCAAATCTACTTAAAAATAATTTCCTGTGAGCCACCCTGAAGTTCATCTGGCAATTAAATGATAAGGTTAATATGTTACATGCATGGAGGGCAGAAAATTTGGAAGTAGTGTTGCCATAGCAACTGTATCTCTGCCCTCCTGGGCATAGGCATCCCTGTGGGGTCAGCCAGGCCACGGTGCTGGGGTGGGAAATGCCGCCAGCGTGGTAGCAAGGGGGTGGGAAAAGTCATAAAAATGTAAAAATAAACCCAACTCTTTCATCTCGCTGTGTGCTGTCGGTGGAGGAGCAGTAAAAGGTGAAGCTGCTCTCCATTGTGTGTGTCAGAGGGAGCAGCAGTGCTGGCCTTGGGTGTGCCAGGAGCTCTCAGGAGGGCAGGGCTCACTGCTGGCTCCAGCTCCCTCTGGGATGCTGCATCCACTGGGAAAAGGTGTCTCCAGTGCAATTCCAGGATCCTCTGGCTCCTTCAGCTGAAATCCCAATGCAGAAAGCAGGCGCCTGCTCCAAAATATGTACTCCAACAGTCAAATATACTCAAATAATACCATAATAATACCCTGAAGGGAGCCCAAAAGGGATCTCTTGCTCTTCCACAAAATTTGAAGTCATTTAATTGAAGTCTGAGAACTACAGAGCGCTTGCTTTGTGCACAAGTGCTCGTGAGCACCATCACTGGTGCCCAGTGGGAGGTGGCAGCTGTGGCTCAGCTGTGTCCCCCGGGCCTGTGACCAGGAGCAGGGGGTGATGTCACCCCAGGGGACCCCGAGTCCTCCCTCCTCATGCCTGCAGTGTCACTACCTGCGGCTCTACCAGGTTTTGTGAGTGCTGATGATTTCAGCCTGTTGGAAACCCCTGTGGTGAACGATGTGGCTTCTCTTAACTACAAAATATAGAAGGAATTTGGTGGGGAAATCAGAAATGATGACTTGGCTTTCCCTGCTTTAATGGACTAAGTGTTCAAACCTCAGGGATTTTGCAGAGTCTGTGGTTCTTGTTTCAGTCTCCGAGCCTCACTCCTGAGTAATCTGAGTCTATTGTTTTGCCTTTGAGAAATGGTTTGGTTTTCTGTTGGTTTCTTTTCAGAACAGATCTGTTCTTCGGTATTACCACAAAAGAACAGGTAATCTTTTAAACTGAAAAGAAGTCAGCTGGTTGCTGGCAGATACCTCTCATCTGGGAAAGGCTCTTGGCTCATGTGCTGGTTATCCCTGCTGAGATAAGGCGAGCAACTGGAGCAAATGAAGCACTTGTGAAGTGTGTTAGAGCTTCTCCCTGTCGTATGCAAACGAACTGCAAATAATCTGTGCTCCTGCAGGAAGTCCTTTATGCAAAGCAATGGGATGGAAAAGAATGGAGGGCCTTGGCACGGCCAGGTGATTTTCATGGAGGGCTCTGCTGTGTGGTTGGGGCACGATAACAAAAGTCTGCTTTCCCTGGATTGCTGTGGCTCTTGGAGCAGGAGATGAAAGACAGAGAATGATAAAATGGTATTTCTCAGGGCATTTTACTTTATATTAAAGCTTTTTTTTTTTTCCCCCTGTAAATGCATACCGAATGTCAGAGGGAAAACATATTGTGTTACTAGACTAAAGTTAAAGCATGCACAGAGATCATGCAGTTGTGTTATTGTATTGAGATGTCATCCTAATATTGGTTTATTTGAATAAATTACATGTATTTGGCAATGGTATAATAAGAATTTGATGTAAGAGGTACATGATGACCATGCCCAGAAAAGCAATGCTTATAGGGAGTTTTCTACAGCTTTGATCAATGTTTAAATGTGTTTCTTCAATTTACCTTCCTGTATTTTTAAGGGTGCATGATAACATGCTGTAGCATTGGGAAGTTGGGGCAGACACAACTTAAGCAGATTTATCTAACTGCACACAATACTTTGTTGTTGGATGCAGCAGCAGTTGCCATAGCAACTGCAGGATCCCAAACTGTTGTGATACCTCCAAGAAACAGGTTACCTTTTAAAAGAACTGCAAGCAATTTAACTTTATTCTGCAATAGCCATAACTTTAGGGGATTAATGATATATCTGAATATATGTTTCTCTCCATGTGGGATCTTCATGGTTTATTTCAGTGATGATATTTTTTCATTTTGCTGTAATTTTTTTTCATCATAATACGTTTTTTCTGAGCTGAAGGAATAAAATATTGAATATGAGTTTTAAACTGCTCATCATTATTAGTTCTAAATACCATCATAGTGTCTAATGACTCTTATGATCTTCCTGCCACCACTTAAAAAGAGGAAAAAGCCAGGGAGAAGGTCAGTGGCATTTTTCCCCCTCTGGTTGTTTTGTATATATCACGAGAGAGTTGGGATTGCTGACCCTGGAGAAGAGAAGGCTGCAGGGAGACCTTGGAGCCCCTTCCAGTGCCTGAAGTGGCTGTGAAAGACCTGGAGAGGGACTTTTTGGAAGGCAGGTGCCAGGGGAAGGGGAACCCAGCTGCCAGAGGGCTGAGTAGGATGGGACATTGGGAGGAATTTTTTCCCTGGGAGGGACAGAGTGCCCAGGGCAGCTGTGGGAGTGCCCAAGGCCAGGCTGGATGGAGCTCTGAGCAGCCGGAACAGTGGAAGGAGTCCTGTCCATGCAGGGGTTGGAACGAGATGACCTTTGAAGTTCCTTCCAACCCAAAGCATTCTGTGATTCCGTGAAGTCCCGTTATGTACCAGTTGGGGAACTACAATGTGTCTGTGAAAATAAAAGCAACCAAAAGAGTTTTTCAGTTCCTGTTAATGACACATGCAGAGGATCTACTCACATTTAGGTTAACTCTTAATGGGTTCATTTTCTTAGAATTTATTGCTTGCTTTGTGAGGACAAGAACCTTAGCTGTGCTCCAGGATGTCAGGGAATGCACTGGAACAAAACAAAATGGTTTTGTGCTCAGGCCACTTCCAAAGTGAGCCAAGACAAGGGGCTGCAGATAGGGGTGTGTGAGGGGCTGATAAGGAGGCTGTTCTGGGGCTGCCTCTCAGGAAAGCAGCTATTCAGGTGCTGACAAGCTGTTTGTTTGCAGGGGGACAGGACACTTTGAAGGCTGCCTTGAAGACAAACAGCCAAGGCAGGGGGCTGCTGGGAGCTCCTCTGGGGAAAGCACAGAGGGGATTTTGTGTGAAAACACAGAATAGAGGCTAGGGAGTGTTGGGGAGCAGAAACTCTGTGTAAAACAGACCTTTACTAACTCTTCCTCTTATTCATCAGACTTGCCATGAGGAGGAATCTCCCCCAAAGGTGGATGCACTTTGGAAAACTCAGGAACGTGGTGTTAGTGGCTTCAGCTGGGCTTCCCCAGTCTCGCTCCCTGGTGAATTCCTGTCTTATGTGAGTGGCTCTCTTTTCCTCCTGCAGGGAGAGGGCTGGGATGCCTGACAGGGAGAGCTGCTGGCCCTGCTGGGAACCTGTGCCAGGGCCAGCACTGCCCAGGGCCAGCACCCAGCAGGGTGGGAGGCACCTGGGGAAAGGTGGGTGCTGAAAAGCAGCCACTTTCTGGTTATTTAAGTCCACGTGGTATCTGTGTCTTGGGAATTCTGAGACCTACTTGCTGTGCATCTTTACAAGAATTGCCAGCCTTAAGTGCTCAAAATTCATGAGTTACATCTCAGAAAGTTCATGGGGATGGGGTTTTTTTCCTTTTTTTTTTTTAAATGTTGGCTGTGTTGTCACTTTATGAGCTTTTACGTCCATCTGTGTTGCCTATTTCAAGGTTTTATTTGCAACCGAGAACTGGAAATTTATTTTTATGGTACATGTTCTTTTTTTGTACAAGGCATAGATTTGGGTGAGTCACGTGTGTGCAGGTTCTGAGCCTTCCTGGAAGCAGCTTCTGCAAAGCTGGGGATGAAACTGCAGGATGTGCAGGGCTGCTGGTGCAAGGAGTCCTGTTCATCCAGCATCCTTTTGGATCACATGGGTATAAAATGTGGCTGAATTAGTCTTTTCTTCCCCTGACATTTGGGCTGGGTGGGAGGCAGATTCCCGATAGTTTTTAATACAGCGTTTGAAAACATGATTTTCTCTGAGTTTTACATGTAATTTACCCATGTTATTACTACAATATGGTTTTTATTCCTCTTGTGGCTGTAGAAGTCTTCAGGATACCCTTCATATGTACAGTGGGAAATGGGCTGTTTGCAAATCAGTAACAAACTATAATAATTACTTTGCTTTCCCCTTGAAATGCTAATCTGAAGCTTTGATGACCACAAAATTCCCATGTAAAGCCACATAGGTCTTCAACTGCATTTGTTGGATCTATTTGGATCCTGCTTGGTGTCTAAAAGAGGCAGCAATGTCTGCGAGCATCTCTGGCCACTTCCTCCCACACACTGCTTGGTGTGGGCTCCTGTCTGCTTGGATATCTATATACAGCACAACTGTAGGTGTGAGCTTTTGTGGTTTGACCAGTTTCCATAAGTTAAAGTTGCTAAGGATAACCACAGTGATAATTTAATAGGAAATGCTGAGCTAGTGGTGAATTTTCTAGAAACATCTGCGAAGAAAATATTGAGCATTTGAAAATTCATGGGAAAAAAATGTACATTTTTTGGACTTGAAGCCATGAGAGGAAAAACGGTTTGTAAACTAGTGCTAATCTTGTTTTAATCTTGTTGATCAGTGTTGTAGAAATTCATGTTTAATAATGATAAAAAGGTTTCTGGTAACATAAAAACTCTTGATGTACAAATCTTGAAGTGATTCCGTCCCGCCCACCCTAAGTCCAAGGCTCTGTTTGACTCTTCTTCCTCATGGACTGCTCTGGTGTGATCTCCAGAAGGGAACTGGAGGCCTCAGGTCCAGCTCTGTCTCACAGCATTTCTAAGTTTTTTTCCTGCTGTGATCTGAAAGCTCAGTGCAGACAGGCTGAGGCTGGGCAGGTTCTCAGCCAGCCCTTTGCTTGTGAGGAGGAGAAGAAGCCAGAGCAATGTCAAGTGTTGGCTTCTCCTGGAGCATGCAAGCCATGGTTGTGTGAGTCCCCTCTCCTGTCCCCAGCTTTTACAGCTGCTGCCTGGATTAGCTTTGCTCTCTCCTAATCCCTTTGAAAAATGTGAGTAGAATCTCTTTTAGCAGCCACTGCTGCTGTTTCTCTAGTAGAAAGCCATTTCAATATCCCTGTTATTGTTTTATGGGCTCTGCCACCTGGATGGAACTGGTGGAAAAGGAGGAAGGAGGTGTCAGCAAGGGAAAATAAGGAGAATGTTCATGAGGAAAGCCTTGCCATCCTGCAGCCTCATTCCTCCCTTGGCTGAGGGAAGCAAGTTGCAAGAGCGACATGGGAGAGGGAAGTTGCTCACACGAACATCACCGTGCCAGGGCTCTCACCCCTTGCTCTGTATTTCACATCTGCAGGCAGGAGGAGCAGTTGTGAGGTGGGGATGCTGCTCTGTGAGCCGGGACAAAGGAGCCGCGGGTGGGAGGGGATGCTCGGATCGGTTACTGCCCAGTCACCCTCGGAGGAGAGCAAACAGGGGAATAAAGGTCACACAAGAAAGTGAGGATATCATCTTAAAGAGAGCTCTGCTGCCCAGGATCGTCTTGTGTGCTGCTGCTGAGATTCTTGAAAAGCAAACCAATAGCATTGGAGTGGAGAATTCCCACTGCATCCCCCTCCTCCAGCCCCCTCACCTCTGCCTCGAGATCAAAAAGGCAGCAGCAGTGCAGCCTCCTGTCTGCATGGGAACAGAGCTTGTGGAGGGGAGCTGCCACATGGGAAAGCTGCTCTCTGAAGATGCTTGAAAAATAAACAATGGCACATCAGCTCAGTGTGAGGTGGTTACCTGGGTCTCAAAGAGCAGGGGAAAGGACAAACCATGGGTGCTGGGGTAGGCAAGAGCCTGCCTTCCCTTCCTCTTGAATGGCAAAGTCTTCATTTCCATGTATTTATCAGACCCGGGGTGGCATTTCTAAGAAAGATTTGGTAGAGGGAGATGCTGCATGCAGTGCAGTGCTTCAGGGTTTGCATTTTGTCAGACTGTGCTTTCTGTCTCCTGAAGGCTGAAAAGCCCCAGCACAAACCATCCTGGAGTGTGCCCTGGGGAGCAGGACATTAATGGGATGTGCCAGCTGTGTTTTCTTATCTTGAGCACATGATGGAAAAGACTGGGAGAACTCGAGGGTTTTCTGTAGCCAAATTCTTGGTGTTTGCCTGATCTCTTTCTGCATGTGACAAGATCTCTCTCAGCGGGTTGGTTTTAGTGTAACGGGGTGAGAGTTATGGAGAGCAAAGTGATGAACAGCTCCTGAAAGAGCCACTGCTGCCAGGTGCCTGACAGGATGTGTTGAGGGCTGTTTTTTCCTCTTTCTCTGTCTGGGTTTCCCAGGAAGCTGTTTTGCTGCACGTCTGGTGTTCTGACCCACCGCATGGGAAGCCTTGAGTAATCCCACACTGCTCTGAGCATGTTTGAGAAGTTTTGTATGACAAGATCGCTGAGTGTCCTGCCCTTTGCTCTGCCCCCTCTCGTGTTTGTCACATCTAATAATGGACAGAAATGTGGTGTGTGCCACTGAACACGGGGAATTTGTTTGTATTCCATGTTTGCCACAGCCTTTTAATTTGAGTAGGGAGCGTGGGAGCAGGGAATGGCTGAGGACACCTCTCTTTGGGAGATCTCTGCTGTAGGCTGGGTGCAGTTCTTGGGGCTGATGTGAACTTGAGCTGAAGTGCTGGGCTCTGGAGAGGCAGCTGTCTCGAGGGCAGTGTTAAGTGCTTTAAAGCTCTGTGTCTGTTCCTGGCTAAGCCAGGCTGTGTCTGAGCTCTGTGATCTGGGCTAGGGCTGTCGGGCACTGCCCTTTCCAAGAGGATGTTGTCACATTTTGTTTGGCAAGGGAAGGGCTGCACAGAGATCACTCAGGCTCAGCCTGGCTGGGGGCTCACACACACTCTGTGCCAGCTGCTGGGCTGTCCTGCTGCCAGCCAAGTGCCCTTTTGTCCCAAACCTCAGTGTTGGGACATCCTGGGCTGTTTTGTTTACTGGGTTTTCTTTTGGGTGCATGTGAGTATTCAGCAGTCAGCAGGGAAGCTTCCATAAGGCAAATAAAGTCCCTGACATATCAGAAAGAACCTGCCTTGTTCTGGAGCCTTTGTAAGAAGTGTGAGATGTTAAATGAGACCTGAAAATTAGGTGAATTGTGCCACTAGGGTAACATTTTTGGGAAGCATCTGGTTCAGGATTGTACAATGTCTAGCGTGGGTGCTTTCTGGGACAGTTCCCCATCCAAGGCTGATGTTTACCTATTATCCAGAATATTTTAATAATATCTTTAGGGCATTTTTCCTGAGACACACATTTTTGGATGACTGTCCTTATCTTTATTTATGTTTTCCTAAGCATTCCCCATATCCTTCTCACTTCCAGCTGGGAAATGGGAATACAACAAGCTTTTATTTATTAATTTGTTTTTTATTTTGCCTCATGTGGTTGTTGTGGGCTCTGTTATCTCTGCTGTGCTTTCTGTGCCAACAACTTCTGAAATCAAACAGTTTAATTGCAAAAATGAAGAACCAGAAAAACACCATACAAAAGCACCAAAAATATATGGAAAAAGGCACCCATTTTACAGGGTCCATGAACATCTGCTAATGCAACATTTCCCAAATGGGTGGGGAAATTGGTGGGGAAAGGGAAGTCATTTCATGGTCGAAGTTTGGTATTACAAGTGGCTTCCCTTTCAGATTTCTTTCTTACTTTGGGCAAGTGAAGGCAATAAGTGAGGGTGGCTGTTGGGCAGCCATTGCCCATGCCCTGGTTTGATTGCATTGGTAATTGGGGGGCAAGAATGGGGCAGCCTTTCCCAGGGAGTTGTGTGAGACCTTTCTGCACCTTTATTTTTATAGTATATTTCACCTTCTGAAAAGTAGCTCTATTTTTTTTTTTTTAGAGGAAATATGGATTTTTGGTTTGCATTTTGAAACTTGCCTTCTCTTCCAAAGGAAAACCTGGCACTGTGAACCTGCTAACTGCAGCAGGCATCCAACACGTGCTTTGGAGAAGGTGATTATTCTCTGTCACTGGGGCAGGTGTCTTTTCCTGTGAAGATTTTTGCTGCCATTAAGGAGTGATGTCCTAAAGGGGTTTATATTTTTAGCAGCTGTGATTTATGTCCTGTGGGCTCTGTCTTTAAATCATGCCTCAAAGAGGGATAGGTTATTTTACAGAGAAATCCATAAAGTAATATATGCTTCTGGTGTGACTTTCTTTAAAGCTGTGCATTAATTCCTGAGAGCTGAGGTCAGCCTGCCTGTGCTGAGATCTGCACAATGACATTTCCATACTGGGCCCTATTTCATGCTGCTGTGGGAAGCAGGAAGTAATATTTACCATCTGAAGATACAGAGCACGATTAATAATAATGATAACAACCAATTAATACTAATGCAGTGCACTTTAAAAATTATTCTTTTTTTCTTTGTCTCAGAGTACTCAAGAAGACCTCCAGTTTGCAGAAGTAACGGGAGTGCTAATGAGAATTCAGGTTTGTAGGGGTGAGGGTCAGCCTCGGGACAGGTCCAGAGCTCTGGCTGCAGCTGGCGCAGGGTGCTGGCTTTGCGGTTCCTGCTTTGGACCTGGAAAGGCACCTGCTCTGCTGCTCTGGAGACTCCTCTGCAGGGTGGGGGAGCCTCTGAATTTCCCTGTCCCCCCCGTGAGCAGCAAAGCAGAGGAAGCTGAGGGTGCAGAGCAGGTGGCTGATCTGGGACTTCACTGGAATATTCCCTCCCCTCCCCAGTTCCCTGTGCAGTGTCAGGATTTTCAGCTCAGGGACCCAAAGCTCCCTCTGTGGGGAACATTTGTGGGTGAGTTACAGACACTGAAGCTCAGGGATGTGTCCTCCTCAGAGCTGGCATCGGGTGGTTCTGATTCAGCAAACAGAACTTAGTTCATTTTGGGTTTGAGGAAATGGTGATGTGTTTCTGATGTTAAGGCACTTATGGAGGACTATAAGAGGGCTGTAACTTTTTTCCTGTGTAACTATGGAGGCATGCTTTGATATCAGAGGATTGCTTTATAAATGAAGTTGTAAGAAACATTTAAATGTCAAGTATCCTTCGTGTCCTTCATTCAAATGCAGAATATTTATGAGGATACTGTTAATAAAGCATCTTTGCCTCTCTGACAGAGATTGGACTTAGGCAGGGGATTTGACAGAGGAAAGGACTCAGAAAGTGAGAAAGGGATGTTTTCAATAAGTTACTTTGCATTTCTCTTGCACGCCCTTTTCTTTTAAGGGTTTTGTGAATTGCTCCAGCAATTTGCTAAGTATTAAAGGGAACAATGAACAGGGCCCTCTTTTTACAAAGACAAAGAAACAAAGATTTGAAGATTTTTCAGATTGCTTCAAAAATAGCTTGATGAAGATGGACATTATAGCAAATGAAATATTTAACTAGTGTGACCCTCACTGAAGCGATGTCAAGGGTTGTAAGTAATGCAATTGTCACATTGTGTGTAATCACTCCTTTGTAAGCTACTGAGGCACAATTATTTTAAGTAAATTGAAATGTCTGATAGGGACAATGCTGTTTTTCTTTAGCTAAAAATAGTAACATCAAACACTTATTTAATCTTTAAAATATTTCAGCTTGCCTTTAACACTGGATAATTTCTCTCTTTTGGTTTTATTCTTTCTAGCTAGTCTTTGCTCTGAATCTGTCTCAGGATACAAGTATTTACTAGTTTTCTCTCAAGCGATGAAGTTATTAACCACTTAAGTTGATTATCTCCCTGAAAAAATTATAGAGCTTTCGTTTTTTGAATGGCACTCTCGAGATTTGGCTCAAGTGTTTGTGATTTGGAGTAGCTGCAAAATTGTTCTAAGAAATATGACTCAAGAAAAAGCTTCTAAAATACCCACACATCCAGGAAGCAGTTTTAGGTCCTGAGTTTCTCTTGCTGCTGCAGACACCAAACACTGCTCTCCTTGCCCTGGAGTGGCAGGATGGTTTTTCACAGCCCTTGGGTTCTCCTTCCCTCTCCAGGAATTCGTCATGAGAAATGTCAGGCAGGTGCCACCTGTGGCAGCACAGTCAGGGATTGCTGTGAGAGTCCCTGAAAAAATGCTGTGCTGAAGTCTTCTCCTCCAGACCTGCTCTTCTCAGGCTGCTCCATCTGTACCCCCTTCGGGTGGGAGTTGCAGGAGCTGACCCTAAACAGAGCTCTGGATTCATTGTTATGTGTGGCATCCAAATCCTTCATCTTTAACCCTGATGTTCCACTGGATTATTGTATTTCAGCCTTTGAAAGATTCTGTCCATCAAACATGCACAGAAATATTGTTGAAAGTTCCATTCAGTGTCAAGGCTGTTGGTGCTTCCAGTTTGCTGCCAGGGGTGCAGCACAGAGCTGTTTTAGATGGATCAAGGAAGATGCCTGATCATGAGTTCATTTTCTCCTTAGATGTTCAAAGAGGAGTCCTCTTGTAGTATGTCAGCATAATTTAAAAAATATTTTTCTTAATTACTAATTTTTCTAAAGCTCTGCTTCTGAAGCTGTTGCTGCCCTTTTGAATCCAGTTGTTTATAACATGTTTAGCATGGGTTTTTGAGGGAGCCAAGCCCTGTAAGTCAGACACTGACTGTGCTTTGGTGTTGGTCAGTGCCTGTGAAACTGCCTGAAAACCCCTACAATAAATTTCCTGGATATACCCACAGTGAGCTAGAAAACAAAGATGGATTTACCAGGGACTAACTCATCAGGCTGCCCTTCTCCCTTTGGCAGTAGGAATCAGAACTTTGACCTGGGACTGTAAAAGAAAGAAACATCACTGCCTGAATTTTAAAAAAGGAAAAATCTTAGTGACAGCCTTCATAGCATTTGAAAGCTCCTCTCCTCAGGGCCCCACCACCAGTGGAGAGCTGCAGTACCAGGCTACAGAGCAGCTTCTGTCACCACGGCAGAGTCCCTTGATGTCTTCTGGGGACTCCATCTAAGGAAGGACAGGAGCTCTACATTTGCTCAATAGAGGAGATTTCTCCTCGTGGGGAGTATGTGGACCCGCAGCTCTCCCTGACCCTTTGCCCTTGCACTGAGGCCCTTTTTGATTGCTGTTGTCAAGCTCAAGTGTGAGCCTGGCAGGTGGGGTGGGAAGTCTCCTCCTGGTGAGTTCTGAGCTGAGTTGTGAGCCCTGGGCATCACGAGAGAGGCTGGTGCTGGCTGAGCAGACTGGGGGTGTCCCCTCTGAGCTCTGCCTGTGGCAGCCCCACAGGAGGGTCTGGGGGCTCTGTGGGACTCCCCACAAAGGCCAGAGCCTGACCTTGATGAGCTTAACAATCCCAGATCCTCTGGTTTAGCAGGGCGCTCCTAAGCCCTGCCATCCTGATTCTGACAAAGCCCTGGCTAATCAGATTGAACCCAAATCTCAAGCTTATTCTTTCTACTCGTAGGTAAAGGATGCCATTTTTCCTGAGAGATATTATTTTTCAATACCCCTTTATGGGCATGAATTGAATAACTAAAAAACAGTTATAGTTTCATCTGACAGAGACAAACTGTTAAGGTGGAGATGGTTAGACAGCAGTATCATTTGGTTGAAGGGCAGTGTATGCTGCTGGGTTCTGTGTCTTTCCCCTAAAGAAGTCAAAAACTTGTCAGATTTCAATCTGGATCCTTATTTATCCAGATGGAAGTCTCAGTCTTACACGACCAAAGATTTTGCAAGCTTTTCTTACAGGCATATTACAACCCTAGTCTTGCCATATTTCATTTGGCAATAATTATGTCCTTTGCCTTCTCTTCTGGATAATATTTAGCTTTATCATCATTATTATTACTTGCTACTGTTCTGCTGGGAGCACTAGTTTGCATTTAATTATGGCTCCCTTGCAAACAGCCTGCATGGCCCTGATTCAGCAGACACTTCTGGCAGGTGTGCAATTTTAGAGCAAGTGAAGGAGCCCATTGAAGTTCTGTGTCTCTGATGTGCTGTGCTGTGTTCTGTGCCTGGCAAGCACTGATTGCAGGAACCCTGGATCTCCAGAGTGTCTCCATGCAGGGGCTGCTGTGTGCTGTTCTGGCTCCCTGGAGGTGTGAGGCTGAGGCTGCAAACTGTGTCATATCTTATCACCTTAAATGGCTCTGAAACTGCACCTGGCAGCCACCAGCATTAGACGGAACTCCAGGACTTTTGGGCTTCTTAGAAAGGACAACAGCTTTTTGTCAGCTTAGGACAAGTAGAACCTTCTATCTTGCACGCTTCCTTGGCTCAGTATAAATTTCTATTCCAGAAGTACAACTTGGCTGAATGACCTAGCAGGCAGCAGGATATGCCAGGCACATTCACAATATTGTATGATTTAATTGGCTAGTTGGAAATGCATAATAAAATACCGGGTGTTTGAGTTATTACTTAGCTGCCTATGTAATTACTTCTGTTTAATATTTAATTGTGTTGATCTTTCTGTCTTGTCTTTGTTCCACACAGAAAATAGATCCCCGTTTTGTCTATTCACAGGCACTGGGCTGCTGGGTGGAGGGCTTTGCAGCTAATCTTCCTGATTGTTCAAATGTCACCGTAAAATATTTAGCATCTTGATAACTCCAAAGCTATCAAAACAGATTGGATGGTAACAATTAAAATTATGCTAACATCACTAAAACAGATATAACGGAGTGATGCTTGTTAAGCACTTAATGATCCCTTTCTCCAAGGAATTCCATTTCAATTTCTTTATGCTGCCTGATTGCTGCACTGCATCCTGCAGGTTCTGTGCACTGCTGCTCTGTGTAATACATATTCAAACCCTTCTCTGAGCCCTCATCATGCCAATCAAGGATGCAAATGGGGTCTCTATGACTGTGTGATCAGAATTTCTTGCTTGTTTGCAAGCCTGTAAATAATGGAGTGAATAAGGATCTGATGTGTAACAGTATAAAAGTAATCAGACCTTGTATCTGGCTCCTGGTAAACATCAGTGTGGCCCTGATCCAGCCACTGCTCTAATCAATGGGAGCCTTTGACTGACTTTAATGGGATTTGAATTAGGCCTTGTCTGAGGCTTGAAAATTCAGCTGCAGCTCCTGGGGATGATCCTTGGCTGGTGGAACCTGGCTTTGTGCTCCTGCTCTGGAGTTCAGTGGGGATGAATGGGTAGAGAAGACAGTAACTCTGTGTGGGTGAAAGGCTTTTAAAATGCAACTCCGTGGATCATCTTCACTATGAAGCACTTAGAGCTGTGGTACCTTCCTGTTTCTCAAGTACTACAGTGAGTGTAAAAGACTTCGTAAAATTCTGAGTTATTCTTATTCTGTCCTCCCCCTGCCCTGGATCTCCTGCCCTGGATCCCCTGCCCTGGATCTCCTGTCATGGATCCCCTGCCCTGGATCTCCTGCCCTGGGTCCCCTGGATCCCCTGCCCTGGATCCCCCAGCCTGTGCCATGCTCCTGGCAGACCTGAGTGCTGCTTTGTGGGGCAGCACTTGGTGAGCTCAGGGTGCCTTTTTGGGTCCTGCTGGCACTTCAGCTCCAGACTTGTGCAGAAATCTCCTTCCAAAAAGTCTAAAAAGCTAAAGCCTCAGAGTTTTAAGATTCATCTGAGAAATCCCACTTCAATCTGGCCATTGAACGTTGCCATGAATAAATGCTCTGCTGCTCCAGTTTTTACAGAAAGGCTCCTTTGCCTGGCATTACCAGGCTTATTCTCCTTTTCAGATGTACGTTGGGAATCAGGAGGTTCTGTTAGTCTTTATAAGGTTTAATATCTCTTTTGTTTTATAAAATCCCGTCTTTGGTGATGAGTTCCACAATAACCCACTTTTAAAAATGGTGTTTACCTCTTAGCTCTTTTCCATTTGGAGGTGTTTTATTTACAGTGAATGAAAGCAAGAAAGAAAGTGGGTTTTATTTTCCTATTTTCCTGTGTTCTGTTTCCATAGGCTTTAACACCTGCCTTCCACCCCCTTCCTGTGTTCATGCAGCATCAAACCAAGCAGGAATAAGTCAGAGCTCATCTTTCTGCCATGTCGTGCTCTTCTTGATCATTTGGCTGAGAAGTATTTGTTTGTAAGTGAAAACCACCACTGCTTTTTCTTTTTTCTGTAGTGATTTTGGAGTTGCACCTTTTCTCTTATTTTTAACGCTTCCAGTTCATGGGGATATTTAAGAAATAAAGCTGAACTCAGGTTTATTCTGAACTCAGAAGACTTGAAGAGGCCCAGTCATCAGAGGGGAAGGCTATAGCCTGACAAGTGTGCAGGGTAAGTAAGGCTGTAGAGATGTGTCACTTCATTTTAATTAAACATCTGTGTTCTCACCCATTTGTGTTCTACTGCTTTCCTGGTGTGTAGAAGGGTTTTCTCACTGATGCTGTTTACTTTTTGTTCATTCATATTTGAACTTACAAATTGTTTGAAAGCAATTCAACTCTTCACATAGAAATTTCACCCAGGTGAAGGCTTTTCTGTGCTGGGGAAAGTGTGAACAGAATTTACATTGCAACGTTGACTTTAAAGCCCTAGAGTGTGGAAGCCTCCAGACCTGCCAAAGTGTGGAGCAGCTCCTCCACCTGTTTCCCATCTCATTTCCCACATTATTATTTTTTATTCCCAGCCAGATATTTTGTTGCCTCAGGTTGGTTTCCCGAAGAGTCCATTCTGTCTCCCATTGGGATGTGTTTGTCGCTCCCTCCTCGTGGGCTGAGCCTGGTGCCTCTCCCCGAGCCTGTCCCTCTCTGAGCTGGGCAGAGTTCAGGCCCCGGGGATGCTGCCCCTGTCATGTCCATGAGCAATTAGCAGGAGAGGCAGGGGCTGCAGGTTCAGCCGGGTTAGAATGTGGCCAGGGCTCAGCCTTTCAGTGCTGCCTGCCCTGCCAGCCCTCCAGAGCCTGAGCTGGACAAACACGTTGTGATTAAGCCTTGGAGCCCGTAAGAAGCTGTTTTTGCACAGCCCTTCCTGGCGTGCTGACATTAAATGTCCTGTCACACTGGGCGTGCCCACACTCCCAGGCAGAGCTAACCTCCCCAGGAGCTGCAATTAGAGACAATTTTCAGATTTATATGATGGGTTTTATTTCACTGTGTGCTCATACAGTCCACCCCGAGAAGTTTTCTTTTCACAAATTGAACTTGTTCTCTCAACTGCAACTGCATCTCCTAACCTGCACTGTCTGTGAGAGCTGTAAAATAACAACAAGCTTCTAAATTCACCTTTTTGCAGTTATTAAATGTGCTTGACCCATTCCAGCCTGTTGCTGAGGAGATAGGTACAATATAGGAACCTCGGCACTATGACAGGCAATTAAAATACCAAGATGTTTAGCCATGTATGAGTATTTTCACACAGTGAGACCTCTTAGCTTAGCCTGCTGCTGACATTGTTAGTTATTGAATCAATTGCACGAGATGAGGTTGACAGGTGTAATTATGTATTTCTATGGTGATTATGTACGGCCTGTCATAGAGACCAACATGCCTGAAACTGTGCGCTCATTTAGGAGTCATTTATTGAGTGAAGTATTGGAGTTGGCACGCCATTTACAAGGGAAGGAAATGTAAAACAAAACAGAAGTCCATTTTGAAATATAATTGATTCATTAAGCCATTTACCAATGACTCATTTTAGTGCATGGAAATATATCTTTCTGTATTTCCTGCTGATGTCTCAGTTATTTAAAGATATTCTTGCACCCTGACTTTAACAAAAAAATAAATCTCTGCGATGAGTTCATGGGAACCTGGGTCTCAGGTCTTTAGCTGCCATATCCTGGGAGAAGTCATGGAGCTTGCTGGAACTGTCTGAATATGGGGCCATTTAAAAATATTTGTCTTACTCATTAAAAGAACTCAAAATCTTTCAGAAGAAGCTCCTTTCTATGCAAGCACATCTGTACAGTCTTCTTCTTTGTAGTAGCTGTTCTTCAAAATGTGCTAAAAATTATACAAATATTTTTGGAATTCAATGAAGCAAATTTGGGCTGCTGCTGGAATTCCTCATTCACTTTTCCAGACAAAAGTTTGTCAGTGTGGTGGCATCACTCAAAACTTTGCTATATTATTTCCCATGGAGCTCTCCCTGGTGTTTTGTGCCACCCTGAATGAAAAGTCTCTGTTTCTCAGAGTGAGAGGAGGCACTATTTATCTTTGACTTCAAAGTAATTCTCTGTTTTTTAGTCCAGCCTTGACCACGTGGCTCCAACTGCTCCCATAGCTCCCGTTGCTGATGTTCTAACGTGATGCAGCCATAAACTGGATCTTTCTTTTCTTTGAATGTACTTTTTAATTACCTAAAGACTAAACTTTTGAATACCACTTCTCATTTCCATGCTGGATTTGGGGCAAGAAGGCAAGTTTGCCTTTTTAATATTTGCTTTGATTTGGTGATTAGTCTTTGCTCTTAATTATTTTTACCATTTCCACATGAGTGACCAGGAAATGAACAACTGTCTCACACTTTCAGCAAGTTAAAGCCAGCCTAACTATGGTATTTCCTTATTGACTTTTTGCTTGCCCCCGTGCAGAATGTTTTAAGATGTTGCTTCTCTTGTCGCCCACCTCACAGCTTGAGTAATGCCACAGCTTTTAGAAATGTTTCCCTTCTGACTGGCCAAGGTGATGAAGACAAGTAAAGTCATCCAGCATAAAAGGTATAAATGAACAAAACATGAATGGAAGGTGTGGGTCAAGTTACAACCCAAACAAGAAGAATATTGGAAGCAGTTTGGGAGGCTGAGGAGACCAGAGCTGTGGCACACATCTGCAGTGAGAAATAACACCATCCTGGGATCCTGTGTGATGTTTACACACTGATAGCAAATCCTCTTGAAAAAGTAAAAATAAATGGCTTGCTGCCCCTTTTCCTGCTGATGTTTTCCTTTTATCTTTTTGATCCTTTTCAAATTGACAGTGATTGTAAATCCCTCCTCCACACAGAAAGTGCCGTTTTCCAAGAGCAGTGATTTGATTCTTGTAATCTTATTTATTAGTTAAATTCAATAAGTGCCCAATCTATGCTCTAAATGCCTTTTAAAAGTACACCAATAAACAGGCCTTGGTTGTTTTTTGATTGAATTGCAGATAATGATATTTATATCATCAGTGAGTTAAGTTAATCAGCCTTGCTGCAGGGGTGTTTGCAGCTCACACCCAGCCCTGCACTGCTGCTCTTCCTGCAGCCCTGGGATGAAGATGAGTGTGGTGCTGGCTTCCTCTGCAGTCTGGGGCTCTTGGAGCTTTAACAGATTTGCTGCAATTATTTGCCTGATATGAGTTTGTGACAGAGATTTATTTGTGCAGAAGTAAATGTTGCAGAGTTGAACCAGAAGCTGCTGGGGCTGGTGTAATTTGTAATTTGAGCAAAGGAAAATGGTGTGCAGAGCTTTTCATTTCGTGTCCTATTGGTGCACAGTTTTAGATGTGAATCCTGGTTTCTCTGAAGTGGATTCAAGGGTTAGGATTTGGGCAGTGCTAGGCTGGATTTGTGTCAGCACTGGATGCAGTGCAGCTGATTTTGCAGCACCTCTCTGGGTACCTCGTTTTTGGTGGGTTTGAGATTGGTAAAGAACTGAATGGAGCTGTGAACATCCTGCCAGGGCCAGGAAAATGCCCAAGAAATGTCCTGCAAGGCCTTTTGCTGAGCCAGCTGCAGTGACACAGCAAGGGGGAACACACAGAAATTCCCCTGCTTTACACGAGGGTTTGAAAAGGCTCCTGTGCCTTCTCTGAGCACAGGCAGCATTTTCTGCTTGAGTGACACAACAGCCACGGAGTCCTCCAGAAATTGTCATCTCCCGACCCAGGGTGGCGGTCACAGCGAGGGTGACACAGGCAGAGCACATTCCACAAGGTGATAATCGCTGGTGTGCTCGGCACGGGCACGCAGTGGGGAAAGAGCTGCGGTGATGTGTGGCTTCCTAAACTCTCAGCTCCTGAAAGGTTACATCACTTCCAAAGGAGAAGAAATAAAGTGCTCTGCAAATGTTGCTGCAGGCAGATTTTCTCTCGGTAGCCAAACCTAGATGCTTTCTTGCATTTGTTTTATTGTTTTAGTCAGTGTATTAACGGCATGATGTTGCCTGTAAAATCTGTCCCTAGCCAGTTTCTTCAGTCTAATTGAAAACTTTAAGTAATTTAAAATCAAAGGGACTCTTCGTTTAACTGGCAAAGAGCAGGAGGGTGGATTCCTAACAACCCCCTGTTACATCCCGAGCTGGGGTGGGAAGGCAGCTGCAATCGCTGGTGCTGGGCTGAGTTCCACTGATAATTCCTCTAAATCCACCTTTGAACTGAGGCTGAGAACATCAAACCCCGCCAGAGCCTGCAGGTGACATCACGCTATCGCTGCAATTTGTGCTCTTCAGCAAAGGTGACCCCCAGGTAAGACCAAACTTCTTAGTTTTAAGGCTGAAGTTTGAGCTGCATCTCTGACTTGCTGAGCGCTGGAAGTGCTGCCTTCCTTCTTCTGATTTAAGGGCTGGTGACTTCCACTTCAGATGGTTTGGAAGTGACAGCAAAAGGCTAATACATCCTTCCAGCTGCCTTGTCTGGCTGCCGAGCTGGGTGTAATTGGACCAGCTTTTCAGTGGTTCAGATGTCAGCTGGGTGTGGGCTGAAGTTCACTGCCACGATTTATTTCAAAGCTTTTCAGAGCTGGGCTTCTGGGCCTTATTTAGGTATTGAAGTCGGTGCAGTGATTTTTTCACAGTGTATTCGCAGCTGATTCAAAGATCTGGGGGGAACTGTTGGGAGATGTGTGACCTCTGGAGCCCTGAATGTGTGTGCCTCATGCAGCAGAGCTGGAGGGATTTGTCCTAAAGGCTGGGAAGAGAATTTCTCAGGGCCAATGCTTAATGGTCCTCTCAGCTTCTTACAAGTTGCAAATTAGGAACTCTGAGTACTTTTATTTCTTATGTGTTTTTTTCATTTGACTTGAAAATATTACTGTGGATATTCTCACCATTCACTCTACTCTTTTAATTTTTTTCCCCTAAAAGAAAAGGGAGCTTTTAACGTGCTCTCATGTGGCTCTGATTTACACTAGAATTTGCAAATCAAGGCTGGTGTGACTCTAATCTGCTGCTGTGCTCCCCCTGGGAGCATCTCTTCAGCAGATGTGGCATGGAGAGCTCTGGTGGCTGTTTGAGGACAGCAATGGATGCAGCAGAGGTGCTTGGGATCTGCCACCAGTCCATTCTTATTTAGAAATAGTCTTTGCAGTCATCATAATTGCACAACACTCTTTTTAAAGAGAGAAGCAAATACTCAAAAGACTGATCAGAACAGTTCTGTTTTATATTTGTCTGTTGAAATTGTACCCACAACTTTTAAATTCTTTTGAAACAGAGAAATGAAAATGCCAGGCTGAGGGTAACCCTGGAGGTGAGCAGCTCTGGGGCTTCTCCTGGTGGTGCATCCCTCACCTCTTCAGTGAAGCCTGGAGCCATATCCCAAGGCTTCTCCCAGCATAATTTGGACCTTCTCTGATCAGTACAGAAACATTTGGTTGGGAAAAAATCTAAAACTTCAGAGATTTCCATCCACATTGCGTAAATAGAAATGACAGATTTTTTGCATTATTGCTTTTAACTGCTATGGTGAGAAGTGCTTCCAGAATCAGAGGGCAGAATCTAACACACAAAACGAGTTTTGCTTTGTCTTTCTCTTAAAAATTACTTAGATAGTTGCAGGGAATGACTGAAGGAATGCAAATTAATGGAAACAAGATATATTGCATGTGGCTTAATGTGCCAATAGGCTCCTTTTGGAGGAGTGAGAGCTGAATAAAGTTTGTGTAAAACACCAAGTGGAGCAGCCCCCGCTCCCTCCGGGGTCACCTTTGGGTGCTGCTCAGTGAGGGGGGGACATTTGGGGTCCTGGGCCTCCCCTTCCCTTGGGTGACCCAGCAGTTGCTCAGGGCTCTGCTCAGGGCTCTGCCTTGTCCTAAACCTGCCCTTCCCAAAACGCTCTGGGGACATCAGCAGAGCAAGCAGCAAGGTGGGAGCTGTGTGGTGCAGGAGCTGGTGGAGCAGCGGAGGCCACAGGGACTTGTGGAAGGTCTGGGGCTGCTTTGATTTTTTTTTTCCTAAGGAGAAAGAGAACTCCCTTTGAAATGGTGTTTTTTTTTCTCAAAAGGATACTAAACTACAGCACTATCTCTGTGTGATCAGCAGCCACAGTAGCTTTGGTACCAAGTTCTGATGAAAAACATATTCCAGTGCAACTGATCCACTCCTAGAAAAGTGAATCATATCTCTTTCTACCAGTGGTTTTTCATACCATTTCTGGCTCTGCATAGCATTGTCTTGTTTGACAAATACCCTGAGACTGTATGAAATGAGAGCATTATGGAATTTGTGGTGCAGCTCTTAGGAAATAAAAAGCATATTTATGATTCCTCCTTTGGCCCGTGCCTAGGAATGGACAGTGGGCAGGAAACCTTGGCACGTGCTTTTAAACTCAATTAAAGGGTAATTAGCTGCCTTGAGGAGCGTGTTCCCACTGCACAGAGGTGGAGAAGAAGGAGGGGGCTGCTAGGGACCCCCAAGTTCCCCCTGCTCCTCCTGGCTCTGGGCTGGGGCTGCTTTGCTGCCACTCCTCAGCACCTGGAGGGGCCAAGGGCTGCCCACCCTCTGCTCCTCCTGCCCCTTTTTTGGGGTGTTCCTTGTGCTTCTCTGCTCTGCTGGGATTGTAACAAAACACAGATATTGTGGCAATCAAATGAGAGTCCAGGCTGCCGAATTTCATCCGGCTGAGCTGTTGATCTTACTCTGCTGTTTTGTGACAAAGATTATTCTGTATTACCATATGTGTTTGAAGATCCTAAAATCAGTTTTGTTACTACAATGTATAGTGGATGCAAACTTTTAAATATGAGTTAACCTGCCTGGTTTTCAGTGTTTTCTAACAAAACAGGAGGAGATCTTTGTGGATGACTCGAGCATATCGAGGCTCTTTGTAGCTGCCTGAAAATAGAGGCAAAAATATCCACGTTTTTCAATCTTATGTTTATTAATTTTATATTTATTATTTATTTATCCTCCATATGCAGCTGACTTTACATATCTTATAAAGAATCAGAATTTTGGGGGGTGTTTCTGTTTGTTTGTTTGTTTGTTTTTCTGTTATAAAATGGTGGTAGTTTTAAATGCTTTCTGAGCCAAAGGTCTTATTGAACTTTGTGACCTAGGTTCAATTTAAAGTGAATTATGATATTCTGTGACTTCTTAGATTTTGGCTCACAGTCTTTAGATGCTTTCATTCTCACACCTGCCATCCATTAGGAGACCTCCTTCTGTGATCTTTCATCATTCAGAATATATGATGATTTTCTTAAACACTTGAGCTAATTGGGAGTGACTGTTGCTTCAAAATATATGGCAGTATTTGTAAATAGCAGACGCTGGGCAGGCTTGAAATAAATACATGCAATTTGGCAGGAATTGCTTAAAAATGCAAAGCCACTAAACATTCAAATGGCCTCCAAAAGAGAGATCTGTTTGGGTCAGTCCTTGTCCTTCAGCCTGTGCCTGCCCCCACTTTCACAGCAAAGTTACAGCAAGTGGGAAAGGAGCATCCCTTCTGTGTGATGTAAATAAATCCCTCCCAGTCTCTGTGCATCCTGCCCTGCAGAGCACTGCAAGAGATGGAAATGGCTTTGGGCCCTTTCAGATCAAGGGAGAAGTGGGAACACACGAGCCCCAAAGGGGTTTTTATGAATTGAAATAGCTGCACAGGCCCTCTCCTTGTTGCAAGCAAAACCAAATATTCAGTGTTTTATACTTTCTCATAACCTGACTTGGATTCCCACAGTCACAGAGAGTACCTGAGGTACCAGAGGCTGATTTTATTGTGCTGTGAGCTCTGGCTGGAAGATAATGCCATTCCAGATGCTGTGTGCAGTCACTGAAGAGGTCCCAGAGACAGGGCTTGTGTGGGGGATTCTCGTGCCTGGTTCTTGCTTAGGTCAGCACCAGGTGCAAGCTCTGTGTGAGCCCAGAGCATCTCCTGTGCTGAGATCAGGGAACCAAAATTTAAGTCCTTTTCCAAAAAGTAATTTGCATTAATTTTCAGACCAACTGTTGCCTCCCTATAGGAGCTACTTGGCCTCCTAAAGACAAAGAGCAAAAGGCAGGAGATCTGGAAGACACAGAAGAACCAAACAGCTGCCCAGGGCTGGAAGAGCAGCTTCCAAAGCTGATTCTGCACTCAGGGAGATGCAGGTGCCAGGTCTGTAACCTTTTCTGTCATTGGGACCAACTGCAATGAGTCAGGTTCCTTTCAAGGGAGGGGAAGCTGAGCAGCCCTGTCTGCCTTCCAGCCCCTCTGGCCATGGCAGCTTTTGGGAGAGCAGCTGACAGATCCTCCCAGTGCTGTGGTGGTACCATAGCAGAGACTCGCTGGGTTTGAGCTGAAGTAACTCACGTGTGAAACTCTGTGTGCGCAGCTGAGACCTTCTCAGAGCTGTGGTGTGAGACCTTTGGGCTCGGGGCTGTGCAAGAAAAGAGCTGCTCTGAATTTTGGTGGTGGTTCTTTGTCACGAATTTGGGACAGATCTCAGCAGGTGTGGGACCCAGTGTGCTTTGCTCTGCTGCCTTTTGGGACTCCTGTGCACAACAGGTTTGAAACAAGGATGGACATGGGACGGCTTCCCCTTTTACTTGGACATTTCTTTTCCAGCAGGATGCTGACCAAATGCTCTTCATTCCAGAACACACTGAGAGCTGCATGGGATGATGAGCTCTGAGTTTGGGGTCACACATGGGAGAGCTTGGGCTGCCTAGAAAATAACCAGCCTTCTTGAGAGGAGGACACTTCCATCAGTAACTCTTGTTCTGAATCTAAAGAAAACATGTGCTTCTCTTTCCATCTTGCCCTCCCTCCTTGCACGCTTTAAAAAAAGAAAATTGTTAATAGTTTAAAACAGGTTTTAAGCCAAAACTTTTAAGAGCTGCAAACAGACTTTCTGGCAGCTTTTCAGAACTCTCATGGAATCGAAAGCAGCTGATGCATGTTTTGCAATCTATTTGCAGACTGCCAGAACTTATGACTCAATTAATAAAACAAATGTGCCTATCAGCTACAGCACAACCCTCTTGACCTTAATGAAGTCCTAAATCTTTAGCGAATTTGTTTCAGGATTCCAAATGCATGCACAGCTCATGTTTGCACTTGTGGCACGATCCTTTATTGCTTTGCCACGCTGCTCTGTAGCCCTGGCTAAACTTCTGACCTGGCCTGCACACACCCTTTCCAGATGACTGGTGATTTGGAAAGCCTCATCAGACACAAGGTGACGTTCCTGTGCCCTGTTACTTGATATAACTTCTGTCTGACTAATTGACGTGCAGGGCAGGGCAAGCTGCTCCCACCCTTGGTCAGCAGAATCCCTGTGGCACAGGGGGCTCTGCTGTGTCTGTGGTGCCCTGTGAGGAGCAGAGTGAGTGCAGGGTCCAGGATCCTGGCCAGGCTGGCAGGAGGTGTCTGGCACTCTTTAAGGGCAGCGTGCTGATCCCAGCTTTGCACAGCTAGCTGGAGCAGGGTCACCACAAAGTTTGATGTCACTGTGAGAATATTCCCTGTCAGCTGTGCTGGTTCTGGGTTTGAAGCCCAATCTCCAAAGGATTTCTTTGGCTGGTGGAGAGATGGGATGTAACCACAGAGCCAGAGAGTGCTGCCTTGTGTTTCTGTACAGAGACAGCTGTAGGTCCTGACGTGCGCACTGCAGGCACTCAGGAAGGGTTTACTGACATTTTAAAAAGGTACAGAAATGGAATGAAAAAGGTGGTGATTGAAACGTCTCCAAGGTTTGGAGTCATTAGTGAGGTTTTGTTACTTTCTAAAACAGGATTAAAGATTGAGAAGAAGGTGCAGCTCTTGTGAGGGGTCCTGTCAGCCTCCTTTGCTCTTCAAAGCCTCATTCTGGCCACGAGTGCCCAGCAGGGAATGGGTGAGGGCCATCCCTGAAGCTCTCCGCTCCCAAATCTGTGTCAGTGCCAAGTGCTGAGAGACAGAGGCTGCAGGAGCTGTTCCCTCAGATCCTAACTTTCAGCAGGGGAGGGCCGAGGTTTGTGCTGCCCCAGCCTTTGTGCCCCGTGCCCCGGGCAGGGCAGGGACAGCTCAGGGTCCCTGCAGGGACTCTCTGCCTCCCCAGGGCAGCGGGGACAGCTCAGGGGGACCCGGCTGTGTTTGCTCCCTCTGCACCTGGAGAGATTCTGTGAACCTCTGGAAGACAATAACCGAGTATCCAGGATCAACACAGACTCTTAAATCTGAATCGTAGAGCATCCATTCTCTCAAGGACTTTAATTCAGGGAAAGGCATTGCTGGCACAGAAACTGAGTGTAACAGCACTGCTGTCTGCACCTTCCTTTGTCTCTTTCTGCTGATGGCAAGTGCTGTCCTACAGATCTCCCACCCCAACTTCTGTGCAAATGCAATGGTTCAGCTTGCCCGGGTGCTCACAGCCCTGAGTGTTGGCACACGCAGGTAACTCACTGAGCTTAGCTTACCTGTTAGACTGCTTAAAACTACTTTACAACTACCAATTAACTTTGTTTCAGATCATAAGAGCATTTTAATAGTCTATTAGAGGGGGAGGAAGGTGATTTAAGGGTTGAAGGGGGAACCTAAATGAGTTTCACTGCTGTGACCGAGTTGCTTCGTGGTTTTGATTTAAATCTCATTCTTACTTTCATTTTCTGCACGAATTGGGTTGGGAGCAGAGCTCTCATAGGTTTGAGCAGAACGTGTCGAGGAGGGACACTGAGGGACATTGAGGGACATTAAGGGACATCGAGGGACACGCGGGTGGCACCGCGCAGGGCCGGAGGCTCGGGCAATGCCGCCCTCTCGCGCTGGCACCGCGGAGCGTCCCCGCTGTCCCTCTGTCCCCGCTGTCCCTCTGTCCCCGCTGTCCCTCTGTCCCCGCTGTCCCTCTGTCCCCGCTGTCCCTCTGTCCCCGCTGTCCCCGCTGTCCCCGCTGTCCCCGCTGTCCCCTCCCGTCCCTCCCGTCCCTCCTGTCTCTCGTGTCCCCTCCCTGCGTGTCCCCTTCCCTGCGGGGACAGCCGTGCCACATGTGCCCGTCCCCCTGTGGCACCTCTGCCTTCATTTTGCTTGGTTTGGTTTTGGGGATTTGGTTGGTCGGGTTTTTTTTGTTCGTTTGGGTTTTTGCTTGTCTGGATTTTTGTTTGTTTGATTGGGTTTTTGTTTGTTCGTTTGGGTTTTTTGTTCGTTTGGGTTTTTGTTTGTTTGCCTTTTGAAGGCAGAGGTGCCAGGGCAGGCTCCTGGGCGCTCCTTGCCAGGGGTTACCAGTCCAGCTCACCCAGACCCGGCTTAACTCAGGAACGGAAACAAGAACCATTCTCTTTTCTCTCTTAGCAGCTCTGGCTCTGAGCCCTTTGGAACTCATAAATAGATGTACAGCACCAAGCCCAGCGCCCGGCACTTCCAGCTGGGGACTCCTGGCAGCCTGGTAATTAAAATATAAACTCTGCAGTGCAATGGGTGGATTGTATTGTCTTAAGCACTTAAAACCTTGAGATAGCTTAGAGGGAAGGGCTGAAGTAGAAAATAAAATCACTGCTTTTCAGATACAGTGAGGCCAGTTAGTCCTGCCCGTTGTAACCTTCTCTTGGTGTCTGCCTGGAAACTCCCCCAGCAACTCACTGCTTCATTTTCACAAGTTGTGCTTTCCAGTGATCCTGAGCTCTTCTTGAACACAGACTTGCAATAATTTATATATGTCTTTGGGGCTGATAATTATAAATTTAAAACAGTATTTCACAAACTAAACACTACTTTAAAAATCCCCATAACTCTATATTTTTTAAAAAAAGTCCCCTGAACTCTGTATTTAAAAAAAAATAAAAAGTCAAGCTTGATCCATAAGCTGACAATAGTAAGGAAATTCAGGCATGAGCAGGGAAGTATTCCATATGTTCTCCAATACCTAGGCACAACTGGGTGCCTCTTTAATGATGAGCTGAATGCTCCCTGTTGTGCTTAGGTACTGCCGAACATATGGCGCCTTTTCCCCCTTAACTGTGAATTTCCTTGCTTTTGTCAGTAGGTGTCTTAACTCTGTTGTGTTTTAATATAGTGTTTGTGCCTCTGAGCACAGGCCAAATTTGATCTTAGGCAAATAGGAGGGTGGATACAGCTGTTGATTATCTCATATTCTTCTTAAACCATATTTCAGTACATAATCTGCATCTATATAAACACACCTTGTAATTGTTAATCAGGACCCTCAGTTTAAAAATCACTCCACTGTGCTCCAAACTTAGCATGGATGATAAATGACTGTTTAGTTGCCAATATAGCACAATATTTCAATTTCCTGCCTTCACAGAGGTATTTCAAAGGTTGAATGGAGTTCATACTCACAGTATGAGTTGCCTAGAACTCTATGATCTCTTGCTGGCAAACTTTAACCAAAACCTTTTCAATTAACTGAGCACATTCCTCGTGGAAGTCAGCCAAGCCAAGGCTGGACAAACAGAGTTTCAGTAGTGCTTTGCAATGACGTCCCCCTGCTCCTGGCTGGGGATAAGCACAGCCAGAGTGAGTTTATTAGTTGATAGTAAGTTATGTGATTGATAAAAAGATTAATGTAACATTGAGCTAAATGCTGCTCTCTGGCAGTTATGTCATTCCAGTGTAGTTTCCTTTAGTTCTGCTGGAATCCTCATTTACGTGGTGTAAATGTGAATAAAGTGTAGCCTACAATCAGCAGAGCAGAAATCCCTCTGACAAAAGCAGAGGGTGCTGGTGTGTGGGTCAGTGGTTCTGCTCCTGTCTGGAGATGCCCTGGGGATCAGTTCAGTGCTGGTGACTGCTGGAACCTGGGGCAGGAAAGGGACTGAGGAATAGCTGTGTTCTTTGGCAAAGCTGGCAGGAACACCCTCCCACTGCCTTTGCCTCTGGAATTGCCCAGGAATTCTGGGGGGAGTTTTCTGCATGAGCGCCACTGTGTGCTGTCCCTGTGTCTGTACCCTTGTGCAGCACCTCGGTCCCTGTCCCCTCCTGGAGATGAGTGAGACTGGGCTGCAGGGACCTTCTGTCTGAGCTGCTGCAGTTTCGTGCTGCAGGGACAGCCAGGGATATTTGTAATAGACAGCTTGTTCTAGTGACACAGACAGAACTCTAAATTTTCTTTGTGTAAGTCCTTATTAAACTCATTTGCATTGATATGAAAATGTCAGCCCAAACAGCTCCTCACTCAGACAGAACCAGTGTCTGAATATTTATCAGTGGGGACGCCAGGAGGGGATATGAGATTGCATGCACTGGTGGAGGACATGCCTTGTCTCCCAAATAAACTGTTAATCACTTTTGCTCTCTTTTAGTGTCATAACCTGCATCTACCATGGCTTAACTCAGGGTCAGGGGGCTGATCTCTTTTACCTGGAACTGGACAGGTTCCTGCAGCTCTCCAGAGGTTACCAGGCAGTCAGGTTTGCTGTCCCCAACACCAGCTGGTCCCTGTGCCTTTGCACTGAGCCCTCTGTCATCACCCCTGAGTGCCAGCGAGGCTCCTGGGCCTTGTGTCCACATCAGGTATAAGGGTGGAAATGGTTTTCCTGACAAGCCACCATTTGCACCCTGAAATAGCAACTGCTTAAATGTGTGTATTAGCACCAAGTGTAATTATCCCATCCCAGCTGATTAACTCTGTCCTGGCTGGCTCCAAGGGAACTGCACAGCATCCAATCCCAAAACACTGGAGGGGACTGTTTTACATCTCCTTTCCACTTTCTCTACATTCCTGTTTCATTCTCTGTCTTAACTTGATGCCCCTGGGTGTTGCTGGTTTGTCCCACCCCACCAGGAGGATCCATCCCTGGCAGGAGGTGTTACCTGTGCAGGTGCTGCAGGCTCTGCAGTGTGAGCTGCATCCCTGGGACGGTCCCAGCCAGAGGCCACTGGTGCTCTGCTCTTTCTGTTTCTGTTTCTTTGGGCATGTGCCTTTCCAGTAGCACAAACCAGCACAGAACTTTGCCATGTGCAGCAGCTGGACACCCCATGAGTCAGTCCTTTAATATGTGTAGAAATCGATATTTGACCACAAACACCCCCACCCCCCAAAGGGTCCTGTTTTGCCTATGGAAAGATAATTTGCCTATTTCAGCTGGAGTCTGTACAAGGCACTCTAATGAGCCGTGGCCACCTCTGATTTTGTGGCTGGGTCAGCAGATATATTGAAGGAAAGATATAAAATATATTGCATTTTTATTGTAGCACCACCATTTCTGTTTTCTTTTAAACAACCTTCTCGTGTAGCTCAAAAAAGGAGGGAGAAAAGAGAAATGTTTTCTTGTTGCTCTGCAACAGTGCAGCTGGCTCCCAGAGCTCTGAGCTGTGTCTTTAAGGCAGTGCAGACCCATAATCCAGTAAATGCTGTGCTCTCCCGTTGAATAATGCAATGGATAATTACTTAAAAGACCACACAAACGACCGAGGCTCAAACGAGGGAGTTCAGTGTTGCAGGTTGGCTGCAGCTGGGACAGGGCTCTGTGCTGAGCCCGGCTCAATTAACGGGAGGAAGCTCCAGCCCTGCTGGCTCCCTTGGGAGGGATGCTGAGCTGCCACGGCCTGGAAGGGTCACCAGGCATTCCCAGGGATTCCAGGGCTCCTCCTCTCTCAGAGGTCACTCTGCTTTGCATTGGCACCAAGGGGCTTTGGATGCAGCGTGTAAGAAATGGGAAGTGTCTCAGTGCAGGAATTTCTCCATTTTCCATGTGGGCTCTCTGTAAAATCATACTTTGTGATTAACACCCAGCTACACCACCCTAAAGAGCAGCTGCCTGCTCCAGCTGGCTCCAGGGATCTCTTGGATATCTGTTCATTTATTTTATCAACTCCTTGATTTTTTAACCCTTCTCTTTGTCCCAGACTCCACCACCCCGGGCAGTTTGTGTCTCAGTGGCCAACATGCTGATGAAAAATAACTAATTTTTCTTTGCAATCACCTTATTCACTGTTATTACCCATTGAAATATCCTGGAAATCCTGAAATTTTTCCAGTTACTAATTTTTACTTTAATGAATTATTTTCTCCTTCCCACATACACAGTCCTCCCCTCAGCCCAGACCATTTCTCAGTCACCACAATTTAAAACTATGTTTTCATGATGGGGAGAGCCTTCCATGGGTTGTGTTCCTTGTCTTCAGATAGGTTTTCACTTCTTTTTGAATTCTACCTGTTTGGCTTAAATAACCCCTTGAACCTTGCTGTTTTCCCATGCTAATTTTATTTTTCTTGCCTTCCGTGTTTCTTTGAAAAGCTGTGCATTCCTTCTGGGACTCTATTATGGTTGCTTAAGTAGCCTCCATGCTGAGTTGAAGGATTTTAATTTCCTCACTTCTGACTTCAGGGCCTTTTTGACTGGCTTCCTCATTTTTTTTTTTAAATCCCCTTTCTAAAGCTTAATGTCACAGTGCTAGGTTTTGTTGCATTCCCTCCCACAAGGACACTGAACTTAATTACACTATGCCCCTTTGTACTCAGTGATTCAGCTAGAATGAGTTCTTCAACTCTGCATGGCATTTTCACCGCTAAAGGGGCACTTTGTTGGTACTTTTTTAAAGTAAGAAAGGTAACTTTCAACAGTTATCTTGATTTATAATCCAAGTGGAGCAGTTCCACAAAGAGCTCTGCAGCCCAATGAATGTTGCCCTCATCCAGTGCACTTCTCTAAACTTGCATTTCCTCGTCATGGCCGGGGTTGATTGAGAGAGCTGGAGCTGCAGGGAGAGTTTGGGGTTTGGTTTGGTGGAGAACACCAAGGGCTGGAGTTGCTGGGTAGAGTGGCCATGGAGAAGATTGTCTCTCCCCAGTTCTATATCTGGGTGTGGGGTTGGTTCCATGGCTGATAGGGCACCTCTGTCTGTCCTGTGACAGCACTGGAGTTCAGAGCCATCCCCAGGACTGGCAGGATCATATCGGACAGCCTGGGAGTGCCTGTCCCATCACCGTGTGAGCGAGAGATTTGTGTCCCACTGCCAGCCCTGTCCCATCACAGTGTGAGTGAGAGATTTGTGTCCCAGTGCCAGCCCTGTCCCATCACTGTGGGAGGTTTTGTGTCCCACTGCCAGCCCTGTCCCATCACAGTGTGAGAGGCTTTGTGTCCCACTGCCAGCCCTGCCCCATCACCGTGTGAGTGAGAGAATTTGGGTCCCATTGCCAGCCCTGCCCCATCACAGTGTGAGGTTTTGTGTCCCACTGCCAGCCCTGTCCCATCACCGTGTGAGTGAGAGATTTGTGTCCCACACTGCCAGCCCTGCCCCATGACAGTGTGAGTGAGGTTTTGTGTCCCACTGCCAGCCCTGCCCCATCACAGTGTGAGCGAGAGATTTGGGTCCCATTGCCAGCCCTGCCCCATGACAGTGTGAGTGAGGTTCTGTGTCCCACACTGCCAGCCCTGCCCCATCACAGTGTGAGTGAGAGAATTTGGGTCCCATTGCCAGCCCTGTCCCATCACAGAGTGAGTGAGAGAATTTGGGTCCCACTGCCAGCCCTGCCCCATCACAGTGTGAGCGAGAGATTTGGGTCCCATTGCCAGCCCTGTCCCATCACCGTGTGAGTGAGGTTTTGTGTCCCACTGCCAGCCCTGCCCCATCACAGAGTGAGTGAGAGAATTTGGGTCCCACTGCCAGCCCTGTCCCATCACAGAGTGAGTGAGAGAATTTGGGTCCCACTGCCAGCCCGGCCCCTTCTGGGGGTCGCTGTGACAGGATCTGAGCTGGCAGAGTCCCCAGTCTGCATGAACAGGGGGCACCCAGGGGCAAATCCAGACTCACTGGTGGGAAGGTGTTTATCCTGCTCTGTGGAGCACCCTGGGTCATTCTCTGCCCAAATAAAGAAGAGGTCTCTTTTGGGCTGTGGTCAGAGTTTTCACACCTTCTCTGCACCCACAGCAGAGACTCCTTGGCCGTGTCATGGGCACAAGTTTGGTTTCTTTATCTTCAAGGCAAGGAGGTGCTGTGGCTCCTTCTGAATCAAAGCTCAGCAAACATTCCTGATGGTGTTTCATGGTGAAGTGTAGGAGGAGGCATTTTCTGTTTCTTTATGGTAAATGTGGAATTTTAACTCTCAGGATCCCATATTGGCTCATCACAGTGGCTTCTTCAGTGCTGGAACCCTTGGTGCGTTGAGAAGAGAAGAGTCTGGTTTATCTGCGTGCAGCTGAACTCCATGGGAAGGATTCACAGCTAAACTTCATCTCGGGGGAAGCAGCCAAGGGAATTTTGTTTATTTTGTGACCATTCTGAGGAAGGTTGGCCATCCACTTGATTGCAATCCAGTGAAATCCCTTTCTTAGTCCAAGCTAGACTGGAAAAAGTAAAATTCCTGCTTCATATCAATGGTCCAATTAATTTAATGGAAATTTTGTGCTTATTCAGGTTGGCAGCTGGACAGAGTTGTCTGTGCATCAGACAGAAGAATGAAAACAGGAGCAGAAATTCCAGTGCACAAACTGACTTGGGGATCCCACCATAGGTACTTTGGAAGCAACCTCAGGCTGCTGAATTACTCACTACAACAATGTTCTATAACTGATAATTAGCATGAAGGAAATTACTTTAGCATGTCTTTGTGACATTTTTAGGATTTGCTATCTAGGATGTGAAATACAGTCAAAGTATCCAGCTTGTAATTTCATCTTAATTTTAAACAATCTGCTGCCAAAAAGATATTTTTTTCTAGAATTTCAAGCTGGAAAGATGCAAATTTAGGGCATGGATAGTAGGGACAAAAAGTTTTGTGTGTGAATTTTGAAAAATATTATTTTGGTAATGCCTTACCTTTTCCAAGGTAATTATTGTAGTAATTTGGTAGAAGTGAAAAAAGGGTTAGAACTGGAAGAAAAATGTTGCTTAAAATCACATTCTGCCCTCATTTTCATGCCAAAATTGTCTTCCCAAATTTTCGAGATAATTGTAAATGCTTCCAAAATAGTTCAGCACATGAGACATTACTTGCTTTTGGAAGGGAAAAAATGCACTTAGCAGAGGCAAACCTTTATTTAATTAGGCACAGTGTAAAGGTTTCTTGTATTCCTTTGCAGTTACACGGCCGTGAGAGGCTGGGGAGTACCTGAAGGGTAACTCCTACTGGGACTAATTCAGTCCAGACAGCTTCAAGTATGTTCATTAAGCTCTGGCTGCGTTTCACACAGGTGGGGAAGGTTAGAAAGCAACAGATAGAGAATGGTCCTGATTGTGTTAAGCATAAAACACCATCTGTTTCACAAGTAAGAAGGGAACTAAACCAGCACGTCCTGAGCAATACTACCCCGCTGCTAGGAGTCAGCTCTCTTTTTTTATTTATTTTTTATTTTCTTACTACATTTTCAAGCTTCAGCATAAAGCAGCTAGAATGTAGAAACCATAAGCTCATAAATCAGGGGGCTGCTGAAAAGATGCCAAGGTTTAAACTGCCATGGGGGCTTTCAGACTTGTAATACGTCAGGAAAAGAGGGAATTTTAAATAAGTGTTATGGTTGGCAAGAGAGAGGGAGAGACTAGAACGGGGTTTAATTCTGAAGTTTTAAAATAGAGCCAACTAGGCTTGAAAGTCAACTGGTGTAGCAGTTAAAATTGTCTACTGCTTTCTCCTCGCTTGTGAAGAATTGACAAGCAAAAGGGGAAAAGTGTGTTGGAATGGCACAGAAACCACGTCAAAATATTGAGTACTTCATTGTTGAATCAGAAAATCTTTTGAGGGTTGCTAAGTAAGAAGAAACATCACAAGCAGATGTAAGTGGCTGAATGCACTGTGAGCCTCCTCTGGGGAAAGAAGAGATTTTTCCTGTGTGCTCTGCTTGTAGCAAATTCTGCTTGGAAAATCCATGGGCAGGCGCTGGTGGCTGCAGGGCTGCAAACATCTGGAGCCTGGGAACATCAGAATAAAAGACCAAGATCTCAGCAGATCCTGAAGGTGGTGGTGCCTCAGCCCTTCAGAAATCACCTGTCTGTGTGAAGGGCTTTGCTGGGAATCAGCCCTTAAGTCCCGTTTTTTATAATCTTGGTTTATTTTGTATAATCCCCGAACTCTGCACTGGTGGGACTAAAAGAGCAAGAAGCCAAGTAAACTGTGAATCTCCACTGTCACAGATGTATCAAAACTTTAGTGGTATTTCTTATTTTTGTTAAAATCTCAGGTCTGAAATAACACAGAACTGGAAATTCCCCTTTTTCTTTGTTGGCCTCTCTCTCACTCCCCCTTTATCCTTTTTATTTTGTTTTCTGGTTTTTAATATAGTTCCATTACTTGAACAGGACTAATTTCCTGACCCATTAGGCCAATAATGGTTTTGCCAGTTCTTTAGCTGTTAAATGCTGACCCAGCCTTGACTCGCGCCAGCAAATTGTTCACATTAGAAACAGGATTTTGGGATGTGAGCCAAAGCTTTTCCAGGAGAGAGAAGAGTTGGGCACAACTTCTGTGCCCAGCAGAGCATCGGAGGAGCTGGAAACAATTGACATCTGGGCTGGCATGGGTCCCTCTGACACACGGGTGAGGCAGGGTGGTGGAGAAAAGCCCACTGACAAATGTTTATTGATTGCTCCATCTCCACTTCCCTGAGGAGGAGCATCTCAGATATTCACTCCTAACCTTTGCAAAAGCCTGTGCTCACCTTGCAGTATTTGTCTTGCAGCACCAGCAGATTCAAAGGCTTGATTTTGTATGTTTAGAATAGAATTTTCTAGACAGCTCAGCTGCCATCCAAAGCAGAGCCTGAGATCAGGTAAACCACCAGGGAGGCAGCTTTGATTCCCATATGGGTCATTCACTCAGGAGTTGCACTTGAGGTTTTCTGTGGGTCCCTTCCAACTCTGAATATTCTGTTACAAGAATCTGTGGCAAGGTGACCCCCAGAGATGCTTTTAATTGTCTTAGCTTATGTGGAATGTGATTGTTGGTTTGCTCTCTTTAAAATGAGGGCTTTTGCTACTGTTCTAGAGCTCAGGGTTTTTTGCTTTACAGAACATTTTGACACGTTTTGATTTCCTTGGACATCCTTTACCATTTAAAGGATCTGTTGAAATCCTCCCAAGCCATAACAGCAAAGGCAAGACCAAGGACCCTTCTCTGTAGAGTGGTGTCTGCTTAGGGTGACTGGAGATGAACCTGCTGGGAGCAGGACTGCAGAGGTGGGACTGCCAGGGACATTTGGGTTTGGGTTGTTCTGTGCACTAATGAGGGGAGGAAATGGGGCAGCTCAGCAGCTTTGCAGCCACTGAGGAGGCTCCCAGGAAGGGCTGGGCTTACTTTTCCAAAAATTCCCATCTTAAACGTGGTTAAAACCAGGTCCAAATATTTTTGTCTCCTCCTTCTGCCTGTCTTGGGTGCTTTTTCCGTGGGTTGAAGGTGGGTGAGGCTGGACTGGGAGCTGCTGCTGCTTTCAGACCTCCTGACCCTCCTGTTCAGCTTCATCAACGCGAACTTTCCTGCACCTCCTGCTTTCCAGCCGGGGTACTGGGGAGCAGAGGGGACCCAAACCCCTCAGAGCCCTGGCTGCAGTGACACGAAGCTTTGGTCACATTTGGGGAGCAGACACGCATCTCCTTTTGGAGAACCCCATGTCCCCAATCGCCTCTGCTGGGGATGAAGGGGATGGCTCCAGACACAGAGATTGAAACACGGGTGGAAAAACGTCAGCCCCTCCGAAAAGCCTGGGCAATGCCAGGAAAAGTTCCAGTCAGTTCTCCAGCAGCTTTAGCTCGTAAAACTCCCGTTTCATCTCCCGATCCTTTTGTGACCTCCCGAGCTCGTCGCACCACGTACAAGGCATTGAGTTCATTACCCGCTGCAAGGAATTTCAGCAAACAATAATTAGCAGCACTTTAAGGATATTCTGCAGCCTGAAACAGTAAATGCACGGGTCTGGAACAAGCAGCCGTGGAGCACATGTGTGTGAACAGCATCAACGCTGAAAGCCCCCACTGCGAGGAGCCCGAGCACAGCGTTTTTAGCCCGCGTACTTTGGGGATCGCTAATGATTAATTAGTGCGTATCATAATGCAAAGCAAATGTCACCTCTGCTACCTGGGGCTGCTGTCATTTGAGAGGAAGGCGCTGGCAGCGGCGGGGAATGCAAAGAGCATCTCAGGCTGCCATCTCGTGGGCACAGCCCGGGCCGGGACCGCGCATCCCGAGCATCCCCGGCCCGCGCTGCCGCCGGAGAGGAGAAAAACCTCCCCAGCAAAGGTTTGTCCTCCATCCCTGTCCGAGGGCAGCCGCCTGAGAGGGAGCGACCAGGGGGCTGCTGATAACCAGAGATTCGTGGCACCGCACGGCAGAGCTGTGTGAATAAAAGCCAGGATTAGGTGCCTGAGAGCTGGGCTATTGATGATGATTCTTGCCTTTACTCGCCCCATTGTTTGAAGGTGCTGCAGTTGGAGCAGTTTGCGGGACAGCCACAGAGCAAAGGCTTCTTGCCTTCCTTGGGGGAAGTTCACGAGTTTTGCCTCTCTGTATGGAAATCACATTTCCCTTACTCTTGTGTTCATTCACAGCTCTGTGTTTTATCCCATCCCATTCTTTCTCTTCATTCCTGTGTGAAAGAGCTGACAGTTTTCAGCATAAATTATATTATTTTGTTGCTCGTTTTTAATGTAGCTGTCTAGGAAATTGTTACGAACCAAAAGGAAATGCTACAGATTTAGTCCCACAATAAGATCCAGAAAAAGAGATTTTTCTGTTGGCAGTGAGAGAGTGCCAAGGTGCATCTCTTCGCAGGCTCAGCCTGAAAGTTCTGCTTTACTGATTTTTACAAAAAACAGGTGCCACAACTCTACTAATAAACATTTTCTACTCAGCACCATTTAATGCAAATTGCTAAACGGATTATTTCAACTAATGCAGGTTTCTTCTAAAGCTGCAGCATTACATTCTGTAATCCTACTGTCAAAAAAGAAAAAAAAAGGCAATATAACATTACAGCTGTGGATCCCTAAATACTGTAATCAGATATCACTAATCTGGACAATTTGTGTGAACTCAATACAGTTGCTGCTCAACTTCAATTTGAGAAGGGGAAGATATGTTTGATTTATCACATTTTTTGTGCGTGCAAGTTGAAAAGCGTGCTTGATTTTCGCTATAAATTGTATCCATGCCTCATCACTCCATATTTTTAGAGGTATGCTGACATCCTAAGCACAGTAGGATCCATCCTTGACATTTTAAAGGGGCTTTTATAATTTATGTGGATGTTTGATATAACATATTTTTTCAATCTGTAGTGTGGGAGGGTCACGAATTTGAGCTTTCATTTCCCATACATTCTAGGAACAGCTAATTTTAAAATGTAAACTGTATAGCTTGCATATATTTTCCAGTTCTCTGCGTGAACTATATAATGGAAACTTACTGTCTAAGTGATAAATCTCTTATGTAAATAATAAAGCTGTAGTGGACAGAATTGTCAGACTTTTATCTAACTAATTGTCAGCATAGGTTTGATTAGTTTTGATCTTTTGCTACTTATTGTAGCAGATTAAAAAACTTACATTTCATGTTGCTATTTTTTAGCAAATAAAATTCATGGAAATATTCTATTACATGCCAGACAATACCGTGGTTGTCTGGTAAATAAATAATACTAAAAATGACAGTTACTGAGAGATACACAGAGAATAGCAAGGGCAAGGGGGTGGGAATTGATGCAGCCAGATTAAAACCATCTCTTTTCTGATAACCCTGACCATAAACAGTGACATTTCACTTGAATATCTATTTCAATTTATTAACCTGTCCAGAGCAAAAAGCAGCTACTGAAAACCCTTCCCTGATTCTCCTGCAGATGGACCAGGACAGTGCTGGGAAGGCTTTTTTGTGACTCCCACAGGGAGTGGGGGTCCCTGAGGGCTGGGCTGGGTGTGCTCTCCAGGCTCTCTGTGCCACTGGGGCAGCCAGCCTGGCACAGGGAGCTGCAGCTGGACACACATTCCATGGGAACATCCAGCACAGAAACCAGAGTTCCAGCCCTGCTCTGCCCCTGGGCTGGGCTGTGCCTGCAGGGGCTGAGGGTGCAGCGAGAGCTCAGCTGCCAGGAGGGTGCAGGGCAGGGACAGCGTGGGGACAGAGTGGGGATTCCTGTCCTGGAGCTGCTGCAGGGCTCACCTGCCCAGTCTCACCTGCCCGGATCTCTCTCACCTGCCCAGT
>JAHLSL010000024.1:374395-388114 GCA_025920805.1 Petroica traversi
CTGGGAATTCTGCTCCTCGCTGGGAATTCTGCTCCTCCCTGGGAATTCTGCTCCTCACTGGGAATCCTGCTCCTCCCTGGGAATCCTGCTCCTCCCTGGGAATTCTGCCCCACCAGACCTCAGTTCTGCTCCCCTCAAAGCTGAGCACTCCCGAGAGCTTTGTGCTCTTTGTCAGCCTGGGCAGAAATGTTTAGCTCTGTGAGCAGAGGCTGCCTGGGGAGCTGGGGAGCAGCACCTGCTTTGTTTGAACCCTCAGCAAGCACAGCCAGCTCCCCAAAACAGGGGCTCGTGTTTGCCTGGGGGGTTGCAGTTGCCTGTCCTCAGGTGGGGGGACTCACGTGTGACAGGATAAAAGGAGCTGCAGCCAAACCCGTGTTTACACAAACTCTGTAATCAGAGCAGCATCTCTTTGGCTCTCTGGAGCCTTTCCCATGCACTGCGATCCCTAATTGTCCCTAAAACTGTTGTGTTTTCCTAGACACTGAATAGCATTTACAGGAAGAGTAAGTGTGACACCCGTTCATCTCCTGGTGGATGAGCACAGCCATCATTTTGTGCCTGACTTTGCAATTCTGACTCTGGTGTGTACCTGGTGAAAGGCAGCTGGCAGGAACGGCACAAACTCCAGGAATTGCTGCTGCACAGGACAACAACGACCACTAGTGGCTCCAGGGATTCTGTCCAAAATTGCTGAAACTGGAGGGGAGAAGCCAGGATTCAGAAATGCTGTCCTTGGCTGGGGTGTTCATGGACAGATGACAGAGGCAACCTGTGCCGGGGCCTCCTCACCCTCACAGGGAAGGATTTCTTCCTAATATTTAATCTAAACCCACCCTTTCAGCCTGAAAACATCCCTGAGTGCTGTCCCTCCCTCCCTTGTTCCCAAGTCCCTGTCCAGCTGTCCTGGAAGGGGCTCTGAGCTCTCCCTGGAGCTCTCTTCTCCAGGTGAGCTCCCCCAGCCTCTCCAGCAGCTCCAGATCTGGACTGTTCAGAAGGGCACACAGGGCCTGAGTTTCCTCGCCCTTAAGCTCTTTGTGGTTCCAGGCATTACCCAAACCCCACTCTGCAAACCTGAGTTTTCACTGGCTCAGCTGGGGTGAGGAGATTCCCAAGCAAGGACAGGACAGTCCTTGATTTCCGCTTTCCATGTAAATGTGGGCAGATGCCATTATTGTCCCTGAGCCGCAGGTGGGACTGGAGGGGCTTTCTCTCCCCAGCTCACTCTGTGAGCCCGTGGGGAGTTGTCCTGGATGGTCTCTGCAGAGAGGAGCTGCAGCCAAGCCAGGGCAGGGTGCCAGCAGAAAGGGGAAATCCTTCAGCCAGTTTGCCAGCAGCTCAGCAGCTGCCAGCTGGAGGCTCCAGCCCACAGAAACAGGAAAGGTTAATGACACCTGGCCCTACCCCTCTCTCTATCAAGTATAACCTTGTGTGTTGCTATAGGATGAGTGTGTTGTATTTACAGAGAAACTGCTCAACAGGGTGAGCAAAAACATCATCAGCTCAATTCTAAATGCAAAAGCTAAACTTGTATTAACTAGAAGTTAATTCTTTCCAGTTGGCCACAAGATGAAATAAGAACAGTTCTCTGGTCAGGGAATCTGCTCTGGCTCCAGAGGTCTGTGTGGATTTCTCCTGGGGGAAAACTCCTTTCCAGGTAATCCCAAATCCTCCAGTTACAAAAATACTTGTTTTCAGGTTCAAAGAATGACTGTGTACGTGGTTAAGGCATAGCTGCATCCTGGCTATGAGGGAAAAAAAGAGGAATTTCTTCATCCATAAGGGGGCTATTAGGATATTTATAGCAGGGTATCATATCAGCAAGGTATCGTATCCAAAACTAGGAGAAAAAAAAAGATGCTTTTCATGTTAAACAACTTTACAAGTGCAGTTCTGGGGGAACAGGGTTGTCTTCTGTTCTGTTCTGTTTCTGCCTGCAAACACAGCACAATTTCAGTCATTTCAGCTGCCCGTTAGTAGGTGGCAGTCTTGATCAAGCTTTGAGACTGTGAAGTTTTCCTTCCTTCTCTCCTCCCTCCCTCCCTCCCCTGAATCACCTCTTGGGTCTGGGCTGTGCTCTCACCTCCATCTCTGCAGGAAGGAACAGGAGCCCTCTCAGATCTGGGTTAAAAGCCCTCTGTGCTTCTCCTTGGACTCATTCCCAGGTTAATTTGTGTCTATCAATAGCCAGGTCACCTTTCCTGGCTCCCAAAGCTGATGGCTTTATGTTTATATCCCAATATGTCTCTCAAAAGTCTCAGCCAAGAGAGGTGACTTGCATGTGAGTCCACCAAATAAAGACATTTTTAATCACCTCCAATATGATAAACAGAGTGGAACGTGGGTTGTGGACGGTACCTTCCTTCCTGAGAAACTTTCTGCAGCTGGAATATCTCTCCATTAAACTGCCCTGGATGTTATGAGAGTTGCACAGAAGTGCTATTTTCAGCACGGCATTAATCTAAATGGACTCTTTCCCCAAGCTGTAAAATATTTATTCCTTTGTGCTGTCTCCAGTTTAAGACACCCGAGGCTTTAGGAGCAGCTTTAATGCAGCTGCTGAGGGCAGGGTTTGGATGGGTCAGTGGTGGGTGAGGCTCAGCAGAGCCAGCCCAGCCCTGCAGGGAGGGGAGCTTGGTTAAGCGTGGCTGTGGTGAGCAGGGGGGGCAGCCCAGGCTTGGTTTCCATGGCTCTTATCAGAGCTCTTCTTGGAAACTGGATCGGAAAATGATGGAGTCACATCTCTGTTCACTCAGGCAATTGCCACAAGGCTGTTAATGAACATTTCAAGCCTTGAGAGATTCCTGCTCTGGCCTTTCCTCCCTGGGCAGCACGAGGACAGGACTGGACCTGCTCCTAAATTCCCCTCTGCTTCCTCCGGGTTTAACGGGGGGAGATGGAGCAGGAGGGGCAATGGCAGCTTAGCCTGGGAGCAGTGCAGGGCAGGAACTCTGATTTCCCGGTGGGGATGGCAGCCCTGGGCTGTGGCCCTGGCTCTGGGCAGCCCTGGCAGGGGATGCTCTCACCAGGAGCTCCAGCCTGGCCCAGCAGCAGAGCCCAGACTGTGCTGGCTGAGAGAAACAGGCAGGATTTATGGTTCTGATGCAAGGACTGGGTGGGAAAAGTTTTATGGACTTCTCGTGGGAGCCCGAGCTCCAGGAAGCTGTAAATCAGTGTCTGCAGCCTTCAGAAGGCAGGGATTGCAGAGAAGTGATTTCCTAAATCCTGTAACGATGCCCAGAGCACCCAAATCCCCCCACACCTGCGGACTCCTGAAGCCCGCCTGGATTGTGCCGTGCCCGTGCAGCGCCTGCGGAGCCACGAGATGGCACTTGCTCCTCTGTAACTCTGAATTTCCCTTCTCCCCTGCTCCAACTCGCAGCTGCTGGGAATGGTAACAGGCTGCATGTCTCAGTGTTACTTGTTTCATTCCGAGTTAATCACTTTCGATTTTAATTTGGAAGTTTGGTACTGCTAAAAAGCCCCAAGATTAACATAACAGACTCTGCTGTGACCCACACATATGTTAGAGTTATTTGTAAAAGAGACCCTTTGGGAAAGAAAACTTGCACCCAATATATAAATGTATTAATGGCCTCTAATTGGTTTTTTAAAAACTTCCAAGCACGTTAACTTCCTGCTTTACTATCCAGCATCATTAAATGTGTGTTATCACAGCAACATCTATAAACCCAGAGGGATGGGGAATAATTCCAAAGCACTCAAACCTCCACCAGGAAAACCTCAGCAGAGAGTGGCTGTGTCACAGAACAGAGAGCAGCCCAGGGTCACGGGGACTGTTCTTTGGGAACACAGAAATCATAAACTGAATTGGAGTAATTAATTCAACAACACAGGCTCATCTTCAGGTACAAATGATCAAACACATCTGCTGGAGCAATGGCACAGGGTGTGGAAGAGACAATGGTACCCATCTTAACTGGCCAGGCTGCATAAAAGTGCCTCTAAATTCCAGATTTTCATCCATAGAATTGTCCTCCCAAATGGTTTGTTTCCCCCTGCAGGGGGATCAGAGGCTGAAGGTGGACATTTTGTTTTCTTCACAGTCACAAGGGTTGCAAAGGGAGCAGCAGTTTCTCCTCTGGGCAGTGCTGGCCCTTCTGGTTTGGCTCAGCCCTGCTCTGGCTGCTGGCCCTCAGTGAATGTCCCAGCACCATTTCTGTGCTGTTTGCTCCCAGCTTGGCATCTGCTCTGCTTCCTGAAAGGAGGAGCTGAGTCAGTCCTTGCCTCGCACTGAGTGTTCCTCAGTTACTCACTCACTTCATTCACTGCTAAATTCTTACTGGTTTTTGCACAAAGATCTCTTTTTCCTGGCTTCAGTTTGGCTTTTTGAGCAGTCCTCTGTCACTCCAGAGCTCCTTTTCAGGAATTTTCAATCTGATGCTACAGGAAAAGAGAATTTTCTGTGGAAAGAAATGGTGCTTAACCTTGGTAGATGGTTTCCCTTTCCCAAATGGTCTCTACTGGGGCAGGGGTTTTCCCACTGCCTGCAGGAATATCAGAGTGTTCTCCTGTCCTTCCCCACCTGATGGATTTCCCAGCTATAAATGACACTGCTGGGTGAGGGAGAGTGTCCACCTCCTGCTCCCCTTGTCCTTGTGCCTGTGAGAGACAAAGAGATTAAACTGAAATCAAAGCTTTCTGCCTTACACAGCAGTGTTTTTATTGAAACTATAAATCTGCAGAATGGCTTGCAGTTGCTGAAACATCTTGTGCTACTTTTCATTTCAACTCAGACCAACAAACCCAAATGCCAGGCCTGACTGGATGGTGGTGCTTTAATTTCTAACAATTTCCTTCCATTTTAATTGGGAAATTTCATCCTATAGCTTGAAGAAGCTGGTATTGAATTGGAAACATCCTAAGTGTTCTGGAAAAAAAATCCCTACCTAACAGTTCAGTCTGTAAAAACAGACTCTCTCCGTTTTGGAAACTGCATTTGCCCTTCTCCATATCGAATTTCTGACAATCTCTGCTCCTGCCTGGAATTAGTGTGCTAATTAGTGTGCTAATTATTCTGCCAAGATGATCACAGCTCCAAAGTCCCTTCTGCTCCCAGTACCCCTTGGTAGGTCAAGGCAGGATTTTTGCTGTTTTGCTGCCATGAAGTGCCCTGTACAGACTGGTTTGTTTGTTTATTTGTTTGTTTGTTTGTGTGTTTGTTTGTTTGATCAGCTCAGGGTTCCTACCTAAGGGTAGCACCAGTGTTAAGTAATGAACTTTGCAAATACATTGGAATAAGTTCTAAAGACAAATTAAACCAAAAAGAGCACAAAGCAGTGCCATATAAATATTTAATGTAAACTCATGGATTACATTGTCCTGGACACTGCAGTCAGGGCACTCTGAAGCCACATGTGGTTCTGACAGCTGGACTGAGGAACTTCAGCCACGAGTTCAGGCTCCTCTGACAAACACCCCCCCAGGACCCCACTGAAGTGGGAACATTTCATGACCAGCTGAAAAATCTGAGTTCTGCAGCCAAAAATAATACTTGAAATGGACATAACGGGTATTTTCAGTACTCTTCTCCAAAAGGAAGGTAAGACACCATGATTTGGGGAGCACAGTGAAAAGGGGATGAGGAAGGTGGCCCTGTGCAATCCCTGCCAGCTCCTGTTGCTTCCTCTCATCTCCAGCAGCCCAGAGCAGAGGTTTCCTGCAGGGGCTGTGTCTGAGGAGGCTCCTGGCTGGATTTGGGCTGATGCCACCAGTCAGGAGCAGTCTGGAGCTTCCTCGGTGAGCAGGCGCTCCAATCCCTGCAGGGGAGGCAGCCCAGGCAGCCTGAGCACCATCCCCCGGGTCCCAGGCTGAGCCAGGTCAGCCTCAGCCCTTCCCCACTGGCACTGCTTGGGCTGGAGCCTCCTGCCAACCCTTCCTGGGGAAAAAGCTGAAAGCAGCAGCTTGGGGTTAAAAGAGTCTGAAGTAATTGCAGCACTGGCAACTTAGGATCTACATGTCAAGAAAGTTTTATCATGCCAGAGACATCTGTGTTTTTCACTCCACTGGGTTTTATTTTCAATCATTTTTCTCATTTAAAAAATGTGTGTATGTCATTGTGTCCTGATGTCTGAGCTAGCATTTAATTCCCTGATTACATGTGGTCGGTACAGCATGTGCCATTACACCCACCAAAATAGTGAAATGACAGCTCCCTTTGCAAAGCACAAGACTAGAAATAACTTTCTGCTGAGAGATATTATTAATTTTTCTCTCCTTTGGGGGGCCCGCCCCCCAATAAAGGCGAATATATAAGTGGCCATGATTCAGACCTCAGAAAGTGTTTTCTGACTAGTCTGTGACTTGTCATATAAGGGCTGCACTGCAGCTTTGGTATTTATGGTATATTATACCCACGTAAGAGTTATTTTAAAGGCTACAAGAGCTATCTGATTCTTGTTCTATATATTATTTATCAGTCTCTTTGTGCCACAGATTTTTATTTTTTTTCCAATCCCTCCTCTTGGTGTTACAGAACAATAGGGCTGCTGTAGTTTGCATTAGAGGGTGTTTGCAGTGGGGCCAGGCTGCTGTGCTGCCCTGCCCTGTGAGCTGCAGATGGCTCTGGCAGCTCTTCCTTGGGAAGCTGTGGCTTCCTCACAGCACCTGGATCCTCCCCAGTCATTTTTCAAACTTTATCGCTGCTGTTCACCTTGTGGGAATTTCATCTTTCCCTTCAGCATTTCCTCCACCTCAGGAGAGGTGCCCTGTGCCTCAGCCAGAGGATCTCTCGTGGTTTGAGGAGGACCCGAAGCGGTGGAAGCAGGGGAAGGCAGCAGCAGCTCTGCCCAAAGCCAGCACTGCCCAGCAGCAGCAGCTGGGAGGGCAGGGGAGCTCCCAGGGCAATAAAAACCCATCTGCCACAAAGGCCTGGGGATGCTGCAGCCTCCCAGAGACCGAGCAGGGCCTTGGTGGGTGGGCGGTTTCCCTTCACTGAGGATGGAGGAGGAATATTTAATAGAAATTTAGAAATAATTTTCAAAAAATCCAGTCTCTTATTTCTTCATTCTCCCTGTTAATTATGTCTCCTGGCATGCACTTGCAGGAGAAGCCAGTCTGTCAGCTCCTGCCTCGTGCCTGATGAAATCCATGGCAGACACAGTGCTGCTCATCCCAAACAGCTCCTTGGGGAGCAGAGGAGCCCCAGCCCTGCTGCTCTGTGCTCTGGGGAGCACCAGGGACCCCTCTCAGAGTGCTCAGTTCCTGCACTTACAGAGGGCCCCGAGAGCTTGGTCAAAGCTGCAGGGACCTGTTTGGGTGCCTTTAGCTCCCTGCTGCAGTCTGAGCACTGAATGTTGCTCCTGGAGATAATAAAGAGCCAGCTCTACATTCACCCCAAAAGGTATCAGTTGCAGTTTAATATTATTTTTCCCTTATTGCTTTTTTTCTTCCCTTCCCACACAAACTCATGAAATCCCTTTGAGCATCTTTTTCCTTTCCATCACCATTTCATCAGGGTCCATCTCACTTCAGAGCAATTCTTTGCAAAGCCATTGAGCTGATCACCCTGGCTCTGCTCGTGGCTGTGCTGGTCAGGCAGGGATTGAACTGTTTTCCAGTGGGAAGGCTCAGTCACCAGCATGAATCACATGGGGAAAGCATGTGACAGCCAGCCCCAAAGGCCCTGCAAGGCTCATCCTGCGGCGTTGTTTGTTCCGATGCGCTTTGGTGAGTGGATCTCAACACGTAAGACAAGCCCAGGAAACGGGTGGGTGTTTGTTCAAAGGAAAGTAAAGGCCAAATGTGCTCTTCAGCAGGGCTCACCTTTCAGGGTGTCACTTCTGTGATCTGTTTTGTAGGCTGTCCCTGCTCTTTGAAGCTGCAATACTCTGTTTTCTCCCGATGTCAATGATGTGCCTGGGAACACGGTCCCATATCTGCCACTTCATTTGTTACAGTCTGCAGTGACACTCCCTTTTTACTTTTTCTAGCAGGTATTTTTAAATTAAAGTAAAGGCAGACTTCTTAGCAGAGCTTGGTTATTCATCAATATTATTAGTTTCTCCCTTCCCTCTCCTGGAGCTAGGAATAGAAACCTATGAAATTACTGTGGAGGATGAGCTCTTAAAACAAAGCACCGAGTTAGGAGGGTGGGAAAAACCCGTGGAGCTGAAATGCAGGATTGCACTTCAGCTGTGACCACGCTGCTTTTTCACCAGCTATGGCACTGAGGAAATACAGCTGCTGCTCTGTTTCTGCTGCAAACACAGAGCTTGCAGATGTGCCACTGCCTAGGAAAGTCCTGGGCTTCCCAGGAAGTTTCTGTGCTGGCTCTTTCCCACCTCCCTGGCACGGGTTAATGAGGCCATGGGGTACTGGGTGAGAAAATGTGCAGCTTTTCTGCTCGCAGTTTTCACAGGCACAAGGTTCACCTGTGGTTCAGTGTTTAACTCAAATTGAGGCTGACAGCTTTTCCCTATAAATTAAATTAATGAGATGTTTGAACTACTGCTAAATTACTTGTGCAGATCTTTGCTGTTGGACATTGTCTCTGGGCTTGCTTCCCACAGACACCTCTGCAGCCACCTGCATGGCCCTTGCCCATGCTGGGATTAAAGGCTGGTCACTGCTGGACTGCTGGTGCTGGGTGTGCTGGAGAGGTGGCCACAGAGAACTGTCACAGAGAGCCACTCCTCTGCAGGGGAGAAAGATTACTTACCAAAGGGGAAAAAATATTATAATAATGATAATAATAATGATAATAATGATGATGATGATGATAATAATAATAATAATAATAATAATAATAATAATAAAGCAGTGTTCCTGCTGTTGCAATGTGGCAGGATGCTCTGTGTGTCAGTCTGAGCCCATGCCCACGGGCTGTCCCCTCCTGCCCTGCCAGGCACAGCCCTCTCCTGGCAGCAGCTCTCACCCTGCCCCTGGCAGCAGCCCCCAGTGCTCTGCAGGTGAAAGGGGCCGGGTTGGCAGAGGCAGCTGACAAAGCAAAGGAGCTCTTTTAGGCCAAGGGGGATGAGGGATATCTGTGGGCAGAGCAGGAGCATTGCCCTCCCCCAGAGCCCCAGGGAGGGGCTCAGCCTGCCTGAACCTTCAGCTGCAGGAGCTCAGGGGCTCATCCAGTTTGGAACCAGCCTGGAGAGGTATCAGGACCTTGCTGATTATGGGAAGCCTGTCTGGGAGAATTCTGCTCCCTGAGTCACTCTGGAAGAGCAGGTAAGGTGGGTAAGAGGTGTGGGTGTTTCCATCTCCAAGAAATGCAGGGTTTAAAGAGGAGCATCTACTTTGTGGAGCAAGCAGAGCAAGTTATTTAATAAACAGCAGCCTTGGAGGAGACAAGCATTTTAAGAGCAGAAATTGAAGCTGGTTTGATTTGGCAAAACTCCCCGAGTGCTTCCTTTGCTGTAGCTTTGCAGAGAAGGACTTTTCTTCATTACAGCACAGCTCCCCCAGCAGAGGAAAGAGGCTGTGACCTGGGAGCTGAGGCTGGCCAGCTGAGGAGAGCAGAGAGCACATCAGCTCTTTGGTGCTTGGAAATTAATCTCAGCAAGTGTCACTGTTAATAGCTACAAAACAGATAAGAAAGCAAAATGCAGGCAGTGAGGCTGTTTTATACACACATCATCAGAGAGTTTCAGCTGTGCTCTGGTACCTGAAGGAGATGGGTATTTCAGTGCTGTTTGTGGCCAAAACCTGTGGCTCATAGTTAGAGTTGTGTTGGCTCTAAGCATTTCACAATCTGTTTATTAAATGCATGCAGAGAGCAGGGAATGTAAAAAGAAGCAGATTAGAGATGATCTAGAGCAAATTATGACAAAAATTACATATGGCCATGGCCTGTAAACCTTGCAGCTCTCTCTGTTGGGCTGAGATGTTGGGAAGGGGGAGATGAGCAAGGTGACAGGGACAAGGACAGGCCAAGGCAGGTGGGGATGGGGAAGCTCATGTGGATTCAACTCAACAAAGATAGTGCATTGGGAGTTGGCTCTGTCTGGGATGCCCAGTTTGAATGCCACTCCATAATTTTGAGCTGTCCAGCTGCTGCTTAATTATTGGCACAAGGATACTTCAGGCAGACTTGAGAAATCTTGGCCTTTTGGGCTGGAGCAGTTTCCTCAGGATTACCAATGAGTTTTGTGTCCTTTCCTGTTTGTGTTTTCATCTGAGATTTAGAGCAAACAACAGTGAGAGATGCCAGAGGGCAACTTTTCAATTCTTAGCAAAATAAAAATATGTGCCAGGATTCATGCATATATTCATGTGGACACCTGTGTTATTGAAACACATTTCCTTTGCTATTTGTGATCTATTTACTTGAACCACTCTAAAATCCAACTAATGCAGAATACTGAAAAATCTCCTGTGGAGCTGGGGAGAAAGCATGAAACTTTATTTAGTGCTGGGAAATTCTGCACTGTACATTACCTGCTTTTCCCTTCAAGCACTTGCAACCTTGAGCCTTAACCAGAGAAGAATAACTCATGTCTGAACAAGGTTTGAGAGGAACAACAGCAATGGAGGATTTCGTGTCAGAGCCAGGGAAGGACACCAGAGATGAATATCCCATGTCCATACACATCTCTGCTTTGGTGTCACATTGCCACCTGTGTCCTGCAGGCACAAGAGGTTTCCTTCTAAACCACACTGCTATGAGGAGCCTGTGGGGCAGCCCAAGCTCTCACTGTTCAGGACTAATGAAGATAATCAAAGAGTTTCCATTCTGTGAAATTGCAGTGCCCGGAGCCCTTCCCATGGCTGGGATTTCAGCCCATGAGAACTTGCCCCGTTTGCTGAGGGATGTTGAGGCAATGGCGCTTGTTTGATCTCCAGCCAAGCCTGGGTTTGAGGTCTCTTACCTGGGAAAAATAAATAAATCAAAATATTAGAAGGTGCCATGCTAATAATTGATTCTTCCAAGAATATTTTTCCCAAAGCTTAAACCATTTCCAATAGCAAGAAGTTATAATGAAGCCTAAGTGTATTTATGAAGTGAAATCATTAACAATGGATTAGCCAGTAGAATCCAATTTCCTTTTCCATCAGTGATGCTAACACAGACTGGAATTTCATTGATGTATTGGGCATCATCGTCATTCTCTTAACTGGGAGAAAAATTATATTTGCCATTCTCCAGTGGCTGCACTTTGCAGGAAAAATGGCATCTTGTACAAAGGATCAAGCCAGAATCTTAATGGAGAAGGTATTTACAAGAAAATAAATGTGCACATAAATATTTCACAGGCATCTCATACGTGCATTGTGTTTCATTATGTTTAATGTATGAATGCAACTATTTTACTTATGTGGATTTTTCCTCTTAAGCAATGTCTTGAGGAGCTTAACATAGAGGAATAAATTTGAATGAATGCCTGTAGTGTTTTATAAGATAATACATGGGAGATGTAGAGGAATCCTTCTCCTAGGAGTTCTTTTTCCACTTTGTAAGATTGAGTACTAAAATCCATGTGTTTGGAGCTTTGGTGCCTGGTTTTATGCTCCACACTGAGCCCTGCTGTGCTTTCCCTGTGCCCTAAGAGGAATGGCACATTCCATACAGAGAACATTTCTCCAGATATCAGACCACCGTCTCAAACCAAAAATGAAACACCAGATTTTGATCCTAGTGATATAACAAGACAGTGATTGATACCAAGCAAAATAACCCCAACACTTTATTTAGGGAAAAATAATTTTTGGGAATGTTATTTTTAAAAATGAAGACATGGAAAGTTTAAATAGAAAGCAAACTGTAGCTTTTAATGAGATCAGTTTCTCTTTTCCTCCCAATTAAGAATCCCCAAACCAATCAAGTTCTGAAGCAGCTCAAAGTGACCAAAGGTAATTGCAAAATTTGGACCAGATTGCATTTGGACTTGTCTTGAGTATTAATAAATGCAACCGTGATATTTTCTCATCATGTGAACTCCAGAGAGGAAAGACAGGCTGTTGGGTTTTTTTAATGCTAATGCTAAAATTATCTGCTAGTTTTGAGCATTTCTGTTATGATAGTTGCAGTGTTAACTCCCACGGGCACCTCTCCCACCCACGCAGGAGCTGGGGAGCCGCGTGGCCGTGTTTGCTGTGTTTCTAGTGCAGCACATCAGCTCCCACTCTGCAGGAGGGAGGCTTTGCTCCAATAAAGCCCAGTTTGCTCTGTCACCCACTCCAGGAGAGGGCTGAGCTCCCTGGGGGCTGCAGGGGATGGTGGGCAGAGGAACAGGTCAGTGCTCAGTGCTTCTGCCCTTTGACAGGCTGATTAAATAAAAACTGGAGCTCTAACTCAGGTGTAGCAGCCAACAGGAGCTTTATTCCTTACCTTCACCCGGTGCATGATGTAGTCAGCATGCGATTCCAGGTAACTTTCCTGTTTCCTCTGCTCGAGAAGGAGCTGCTGCAGGAGAAAGAGGAGCTGTGCAGAGATGAGCCCAGAGCAGGCTGTTTTCCCACCCGGGTGAGGCTCTCAAAGCCGGGCTGAGTGGGTGGCAGCAGCCTGCAAAGCCAGGCTGTGCTGGATGCTCGGGACTGTGAGCCCGGGTGCAGCTCTGCCTTGGAGCAGCCCCTTCCCAGAGCTCAGTTACAGGGATCGAGGCTCCTGGCTGTGATTCCCTGTTTCTCCAAAGGAGACTTGGGAACCCTAAGAGAAAACCAGTTGTCTTGAACAGTCCGTCCTGCAACTAGAAAATAAATCTATTTTTTGATTAAGTTATTCCAATCAGAATGTGCCATATGCAGCTTTTCCCAATGGGATGCAGCCAGCAGATGCATTGGCAGCCCCTTCTCCCCCACCCCCTTCCAGCTCACACTGGGCAAAACAAATGCTCATAAACCAAAAAACAACCATTCTCTGGAATTCTCTCTGCCTGTGTAACTGAGGCTCTGGGATGTGTCTGAGAGGAAATCTGCAGGGCAGGGATTGAGGGCATCTCTCTCCATTTTCTAGTGCTGCTGTAACGGGTGGACCATGCTGGAATAAGAGCAGTGAAGCAGAACAGTATTTCAATGTAAGCTCCAATGGGGTGGACTAGAAATTGAATATATTGGATTAGGGTTTATATTTTAGGAGAGGGTCCATGACTAAAGTATGGGGTGGGGGGAATTTTCTGATTATTTTAGTATTCTTCCATCACCTACAGAATATCAGAAGGTCACAGGCAGGAGGAATTCTCAGTGCTGAGACTCAACTCTTAGTGTGATGGTTCTGTTTTGCACATCAATACCAAATACTATGGAAAAATTATTCTGTTTAGAAAAGCATCAAATCTACCTTCAAAGAACAGTGCATCAAGACCGTGTGTGTGCTCTGGCATTTCTGAAGTTGCCTCCATGCTCATTAGACTTTAATGGTACAGGTGACTTTCTGTCTCTCAAACGCTGCAGAGCCTTCCCCCCTCGCACTCTGCACACAGCAGTGTCTGGGGCTTGTAGCCCTCCCTAATGCATTGCATTCTGCTTGTCTGCTTTTGAGCCTTTTATTATAGAAAATGACGATATTGCTGGGCAGACTCTGATTTACACGTTCTGCAGGCTGTGTTCATTTACAAATCAAAAGGATAATGAAATTGGATTGGGACAATAAACATCCAAGTGATGGTGGAAGATCCCACCCTGAGAGGCGTAGCCTTGCCCTGGCTGGGCTGCACTGAGGCAGGGCCACAAATCACAAATGTTTCCAAGTGATCCCAGTGTTTGTGTGCCTTCCCAGAGTGTCCCAGTGTTTGCTGTGCCTTCCCAGAGAGTCCCAGT
>JAHLSL010000024.1:389717-405943 GCA_025920805.1 Petroica traversi
CTGTGTCACTGTGTCCCTGTGTCCCTGTGTCCCTGTGTCCCTGTGTCCCTGTGTCCCTGTGTCCCTGCTGTCCCTGTGGCCCTGTGTCCCTGTGTCACTGTGTCCCTGCTGTCCCTGTGTCACTGTGTCCCTGTGTCACTGTGTCCCTGCTGTCCCTGTGGCCCTGCTGGTCCTGCTGTCCCTGCTGGCTGTTTTTGGGGGATGGCAGTGGGGCTGCAGCACAGGAGGTTCCCTGCAGCACAGGAGGTTCCCTGCAGCACAGGGATGTTCCCTGCAGCACACAAAGGTTCCCTGCAGTCCTGGCCGTGCCTGGGAGCTGCTGTCCAGGTCGGGGCTGAGCTCTCACAGAAATCTGGCTCATCTTGGGCAGGAATAATTGAAACACTCAGATTTGTTATTTTCCCTCCCCAGTTCTTCTTCATATCAAATATGCATTTCCCCCTCTCTGCTCTAATTAAAAACCACATGAGAGGGAGAGAGGAGGAGGAAACTAATAATGCCAGTTGCACATTTGGCTTACAAAAAAGAAAAGCACACTCTAATGCGTTTGAGGACAATAAGGAGGAAATGATTCACGCTTAATAAACCTCTTTGCTGTTAATCTCTGTTAACCTAAGGGCTCTGTTACTTTATTGAAAAGTCTCCTCACTTTCTGTTGTGTCATTGGAAAGAGAGAACTTTCGTTATTATTTTTTGCAGGGTTCTTTATTGAGCCTACTGCCTCTGGAGCACTGGGCAGCCTGGTTGCTGTTCTGGTGAGAATGTTTTGTCACACTCCTGGTCCTTCCCTCGCCCCTTGCAGCGCTGGGAGGTGCCAGGGCACTCAGCAGTGTCCTGGCAGGGCTCTCACAGCTTCCCAGGTGTTGGTAAGGAAGGCTGCTGGGGTCACCTGCTTGTTGAGGTGATTGAAATCTGCCAGAGGAGGTTCTGTGTGGGTTCCTGCCTCCTGAAGGGCTGGGGATGGGTCTGTGCTGGAGGGTTCCAGAAAGGACCCTGAACATCCTTGTGCCACCTCCCTGGGGCGAGGGGAGCACATTGGCTGGGTGTGATTAGCACTCTGTGTTTAAATCCCGTGTTTTTCCTGCAGGATGCACAGAGTTTCACAGCTTTCCCATCCGGGGGTGCTGCCAGAAATGGATGTGATGCTGCTGTAATGGAGAGGAGCGGGGTGTCACAGGGGGCAGGGTGGATATTGCTGAGAATCCCTCACACTTAATGATTTTCTGTCCAACTGCATCATCTTTCACCCTCCCCCGTGTGCCTGGCCTTCAAATTCCTCAGGCTTTGGGTTTGTTTCTTCCCCTTACGCTCTGGCATTAAATGCTGTGCCTGTTTTCCTGAAGCAGGGGCCAGGTGAGCCTCCTGTCAGTGACCCATGGCTCAGGGGCACGAGTAACACTGCAGCAGATGTGCCTGTGATTCCTGGAGCAATTCCCAAGGAATGTGCTCTCACACTCTGGATGAGGACTTTTCCCTTTGCTGTAATCCCAGGTCTTCCCTCCTGACCCAGCTGGACCCAGGCGCTCAGAGCAAGCCAACCCCTCTGACTGAGCCCTCTCCAGTCTGGGAGCTTCACAGGAAGGTCAACCCTTGCTTTGATATCAAATCCTTCACAGGAAACTTCCCCGTGGTTTTAATACATTGGGGTTTTTAACTCCAGCAGGAGTTTTGTCTTATTATTTCTGTGAATCAAAGCGTGTTTCTGAAATATTTTCATTTTCTTTCCAAGGGAAAGCTATTTTAAAGTCAGAGCTGGATAAAAATTAAAGCAAGAACATTATCTGACTGAAAGGATTGTAAGTCCTTTATGAGATGTTCAGAGTGAAACCAGTACAGCTGCCCAACATCATTCCCTGTTAATGCAATCAATACCCTCCTCTTGCAGTGCTGTTACAGGCACATTTCTCTGGTTCTGGCCACTGAATTTTGAAATATTGTTTGCATAATTTTGCCGATTTCTCACTGTGTTTATTTGACAATTATTTTAGTTATCTCAAAATCAGATTTTCAAATAAAGCAGTTTTCCCCCCTCTGTGATTGCTATGAAAATTACACTTGGCAAATCAAAGCTTTCAGAGGTCATTTTACTTTCATCTCTTGTTTTTGATAAGGTCCCAGCACATCAAAAATCTGCACTCGGAGCCATCCATCTCTGCTCAGACACTGAAAATACCAGGAGGCCTCCATGGCACAGAAGGAGTGCAACCAGAATCCTCCCAGCCCAGCACTCAGTGGAGCTTGGGATAAGGACCCAAATCATGTCAAAGCTGGGGATGCTTGGCTGGAGCAGGGCTGGGACTGAGCAGAGCAGAGCGTGTCAGGGCTGATTGAAACTGGGCAGGGAAGGTCCTGCAGGAGCACATTTTCCACAGGAAAAACCCTGAGCTGAGAGGATTCAGTGCTGGGTTGCCAGCAGCCAGAGGTTGCCAACCCTCTAAAGGCTTTCTGTAGCTGGGAGCATTAAATAATTCAGCAGTCTTTCCATCCAGCCTCATGGAAAATTTTCTCATGTGCTAAAAAATTCTCCAGACCACCACCAGTAACTGAAGTGATGAGAGAACTCAGCCTGGGCACTCACACTATGGTGGGGCACAGTGAATGAGTAAAAGATCTGCAGGAAGAAGCAGCCCCCTGGCAGAATATGGAATTTAAATGTGTTTCCCTCCTTCGACTGAAAAGGCAGGAAGTGAGGAGATGCAAGAAGCCTCACTCGAGGTTCAAAGAGCTGCTCCTGCAAAGGATCAATAGATCCAGCACTGTATTTAGTGTCATCTAAATGCTGGACTAGGCAATTATTTTGATTCATCACCCTGCTAAGTGAAGCATCAAAGTGTGACAGAAAATTCTTGTATTTTCTTGTTTCTTATGTAACTGAAATATTTCATCTTTAGAGGCAGTTATGTTATAGATTGATATTCTGCTCTTGACAGGCATTGCAAATGGTTTGTTAATTCAGTGTTGGTTTTACAGGTTTCTGGTGTTTTGCCATCTCTGACCCAGGGTATCTGTGCCATGGGGACCCTTCCAGCAGCCCCTGTGCCTTTGGGACACCTGCCTGGGGCATTAGGGGGCAAATTCTCTCACTGCATCCCAGGGAAAACTCCTTTGGCTCAAAAGAACCACTTCTGGAGCTGGATCCATCCTACTTTAACAAACTAGAAGGTGAAGGTCTGAATTTACTCAGGGTAACAAATGAGATAACCAATACATTCCATGTGCTCAGCCCCTTTATTAAAGCCACAAAGGCTTTAACAGTTCCCTGTTCCCTGACAACAGCAGCCAGGCCCCAGTAAAACCTGCCCAGAGAGCTCATGCACCTTTCTCCTTGTTCAACAAATAAAAGTAGCAGATGTTTGTGCCATCCTTGCCATCCCAGGCAGAGCTGAGGTGCCAGGAGCTCCTGGCCTCAGCCTGCAGGGTTTCCACATCGGGGATTGCCAGTGCTGCTCCTCCCAGTGAGACAAACTGGGGTTTGGTGCTGACACCAAAGCTGTCCTGAGCACAGAGGGGTTCACAGGCAGGTGAGTTTTAAGCCCTTGGCAATGCAGGGATGCTGAGGGAGCTCTGTGTGAGCAGAGCCCAAGGAGTTGTGCTCTCTCCAGGGCCCCGTGTGCCTCTGCAGCTGCTGCTGCCTGTCCTGGGCAATATTTCTGTCTGAAATTCCTGTGCAGTCCCAGGCTCCACTGGCACTTTGAGTGGGGCTTCAAAAACCAGCAACAGAACTGCCCTGGCCTGCAGAACAGAGCTGGAACCTGAATTACTGGAAGTACCAGTGGGAAGCTCAGAATTTATATCAGGTATAATGCATTATGAGTGAGATTTATAACAGGATTACAGAAAGCAGTTAAAGCTACTGGCAGTAAACAGGGATTAAAATATTTATCTAACTGTAAAAATATGAATAATGGAGTAATTTATGTAGTTATGTAAAGAAGCTGTGTACTTTATACTGACAACAAATAGCACTCCTAATATCTCTAATATTTTACAATGTCCATGTATCAAAATCCTTCCATGCCTTTCACTTCCAACCCAAATCCTCATCAGTGAATAATGTGGAATTTCCTCAAGCTACAGCACCCGACAGTGCAGCTCTGTGCCTCCCTCCTCCCTGGGGCATCAGTCCTCCCCTCCTTGCCCTCAGGGAGGGGGTGATGCCAGTCACAGGCAGCTGCTGTGAATATTTCCTGCATTTTTATATTGCTCTTCCAGGATTGCATTTCTTCGAATTTAGCTCTGTGTGACCAGTGTTATTTTACAGGAAGGTCTGGCATTGCTTTGGGGAAGTGGTTGAGATTTTAGACTGTCTAATACTTGAAGCTTTGTACCTGGAAGATTCTCCTGTCTGGCTCAGACCCTGCTGCAGTTTCCTGCTGCCACATCCCTGCAGCTCAGCTGCTCTGACATGGCAGCTGTAAAACAATTTCTAAATGGAAAACAACTCTACTGCCTCCACAAAATGTGTTGGTGGCCATGAGCAGCCCCAGAGGCTGCACTTTTTGCTTTCTCCATCGCCTCCTTGCCAGGAGCAGCTTTCAGTGGGCTGTGCATCCACAGTGATGCTGAGCCCTTTTATCCTGGACAAGCTGCAGTTCCCCTCTTGTTGGAGCTCTGTAAAGCTGTGCTTAAGTCTGCCTGGGCTGAGAAAACCATCTGGTGGGGAAACATCATCTTCCTCTGGAGGATCTGCCATTCTCTGAGACTGGGAACTGACCCTGGGGCCAGGCTCTTCCTGGGGCAACCTCACAGGTCCCAGTGGCCACCAGGACTCTCAAGCTTCTGTTCTTAATCTTCTGGGTGAGATAAAAATATTGTTCATTCCTTTTTTAGGCCTAAGGAGGGAAATCTCAGTGGTTTGCTGCTTTCTGCTTTCACTCTCCAGTCAGCTTAGATTTTTGAAATATTCAGCAGAGAGGATTAAGCAGCACAGCTGGCCTTGATCCTGAGTCTCACTGAATTCCCCAGGTGATGGGTCCTGCTGCACCAGCATCTCCCAGCAGCTGCTGTTTGCTGAGCTGCCTTCTGCTGACAGGAACAAATGCAGCCCTGGGTTGGGAGATGGGCATTCATGATGATTTTGGGTGGCCACCTCCCTTCCCTCCTGGGTCTGACCACCCCAGAGCTCTGTGAGCTTTGCTGCTTTATTTCTCTGCAACAGATTGGTCTCACTGCACTGCATCAACACAAATTACTTAGTCACTTTTGGGCTTGAACTCTATCTCTTATGCATCACTTGTGAGTCTTAAGTGAGCTGTGTTTTGGATTTTTGGTTTCCTCAGTGATTCATCCCCTCCTGACATTCTGTGGGGCTGAAGTTTGCTCTTCCTCTCAAGCAGTGCATCCCCAGGTGGAGTTTCAGCCTTTGTGAGCCAGCACAGGGCTCATAAAAATGATAATTTAATGAATATGAGCAGTGGCTTTGCTCGTGGAACCCCATCCTTTTGCCAGAGCCAGGGGAAAACCCCACACTCAACAAGCTACAAGGGAGAACTCCAACTTCTCTTCTGAGGAGAGTGCAGGCGCTTTCAGCCACAAATGTTGTTCAGAGAGGGACATGTTCTCCAGGATTGCTGCCCCTTTCCTAAGAAACAAACTCCTGGCCTTGGCCACTGCCTCAGCGTCTGGACAAGGACAAATGCCCCTCCAGACTGATTCACTGAGTTTATTCCCTAATTCACTCTTACTTTTCTATGAAATTCAGAAATTCTGATGAAATCCAATCTTCATTTCTTACAAAATAGAGACTGATTTGTCAAAAGAATGCTGAAGTTACCAGTCTCCCTAAGCAAATGTGGTTCCAGAACAAGTTCCTCCCAGGCACTGGGACACTGCCAATTGCAGTGCAGTCCCTGGGCTGATCCTCATGAGCACCGTGGGCCATTAATGTTTTATACCTGTGGGAAGCTCGCAGCCACCTGGCCCTGGTGCCTGTCCAGCTCCTCCAGGGCTGGCAGGAAAAGCAGCCCTGCAGAGTGCTGAGAGCTCCAGCTCTGAGGCAGCCCAGGTGACACCACGGGGACAGCAGGAGCCCCTGAGCTGCTGCACTGGGGGGCTTGAGCTGCTTTCAGCCTGGAGCAGCCTGCACAGGTTGGGCTCAACTCTCACCTGCACGGGCTGGGCTGAGCTCTCACCTGCACGGGCTGGGCTGAGCTCTCACCTGCACGGGCTGAGCTGAGCTCTTACCTGAATGGGGCTGAGCTGAGCTCTCACCTGAATGGGGCTGGGCTGATCTCTCACCTGCACGGGCTGGGCTGAGCTCTCACCTGCACGGGCTGAGCTGAGCTCTCACCTGCACGGGCTGGGCTGAGCTCCCTCCTCCTGCCCTGCACCTCAGTTTGGAGCAGCTCCTCCCCTGGCTCTCCTTCCCAAACCCCATCTCCGTGAGTAGCACTGTGTGAGGAAAGCTCCCAATTTCTGAGTATCTGGGGCTGAAGAGGGAAGGGTTCAGTGCTTTTTTCAGTTTGTTTTGTTTTTAACCCTTTGGGATCTGCACAGTGCTGAGCTCTCTGGTCTCTCCCGGCAAAGCCACCAGGAATGTCAGGGAGCATCAGGGCAGTCCTACAGATTTCGTGCTCAGTCACTGTTTTGGATCAGACTGGAGCACTCAGTGTTTGTTCTGGCAAGCTGCTTTTCCACCCAGAGAGAACTGCTTGAGGTGTTGTGGGGGCAGACAACCAAATGTCTTTTTTCCCTGGAAAGTGGAGCAGAGCATCCCCCATATCACCCTGTTTGATTCTTCAGGGGGAGCAGCTCCCCAGAGTGAATTCCAGGGTGTCTGATGGTACTGCAGAGGTCCCAAGGCAGCTCTTGGGGGAGAGGGGAAAGAGGGAACTCCAGCAGAGCCAGGGAGGTGCCTGGCAGGGATGTGGATATCAGAGCACGGACATCACCTCCATGAGAAGGGATGTTCCTCCAGCTCCAGCCTGGATCAGGAGCCAGGCCCTCTCCATGCCCTGGGAGCTCTCCAGAGCCTCATCCAGCAGACCCAGATCTCAGAAATGTCACCTGCTGCTGTGTGAGCCCACAGTGACTCAGCAGAGCAACAGAGGCTGCTCAGCAAGGACAGATTGTTCTCCAAGTACACTACTTTCCATTTTCTTTTTAATATCTGCTAATTATGTTCTCTTTGGTATTGATCCTGTACTCTTTTAGAAGACAGATTCATCCTTTGCTTCTTAAGAAGCAGAAGAGAAAACATTTGGAGCCTGAGCTGCTCTGTGGTCCCCCAACCATGTCTGCTGGGCTCGTTTGCTGGCTGACAGTTGGTTTGGGACTCCTGATTGCATTTTTTAGGGATGTGATTTTGCAGGATGTCAGAACTCACGTCTGTCTCTTTTCCCTGCAAACCACTTGTGGACAGTTGGCCAAACAGAAGTTTTATGTTAAAAAAAACAACAAAAAAATAATTTTTTAAGTGATGAGATTCTGTTGCCAATTCTCCTGTCATTCTCCTGTCCTATTTACTGCTTGGACTTGAAAAGCATAACGATTTTTGAAGGCTTTGTTTTTAAACTCTGCTCTTGCTTTTCCTTTGTGGCTGCTTTGACAGGCTCCTCTGATGTATATTTCAGTATAGGTTGATGTGAAGCTAATGAGAAGGCAGATGTTTATTTACAGAAATATGGGTTCCATTTGTAAAATTATTTCCTGGTAAGGAGAACATTGCTTTCCAATTACCTTACATGCTAGGAGAGCTTTTTTATAAATTTCTTTACAGCTTGGTGTTTAAACTGTGTGTTGCTACAGGCATATAAAACTTCCAGTAAACCCAAACCCCACAACTTTAGTGGCCAATATAAAACACAAAAAGATTCAAATGTTATTCTAAGTCAGGAAACAGATTTACACATCATAAAATAAGTGTATAAATATCACCACTGATTTAAAAATCTGACTAATGAGTGCTACATAGAAAAAGTTCATAAATTCCCAGACCCTGCTTTGAGTTGCCTGGTGCCTGATTTACATGAAGTAAAGCTTTGTGTAAAATTAAGAGCAACAGAGCTTCTGTCTTGTCTCCCCTACAAGCCCCAACCCTTGTTCTGTATGTCCTGATTAGACTTCTCTTTATCACTTTTTGTTATCAGCCTTGGCACTATAAAATAATTGTGTAAATAGAAGCAGAGCTCCTGTGTGCCCCAAACCAAACCCAGGAGTGGGATGTGTTTGAAACTGTGCAGGGCCCAGCCTGAGCTGGGAGCCACTGAATGAACTGGCCTTTGGGATGGGGAAATTCTCCCTGGGGGCTGCAGGGCTGGGATGCTCCTGCTGCAGCCTCTGGGGACTCTGAACCAGCTCTGGCACTGACCAGGGCAGTAATTAAAGAGCTAAAACGTTCTCAATGAATGGGTTAAATGCTGAGTGGCAGGAGCTAAATGGGCTGGAGTGAGGTGTGCATTGCCCACGATCTCTGCAGTGAGCTCAGCACCAGCTCTCCTGTCCCTGGTGCTGTCCTGCCCAGGACAGGGTCTCACTGGTGTTCAGGACCAAGCAGGACAGGGGGAGCAGCCCTGGCAGCCCCTGGACCTGAGTCCCTCGTGCTGGCCCTGTCACCTTTCCTTCCCTCTGATGCCTCAGAGCTGACAGACCCCAAACAAACATTTTCAACCTCTTTTAGTGATTCTTCAGTGTTCTGGTGCCGGGGTAACTGGAAGACAAAGCCTCTTTTTTCTCCTTAGCTGCAGCTCCTTTGTTGTTCCAAGTGTCTCACAGTTTCTCTGGTGTTTTTTGTGCTGCTTTGATGACTGTTTTGCTTTTTTTGGAAATAGCCAGGGCAGGTGCTGCAGGGATTCCTCCCCTTCCCCAGCATCAGCCACGAGCTGGGAACTGGAGCCAGGTCCCTCAGGGGTGGCAGGAGGGACAAGCCAGGAGTGCTGCCCTGCAGCAAAGCAGCCCCATTGAAGTGAGCTGGGCTGCCCCAAGAGCTGAGTGCAGCTCGTGGTGGGTGTGCTGAGCTCTGGCTGCTCCTTTAGGCTGGTCTGACCTGGGAAAAGCCATCTCCTGTTCTCCTCCTCACTTCTCTCTGCAAGGGAAGTGTTTCCCCATCCCTTTGCAGCTCATGGCTGCTCCTGTCTAGCTCTGGTGGCTTGGATGGGCTCAGTCCCATGGACAAACTTGCCCTGGGCTTGCTGGAGCCAGGCTCATGCAGAGCCAGTTGGGAGTTTCCCTCACTTGTTTGTGGAGCAGGAAAATCCCTTGAGTTTTTTTCACTGCTGCTCCCCTCCTTCCCTTTGAGCTTCCCCAGCTGAGCTCCTGTGTCCCAGTTTTGGCTGAGAGGGCAGGATCCAGCCCTTCAGATCCCGGGGCTCCTGGGATGCCAGAGCCAAATTACAGCCATTATCCCCAGATCTGCATTCTGCAGTTGTCCCCTAAATCCTGGAATCCCCGCTGAGAAAAGAAATGGGGGAAATAAGTGTTCTTGGTAACCAGGGTACCCTCTCAAAGGAGTTCTTGGCACAGCAGTTGGTGAAACTTGGCCGTGTTCCTGAACAAGACAAATGAAATATGTTATTTCAATTTTTGATTTACTTTGAATGATATTTACGCAGTTCCATTACCTTTTCTTCGGGGAACTGGTTTCTAACACTTCACTCACTTGTTTACTTCTGGATTCAATTTTACCAGGCTTAGTGTCTTCAATGCTTTTGAGGAAAATTCCTTTTCTTGCTCTTTTAAATAAGATGAAAAACTATTTCCCTCTTTTACTAAGAAAAAAATCACCATCCTGAGTTTGCTGTGTGACTTTGGTGGGAGAGGAGAATTTTTAGCCAATCAGAGCTGGAAATGTGAGTTGGAAATGCGTGTAAATGGGGTTGCAGAGAGCAGGGTGCACCAGTGGAGCAGCAGCTCAGCTCCTGCCCCAGCATTTGCTCCAGGGGCTGCTCAGGCTGCAGCTTTCCAAACGAGCTGGGCAGCCCAGCCTGCCCAGGAGGGGAGCCTGAGCAGGGCTTGGCTTTCCTGCAGCTCCTCTCTGTCTGGAGCAGCTCTGCCTTTGCCTGGTGGGCTCTCTGTGCTCAGGAGCTCAGCCCTGCCTGCGAGGATGTTCCCAGGCTGACAGCAGCCTATAATTACTGCATGTCATGCAGGGCTGGTGATGAATGTGGCAGCGCTGGAACGCAGGGGCTGCTGGATTCAGGAGCCACCCGAGGGAATCTCAGCACTGAAATGGTGCTGGCTGGGGCTGAGGGAAACCCTTCACTGCCCTCATGTAACCTGGAGTCCTGCTGAAACACAGGGCAGCACTGGTGTTCCTGTACAGAAATATCTGTGCTCTTGCAGGCTTAAACACCAATCCAGTGTGAGAATTCATTCACACTCACACTGTGCTGTGTTAGTTTGTGACATTATCCGTGCTCAGGATATCTTTACCCACCCAAGTCATGTGCACTGTGGTGTCAGTGCAGCAGGGGCTTGTGCTCAAACCACCAAGGGCCCTTTTCCCCTGTTTGTGTAAGGGAAGCTTTGGGACAGACAGTGGATGTGGTATTAACATGATCTTCTGTCTGTATATTTATTTTTTCTGTTGGAATACTTGCCATATTTATAATATTTCTAAATTAATCCAGGTTTTGGTCCATAACCCTGTGAGGGTGGGTGAAGCAGGTCACTGTGAAATCAGTGTTATGGGAGATGCTGCATTAGGTCTGTCCTTACAGCCTCTCCACGTTCTCAGCTCAGCAATGCTGTTGCTTTAGGCTGTCATAATTTGATTAAGCCCTGATTTGTCTGGAAAGGTGAGTCACCTGTAATCAGCACATTAAATGAAAGACTCACGCGATTTGCCACTGAAAAATAATCTCAAATTCAATAAAGGTTTAATTCCACATTTACAAGCCCTGATGCTTTCAGCTCTCTAATCACTGTTTCCTGTCAACCACGAAAGCCTTTTCATTTCCTGGAGTATGAGCACAAACAACTGTGAGAGCCCCAGGCAGGTGCCAGGCTGAGCTGCTCTGTGCTGGACACTGCACTTTCTGAGCCCATCTCATTTCATAGGAAACCTGGGATTTTCATCTTTCCAAGGCATTTTATGAAAACACACTGCTAGCAAGCATCTTATCAGTCTGTTGATGTCCAGGGAGATTTGACCAGGCAGTAGGTGAAGTAAATTGGCACCCACCAAGTTCCCAAACACTGGGGGTCTCTATCTGGTGGTGTCCAGGTGTGTTTGAAAGGAACTTAGCTCCTGGAATAGTTCCACCCTTGAGGAGCTATGGGGAACATGCTGCTGTATCAGATCCTGTGGCTCCTGTGTCACTGAGGGGTTTGTCCCCAAGAGAAGCCCTTTCTGAAGCAGGGACAGCCTGGGTGAGCAGAGCTCACCAGCTCGCCCTCTTTTGTCTCACGTGTCTGCAGCCACTGGCCCAGAGAAACAAATGGGAATTGCAGAGCTTTGTGGGGCTTTTCTGTGTGGGCAGAATCCAGATGTTGGTCTGGGTGGTCTCCTGAATGACTCAACAAAAAGTGAAAACACCAGCAAGATCATTCCACACACAGATTCCCTCGAGAGTGACTTTATTAAACACCTCTGTAGCTCCAGAGAAACATCAGCCAGACACTGAATTGGCTTCTTGGAGAGAAAGGATTTGCTGTGTGCTTTTCTGTGTCAGTCTGAAGTGCACTAGCAGGAGTTCTGAGGTGGGGAAAAAGGCCAAAACAGAGACCAAGGTGCTGTGCAGGGCAGTGCTCCCTCGGGTCTGATTTGCACTGCCAGAGGCTCAGGCACCTGGGGCTGCAGGAAAGGGGAAGCAATGGCTCTGAGGGAGCTGGGCTCTCCCCCTGTGTTGTGTAGCTCAGCACTGCTGGGTTTGAGGAGCTTTCAGAGAGGAGGGAAACTAAAAAAGAGATTGGACTGGGAGCTAAAGCATCACTGCTGCTTGTATGTCCCTTCTAACACACAGCAGTGCTGCCTCCAGAAATATCCCAGAGCTGGAAAGTCCAGCACTCAAAGGATTTGTGGAACAATGGTTTCCTATAAAGACAGAGAGACAATTTTATAGCAAACATGCTTGAGGGTTTTTTTCACTTGGCACATGCAGAGTCCATTAGACTCAAAGTGATCCAAGGAAAATGATACAAGCACAAGAAAAAAAAAGGAAATTGAGGGAAGTGCTTTTAACTGCAGCGATCCGAAGTGTCAAAGATAAATAATACATAGATTGGCATTGCTTCTGAGGCAAACTGCTGAGCCTGATGGAGATTTTAGTGCTGGGAAATCACGTGTGCCCCACGAAGGATTTGGAGTCGGGGCAGGTGTGCCAGGAGAGCTGAGGTGAGGGGGAGTTCCTCCCCTCTGTGCAGCCCTGGGGAGGCTGGGGCAGCAGATTTTGCCAGGCTCTGTGTCAGCCCTGATTTATCATCTCCTGGCAAGGATGGATGGGGTGTGCCCATGCAGCAGAGCAGGGAGGGGAGGGTCCCTCTGTGGGGCTGAGCTCTGTGCTGGGGAAGGGAAGCAGCTGGAGAGGGAAGGCAGGATTTCCTCAGGGGGCTCTGGCTGGATGGAATGAATGATCCTGGGGACTTTCCCCAGGCTTGTTGGTGGCAGGAGCTGCTGTGGAATGACAGAATCTAAAGGTGACAGTGCTGTGGCACCTGTAGGGCCCAGGGATGTGGGGATGGGCTGGCTCCAGGGCAGGAAGGAAGGAAGGAGGGGAGAGAGGCTGATGTGGCATCACAGACAATCTGTGACAAGGAGGAGGGAGGGGAGCAGGGGGAAGAGATTGCCCAGGGTGGGCTGAGCTCCCCTGTGTGGGACTGGGGAGCTCTCCTGTCCCAGGTGTGTCCCCTGTCCCCAGCCTGGGCTCACCCCACACACCCCGTGCCCTGCCTGCCCAGGGGAGCAGCTCCAGCAGCTGGGCAGGGCCAGAGGGGTTTTCAGGGAGTCTCTGCCCTGAACTTTGCCCAGCAAGGTCTGAGGGGCAGCACAGACCGACTCCCCATCCATATTCATACCCAGGGCAGCTTTGCACTCACTAAGGATGGGATTGCCTGGCTGCACAGCCTTGCACAGTGTGTGGCTCTGTGTGATCTAACAAGGCAAATAACACACTTCCTGCAAGCTGGTGGCAGTCTTATATTGATTTTGAGTAATGCTGCTTTCTGTCTTTTGAGCAGCTATCACTTTCTGTTGTGATAATTAAAGTGCATTTTGGCACTGTGCAGGAAGCCCTGATTTTCTGTGTACGATACACTGAGTTCCCACATCACAAGGGGAACTATTGGGAAATCCATAATTGCAGGGCTTTGGCAACCTTTAAATATTTCCATGGTTACTGAGGGGAAGGAGTTTCCCATTGGCTGGTGCAGTAATTATTTCGGTGACAAGGATGAACATGATTTTTGAAGTTGTTTGTTAGAGTGTTATTTGGATTTAACTTAATTTTGTAGCTCTTAGAGTACAATTTCCATATGAGCTGTTTGTTGTTTTCTGTTAATGAGAGGCGTTAAAACTCTGGCTAATGGTGCCAGTGGAATGATGTGGAAAACTTTACCACTGGTGCTTTTCTCTTACTTTCAAGTGAATGAAGAAAGCCATAGTCTTGTGACTTTTTGCCTTCACTCTGGTTTGTGTCTGGATTTCATCTCTCTGTTAAAAATTGTGGTTTTACTGATAAAAAATCCCCAGAAAGGAAAAATCAAAGTTGTAACAAAGGACTATGAATTTATGCCTTGTGTGCATTCATGTGGAAGTGAAAGTGCTGGGATCCCACGTGGCCCAGCTCTGATCAGAGGAGCCTGGCTGGTTTTTGGGTGTCCCCATGAAGTTTCTCAGAGTCGAGATGGGACAAACACCGCCTGGAGGGGCAGCCAGGGAGAGAGAATGCCAGGGGTTGTGTGTGAGCAGGAGATGCTGGGGCTTCCCTTCTGGACCTCCCCATGAACAAAGGAGGCCAACAGTAACTGAATAAGTGCTTTATGAAATATTGCTCAGGTTTGCAGCAGCAGGGACACGACAGCAATTCTGGAGAGAGCCCCAGCCTGTGCTGCTGAGAGGGGAGTGATGCCAGGTATGGAACCTACTTTCCTTCTGTGCTTGTTTCTGACTGCTCTGATTTCCTTCAAGGAGAGTCTGCACAGGACAGCGTGGGTGTCTGTGCCAGGTGACTTCGTGGTGCATTTGCCACTTGGGCCTGACAGCTACTGGAGTTAAAGATTTAGAGCCCAGTGCTTGTGCCAAGGTTTTGGCCCATTATGAGCCTAACCCAGCTTGATGAACAAACCTCCAAATTTGTATTATACAATGAGTCTCAGCATGTTTGTTTTCTCTAGGGAAGTAAAGACAAGTATTAATGTCAGAGTGGATTTGAACTGAAAGCATCACACAGGAGTTGTTTAATGGGGTAGTACTCTGGCTCTGCGTTGTTTCCGCTTTTTTTCCCTTTTATTTGTTCCTACCCCCTCCTGCTGAGTACTCACAGCCCCAAATTAGGACAGCTCGACATTTTCTGGTTGGAAAAGCTCAAATGCAGTTACCTTTGCTATGTGTCTGTGCTGATGCCAAGGGCACAGGGAAGGGGGCAAGGCTCGAGGCACTAACACGGGGCAGTTCTGTCGGTGGCAGCTGCACACAGGGGCAGAGTGAGAGTGGAAAGCGGGCACATGGATACGTGTCAGCCTTAGCCACGATGAGCCCAGGGGCAAGGTTAGCTCATTTTAGGGGGCTGTGTGTGCAGACTGATTTATTTTAATTGGCACAGCTTGTGCTGCTGGGGTTAATGCAGTCACAGGAGAGTGGCTTCAGCGTGGGTGTAAAACAAAGCCTGCTGTGGGCATAGGAATAATCCCGTGGCTGTGGTCACCTTTCATTGGTGCTCAGGTAAATCAGCAAGGTGAGATGCTGGGCTGACTCCTGGCCCTGCACAAAGGTGGGGAACCAAAGGTGCTTTTCTCATCAGCCCCTCTTCACCACTCACTGCAAAACTTTTGGGAGAGCCTGGGGTGGGAACTGAGCCTCTTCCCCCTGCCCCACCTGGCTGTGCTGCAGGGTCCCCTCTGTTCCTGAGCCGTGGATTCCTCCTGTCCTGCTGTGCTTTGGGATGGCTGGGAGCAGTGGCACACAAGATGAATGGAAATGTTCTGTAGTCCCTGCAAGCCTTCCTGGTGAGGTAATGTAATGCAGATTGATTTGCACCATTCCTCTCGCCTGCCCCTGCTTCCCGGAGGCTCTGACAGCATGGCAGCCTTCTTAGCTGCTTTATTTATTTATTTTAAATGAGGTGGAAGGATGTTAAATATCCCTGTTGGTAGCTGTTATCTGAGGGAGTTATTTCGTTCACTTTTAGCCGGCCCTGCTGATTTTTAACCCTTTGGTGGCAGCAGCCAGGTCTGTCTGCACATGCAGTGGGGGCTGTGACAGACAGACAGACAGCCTGGGCTGCTTTCCTGGAGCCCAGCCAGACTTCCCATGCTTACCTCAGCCTCTCCATCACTGTCCCTGCTGCTTCCTGCTTTTAGAAACCACTATGAAAATGATTTAAAAATTTTCCTTTTTAATTGCCTAATTGCTCCACTCAGATGACTTTTCCACTGGTCACTGTCCCCACAGCTAACAGCTCTCACATGTGGCCTTTTCCTTCTATTGCTTTTCCCTAGAATAATTTCAGCAGCAGCTCCAGCTGATTTTTGTCACAGCACTGACAAGGTCTGCCTTATGAGCAGAAAGCAGCCTCTCAGAACAGGTCTGATCTCACCCCTGGGGATGATGCTCCACCAGCACTTCCTTGTGAACACAAGTTAATTTGTTTTGCCTTTCCATTCCCTTCCAGTCAAAAATCTTGTTCCTCACTCTCAAGTCTACACTCAGTGTCGATTTAAAACTCTCCTTCCTTTACAGCTCTGTGGAAGCTGCAGTGTGAGACAACTCATTCTGGAGTGATGGGGGATGGACACAGCAGATCCACAGAGCAGCAGCTCCAGAGAGGAACAGCGAGGCAAGAAACAGCACAGCAAAGACCAGGGAGAAGAGAGGAGAGGAGGGGCTGCAGAGTCCATGGAACAGACGTGGCACTGCTGGGGTTATTCACGCTGGGGTTATTCACTTGTGGGATCATTCACTGAGCTTATGCCACACCCAGCATGTCCCATGGCAGTGTGACACACATCTGACCAAGGTTTAGCAGGGATCTGTCCCAGGTTTGGGCAGGATCTGTCCCGGGTTTGGGCAGGGATCTGTCCCGGGTTTGGCCAGGATCTGTCCCAGGTTTGGCAGGGATCTGTCCCGGGTTTGG
>JAHLSL010000024.1:424726-455296 GCA_025920805.1 Petroica traversi
CTGCTCCCAGCACGGGGTGTCCCAGATCCCTGAGCTGCTCCCAGCACAAGGTGTCCCTGAGCCCTGGCCCTGCTCTCAGCAGCTTGGGCTGTTTGATATCAAACACTTGAGCTGCTGCTACAGCTCTGACTCTCTGTCCAAGCCCTGTGTGTGCATTTATTGCCCTCATGCAGATCCGTGTGTGTCTGTTTGTGTATTTAATGCATTTCAGTGTATTAACACATTTTCCTCCTGAGCAGAATGGAAACCCTGAGTGGGCAGCTGTCTGTCTGGTGGAATTCTGTCTTTGCTGAAAATGCCACTGGCTCAGAGCTGGCTCAGTCACCTGCCCAGAGGGATGGGCTCTGCCAGGGGAGCGGGGACAGCTCACCTGAGCCAGGTGAGGGCAGGGAGGGACAGGCACAGCTCACCTGAGCCAGGTGAGGGCAGGGAGGGACAGGCACAGCTCACCTGAGCCAGGTGAGGCCAGGGAGGGACAGTCTCTTGCTCTGCAGAGGGCAGCTTGTGGAGGCCCCACTGAGGAAGACAGGGACCCTCAGCAGGTGAGCTCCAGGGTGAGAAGCTGGGGGGCTCTGCAGGGGGATCAGCTCCAGGGTCATCTGGGGGGCTCTGCAGGGTATCAGGGACCAGTTCCAGGGGGCACCTGCAGTGCTGAAGGCCCTGCAGACAGGGCTGGCCCAGCCCCAAGCCCGTGCCCAAGGACAGGAGGTGAGGGATGAGCCACAGGCTGAGCTGGGGGATCACCAGGAGAGGACAGGAGCTGGCAGGAGCAGCACCCATAGTCCTGGCTGCTTCCTGATTCCCTTCACTCCTTGTTTTGCTCAGTACCCTCGTTCTGTGATCAGATCTGCTGATTGACAGTCCCCAGAAAAATCTCATTATGTTACCTAATGCAGAACCTTTGTGGTTCATGTGAAATAATACTGTCACCAGCTCTGTGGCAGGTGGCTTCTCAAGTGTTGCCACTACTTCCAAATTCAATAACTGTTCTTTTAAATTAAGGAAGTTAAAAAAAAATCCCCACACCTTTAAACAACAATGGAAGTCCTGCTTTTGTTTAACAAGAAAAGGAATTTAATTTTTAAAGATCACTCTATATTATTAACTTGCTTAATTATCAGAAGGGATGGTTGGATGAGCAGACAATTAAAACAAGGAGAAGCTCAGAAGGAAAAGTTCATCAGTATATTAGAGAGACAATGGGGGAAAGTAAAACTATTTCAAGTACCATTTGAAGGAAACCATTTGGGAAGGAAATAGGATTAATTAAGTTTTGAACCAGTTGATTTTGTTATCTAAAAATATTTCCTAGATTAACACTGTTACATACTCAAGCATGAGGTAATGTCTGAGGTTCTTCAGCAGCAGAGTGAAATGGTGGTGTAGATAAAGGCTCTTAAACCAGCAGGGAACTGCAGCCTGAGCAGAGCCTGTGGTTTATTCTGGGACTGAGATTGGGATCCGGCCTTGAGACAGCAGAGGCACCTGGACTGTGCCCTTTGTGCCGTCCTGGCCTGGCCAGGGGCAGCTCAGCCCTGCTGGGCTCAGGGAGGGCAGGGCTGCTCCCCAGCCCTGATCCTCGGGCTCCTCTCTGCCTTCCCCTCACTGGCCTGGCCCTTTTTGCCATCAGAGAGGGAAACTCTCACTGCATTGCCCTGAAACATCTCTGGGAGAGCTTAAGAGTGACCTGAGCAACAGGGAGTGAAGCCACTGTCCCCAAGCATCCCTGAACTGTCCTCAGAGCACCCCTAACTCTGTCCCCAGAGCACCCCTAACTCTGTCCCCAGAGCATCCCTAACTTAGGTCCTTCTCCTCTGACCCCATTGCCCTCCCTGGCCCCCGTGTGCAGCCCTAGGGATGCTCCAGGTATCCCGTGCAGGGTTTCTGTGTTCAACACCACTTCATGTCAACCTTTTACACCTTTTCTTTTTCCTGCTCCCCTCAGAGGGCGTCTGAAAGCTTTTTCTTGCACAGATGTGTCTCCCTGAGTTCTGTTTGTCAGGCTGATCCTGAGCTCACAGCATGAAAAGGACAATGACTTGGTCTCAGACCTCACTGGAGTTCCCTCAAGTTCTGTGTTTGAAAAGAATAAACCAGCTCTGGGTTCTTGCCTAGGAAACCTGGATGCTGCAAAGGTTTGGACAATGGATCTGTGCCCCCACTCCAAGTGCAGATTTAGGTGAGACCTGCCAAACATATCTGGGGAAAAAAATTAGGCCCATGAGTGCTTGACAGTAATTTTCCATACGTGGTCTTTAAGACTCTTAAATTTCAAATCATTAATAATGGTCTTTGAAGGGAACCCTATACGTTGTCTTCTAATTCCTGATGAGATAGAATAATTTATGACATCAATTTCTCTGATTAATGTAAAATGTGTTTCAAATTTGGGTTTTCCTTTAATATTTAAACTTCCCCTCGAGAGGAGCTGCAGAAGGTGACTGAGAGCCCCCCAAACTGATGTGCTGTGTCCTCAGAGCAGGGTGAGATCTGCAACTGCAGCTGATCAGCAATGAAAGCCATGGACAGCAGCAAACCCAGCTCATTTCAGGCCCTGCTACCCAGAAGGAATGAACAGGGCCCTGCTCACTCAGGCCAGGGAGAGAGTGCCTTAAAAATTCACTCTGTGCATTGGAAATTTTGTGTTGTCAAGGACATCTCCCCCCAAAATTGCTGGGAAAAGGCTGGAACTGGAGTTACTCGGGATAAGCTGCATGGCAGGGCTTTTCCCTAAGAAATGAATGTATTTTAAATAGGCTTTCTGCTGTACTTATATGTCATTTTGTAGAGCCAAAATCAGACAAAACCATGGTGGTTTTTGTCTTGGTTTGACATCAAGGAGGGAACTGAGCTGCAGCCCTCAGAGCAGCCATTCTGGGAGCTGATAAAGAACACCCCTCTCCCTGAGGGTACAGAGAACTGATGCTCCACCTTTGCTGGCCTTGCCTGCCCACTCCAGCTGCCCCTCTCTGGCTCAGGGTGACAGGGAAAGCACAATTTAACCCACAGGGTCTCTGTCCCAGGGAAAGCCAAGCCATGGAGTTGTGCTGCTGGGGGAGCAGAGAGTGCAGGGACAAAAAACCAGAGCCCAGGCAAGAGGGAGGTTGTTCAGAGAGAATTATTTATTAGAAGAGAGGAGGTTGTCACGTACAGATTCTGTCCTGCAAAAGTGTCCTGGCCAAGGATTGTCAGGGACACATTCAAAGCCACCGAGCTGGCCCTGGCTCCAGGGAGAGTCTCAAGTCACACAGAGCTCTGCCAGGCTGGGCTCAGAGGGGAGAGCCCGGGGCCAGCCCAGCACCCCTGAGCTGTCACACCCCTGGGGACAGGGCTGGGACAGCAGCAGGGCCCTGCCCTGGGCTCTCCTGGGCACAGTCCCCAGGCTGGGAATTGCCTTCCCCTGTGCCAGGCACGAGCCAGAGCCCACGGGCACAGTTGTGCTGGGAGGTGTGGGGTGAACCAAATACAAAAGGAAAAGCAAAGGTCTCTGTGCTCTTCTGCTCTCCCTCACCCCAAACCAGGCCAGGCAGAGCCCCTGCAGAGCCCCTGAGAAAGCAGCTCCCCCAAAACCCCTGTGCCTGCTGAGAGCTGTGCCTGCAGCGCTCTGCCAGCCCCGGGGGTGACCTGGTCCCTGGGGACAGTGGCACTGCTGGCACAGCCTGTGGGGGCTCGGGGCCCTGCCAGGTGAGCCCCAGGTGTGCCAGGAGCTGCAGGGAGGGGTTTGCAGCTCCTGAGCAGCTCTGGGGCTGTGGCAGCACTGCTGGGGGGCACAGGAGAGCTGCAGGGGAAAGTGCCACCACCCCTGGCAGTGCCAGCAGCCCTGGCAGTGCCACCTGCCCTGGCAGTGTCACCTGCCCTGGCAGTGTCACCTGCCCTGGACTCTGCTCCGCAGGGGAAAGGCACCCCCTGCCCTGGCAGTGCCAGCAGCCCTGGCAGTGCCAGCAGCCCTGGCAGTGCCACCAGCCCTGGACTCTGCTCTGCAGGGGAAAGGCACCCCCTGCCCTGGCAGTGCCAGCAGCCCTGGCAGTGCTCTGCAGGTGCCCAGGGGCTCCCAGGAGCTTTGGGCTCGGATCCACAGCAGCCCCAGGTGTGCCCCTTCCTGCACTCTGCCCCTGTGGCACAGCAGAGCAGCTCTACCAGGGGCTCTAAGTTTTGACAGACAAGCAGCCAAACAGACATTTTCACAACATTTAGCAGGTTTCTTAAAGGAAGAAGTACAAAAAAGAAATTCTGTGTAATTTTCTAATTTATGGTGCGGAAATAAATATTCTGGAGTCTGATTCCCCAGTCTGGTCCTCTGATGAAGCTGCATTCTTGTCTTGTCTTAACTTTGCTGGCTAGGGCAGAGTGTTACCTTCATTCACTGCCTGTAAAGTCACATTTAACTCTAACTTTCCTTATTAAATCCTAATTATGGCTCCAGAGACTACATGTAAAACCCTGGGTATAATCTCCCACTTTGCTCATAGAGTGCATAACCTTTTGTCTGCTATCAGCACTCTGTCAGGATTATTGCCCTTCCAGTCCTCAGAAATCTGAAGGAAAAAATATTGTTGGAACAGGTTTGTCAGAAATTTAATGTAATTATCAGAAACATCTGATTAGGGCTCATCCATCACCACATCTCTCTCATCTCCTCCATCCAAGAATGGCCTTTGTCAGCTGGGTATCAGAAAGCTTTGGAGCAAGAGATTTGGCAGGGAATGCTCACAGCTGACACCAACAGCACAAAAGATGAGCACAGAGCTCAGAAGGGAGGATTTGCGAGACAAGAATTCTGGGCATGGAGAAAACAGGAATATTGCAGCAATAAAGCAAAGCAGCAGAGCTCCAGGTACCTCTGGGGCAGAACACACTCGGCACTGAACAGCTTTGCTACAAATATTCCTATTTTAAAATCAGGCTTTATGTTCCTAAGGCACTCAGACTCCTTTTTTTGGAACATGTACCTGAATGAGTTTGATCTTTGGGGATGGGAGGGTTAAGAAAAATGCTCCCCAAGGACATCTCACATTTAGCTGAAGGGAAGAGATGCTCCAGACCCACTGAGTTACCAAAACCTCTGGAGCAATCACGACCACACCTTCAAATGTTAAGGATTTCCGTGGCTCTGGATGGGCTCTCACTTTTTCAGCCCATGGAAAGGGCCAAGCTGGGGAAGCTGGGCCCCCCCAAGGGCAGCCCAGAGCTCTTCACTTGCTGTTTGCCATGAAACAACAAATGTGGAGGTCTAATCTGAACCAATCTCCTTCCCTCCTGTTTCAGCCCTGGCCTTAAACCTGGTTTAATCCCAGCTCCCAGGCGGGAGGAGCACAGGGCAGACAACAGAATTTCTCATTTTTATTTCAGCCCAACATTTAGGGGTAGATTTTTGCCTCCATTTCCATTATTGCCTTCCAGAACTGGTTCTTTGGCCACCCAATGAAAACCTGTCCCTGCCAGGGCTTCCTGGCACACCCTGAGGAGTGAAGCTCACCCGTCAGAGCTGCCTGGAGCCTGCAGTGGGGAAATGAAATGGGGTTTCCTGGCTGTTTTCAGAGAGAAAAGGCAGGAAGTTCGGGAGTTTTCCCTGCAGAGCAGAGGTGTGGGAGCCTTTCCCTCGGGCCAGGGGAGCTGGCTCTCAGTGCTCCTGCAGGGCTGCCCAGCAAAGCTGAGCCTGACCTGGGCAAGGCTGGGCTTGAGTCTCTCAGCTGGGCACGCAGGGCCAGCTCTGGCAGCACCCAGAGCAGAGGAGGTCTGGGTTTCTGGATGGATGGGTTACAGGGAATGACCGGCACACAGACAGATTCTGAACATTAATTACAGCATTTTTTTGTAACTTCATCATTTAATTGCCAACCCTTTTCCCTTAAAATTAATCATGGATGTACAGCATATAATCAAACAAGCTTTTTTAAAAAGTACATCTTAATATAAATAGTTTATTCAGTGCATGGTTGTGTATACAACAAATAATAAACAACTTTTTTTTTTGTACCAGGCAGAAAGCTGCCTGTACAGAACTAATTCCGTTTTGGAGCACAGAATCCAACGATGATTAATGCACAAAATCTTACACATCATGCAACTCTATGCCAATATTCCAACTTTCTCCCATGCAACAGACATGATGACCTAAATGGAAACCTAACTACATTTGTTAAACAATTGTTTCCAATAGCATGTATAAGTATATGTTGTTTAGGGGTAACCTGTCCTAACGCTTCCTCCTACACAATATTCACGTGCCCGTTACAGTGAAAGGACTTTTACAAATAAGACGTTTCTTATAAAAAAATTAAGTCACCTTAATTCCACAGTTTCTGTCTTTAGAAAAGAAGCCACAACGATAGTTTAACATGACACACAAAATGGAATTAAGAGAAATCTACACTGGAGGATAATTTTATCCCTTTCTGTTAACTTCCACTTGGGATAACAAAACAACTCAATTCCTACAGACTGGGGTTAGCACAAGAACTTTACCAGAAACTACAAATCTATAAAAATTTATATTTTGTTGTGTTTAAAACCACAAGAACACTGTTTGCTTGAGCCTGAGACACCAACTCTCAGTTCCAACCCTGAATTTTGAATTATTTTTTTAAAGACATAGCTTTAAAGACCCATTGGAGTTCAGAAATCAAAAAGTTGCACTATTCCAAATTAAAGGATACATTTTTTTTATCAAGCCTTAGATATAAAACGGTAAGCCAAGGAAACAACAGAGTTTACATATTTGTTTTTTTGTTTGCCCCTATAAAACATACAAGCATTAAAATTTCCTTTGAAGAGCAAAAGTGGTCTTTTTCTGAGTTGGAAAGCAAATTCTTAACAGCACTGAATGCTGTGAAATGTTTTTGTTTCGTTTTCCACAAAGCATAGGAGAGAGAGAGAAAGAGAGAAAGAAAAGGTGAGAGAGAGAAAGAGCTGGACATTTCTCCTCGGAGATGTCCCCGCAGTTGTTGGCTGCTATCCAGCTGCCTCCTGATCTGCACGAGCACATTCTACATGCCTGGGGTTTATCCTTGGACAACCAGGAGATCTAATGGCTGATAAAGGGTGACATATGCGAGTTCGGTGGCTTGTCCTGGGCAATCGAAGGTTGGATGAGACTGCGAGTAAGAATTCCACTGCATCCAGAGGTAAGGTTCTGTTTGGAGAGCACTTGGCTGGCCTGCACCTGGCTACGTTGACTCGTTTTGGCTCATGGATTTACCCCCGTTTAGCACTCCTGAAACGCTTCTGCTCTTTGTTGGGGTCCCACTTCCAGACCTGGAGAACTCTGTGAGGTCGTGGAGAGAAGGCTCTTTGTACATGGCCACTGCAGAGAGAGAGAGCAGAACATCAGCAGGGGCTGCTGGGCTGGGCCAGGACCAGCTGGGAACCACTGGGATTGGGATTGGGATTGGGATTGGGATTAGGATTGGGATTGGGATTGGGATTGGGATTGGGATTAGGATTAGGATTGGGATTGAGATTGGGATTGGGATTGGGATTGGGATTGGGATTGGGATTGGGATTGGGATCGCTCAGACAGCAATGTGGAATGTAAGGACACAATCACACACCCTCTTACACTTCAAACACTCCCCAAGAACCCCTGAGATCCTCCTCATTGCACTGACATTTTACAGAAGGGGAAAACCACTCCTCCCTCTCCCAGCTAAACCAGCACCTCCCCACTGCACTTACACAGCCCTGCAGGACAGACCTGAGCTGATGAAAATCAGCATTTCCTTCCTAACAGAGAAGCAGCAGCGTCAGTAGCTGTGGTTTAACCTGTTTGAGCTCTGCTCAACACCCTGTTACAGAACATTCCACTCCTGCTGTATCAGCAGCTGCACATGTCAAATATGTGTGCACAGGAATTAAACACAAGACAGTATCAGTTCAGGAACATGGAGCAAACCCGAGCAATTACCTTTTAAGGGTTTTGGAAGAAAGTGTGCTGCAGGTTTGTTTTTCTTCACGTGGTTTCCTTTCATTATTTCTCCTTCTTTGTTAAGACCCAAATACCAACCCCGGCCAGACTGTTGCTGTCTGTAGATCATTGAGGAATATGTCACATAGTAGTTTTCAAATACTGATTCTTTGAACTTGCATTCAGGTGTAAAATGTTCCTGTAAGAAAGCAACAGATCAGTATGTGCAGGGCCGAGCCTCACATCAGTTAATGAAAATGCATCCAATATCCATTGGTTAAAAGTCATACCTCTCATCCTCAACCATCCAATTATGAAACGTGGGTCCTCAAAGTATTAACAAAAGAGTAACACAATTTGAAACCTGTGAAATGATGCCGTGAGCAGCTCTAAGTAGAACATAATGAGATCTTTTTGAACAGCGAGTAAAAAGTCTAAGTGCAGGTTTATTGATTGATGCAGCTAATGGATATTGGGCAGCCACAGTGGGCTCAGCCCGTGGGACCAGCTGTGGCCCAGCCCTGCAGCAGGAAGAGGCCAGGAATGCTCTGTGCAGTAACTGCTGGCCTGAGCTGTGTGAGAGACACTGCAGGAGCAGCCCAGAGCCCTGGGCCAGCCTGGTGTGATCTCTGCTGCTCTGGCTGGAGGGTGACCCAGGGCAGCCCAGCTGCAGAGCCCCTCTGCAGGCACTGCCTCTGCTCCAGGCCTGCAGCACCTTCTGGGCTGCCCTGTGGCTGCTGGGGAGATGCTGAGAGAAAATAAAGAAAGCAGGACAGAGCCTTTGCTCCTGCCAGAGCTGTGCTGCTGTCCCCGAGCAGGGCCCTGACTGAATCAGTGTCACTGCTCCACTGCCCAGGTGCAAAACCAGACATGAAACAGGGCTCTCTCAGGGATCCCACACTAAACACCAGTCCTGACAGCCCCACTCAGCTGCCTCCTCCAGCCCTGGCTCCTTCAGGGTCTGTACACTGCAAATTCTGACAACATCTCACCTCTGGACTCTGAAAGTCCATAAAACATGACAGAAGAAGGGATTGGTGTGGTGATGCCAATGCTCACATCCCAGCTGTGCCTGTCAGAGCTCCAGGAGCAGCCAGATGTTTGCTGGCCCTCCCTTGTGATGCAGCCAGCTGCAGGGGAGCTGCCCTGTGCCTACAGCACCCTACAGAGCCAGGAAGAAAGGAGGAAAAACCGTGCTTGTGTAATGATTGTAATTTTGATTTTAAGATATGACAGGAAATTAAATGTCTCAGGAGCTTAAGATATTCTTATCTAGTTTCTAAAATATTCTCATGTGAGAAAAAGATGGTATTAGGAAAAAAAAAAGAAACCCACCACTCTGCACTTTCTGCACATCTTTTGCCATTTTGTCTTTATAAGAGAAAGAAAAAAGCTCCCATTCTCTGACTGGCATTTGCTTCAACAAAGAATGTGAAGCAAGCAATTTTCTTCTTTTTTTTCCTTTAAGCTAATTGGTTGTTATTTAGTTAATTGACAATTGGTTTCAATTGCTGTCAAATGGGGACAGTCACTGCATTTTTGTAGGATTTCTGCATAAAAGCCTTCCCTCACTGTTCCTGCCCAGCACCAGCCATGGTAACAAAGACTATTAGCAGCAAAATGGAAAACTACAGTGCTCCCACTGGCAGATTATGGTTTATGTACAGTCATTTGGAGCTGTTTTGGGTACAAAAGGCCCGCTTGTGCACAGCAGCAGAGGGTCAGGCTCAAACAGAACCAGAGCCTTTGCTGTGGCACTCTCAGGATGCACAGCATCCCAGGGAAATCCCACCCCTCAGCATCCCAGGGAAATCCCACCCCTCAGCATCCCAGGGAAATCCCATCCCTCAGCACCCCAGGGAAATCCCATCCCTCAGCACCCCAGGGATCCTGCAGGAGCTGCAGGGGTTGGATCCTCGGGACAAACAGAAACAAAGCCACCTCTCCATAACACACTCAGCTACCAAGCCAAGCTCTCTGCCAGCTCTTGGGGCTCTGAAGCAGAGCACCTCCTTCCCTGGGCTGGCAGATCCGTGCCCTTTCTCCCGACTGGCACCTGCAGCTGCAGGAGGGGCAGCAGGGTGGGATGGATCTCCCTGCCAGGTAAAAAGCTGCCAGGAGCTGCTGCAGAGTGCCCTGCCTGCTCCTGGGCACCAGGCAGCTGCTCTCCTTTAGCTGGAATCTGTTCCCAGCCATCCCTGCCTTTACTCCAATTTGTCCTTCCCACAGAAGAGCAGGGGAGCAGAGGTGCAGAGGGAAGCCCTGAGTAACGAATGGCAGCATGGGCACATTCCAGTCCAAATGGACTTTTCTGAGCTTGGCAAGTCCACGTGCTGGCCCAGCTGAGCACGGACAGGACTTGTACGAGCACATCAATTCAGGACACAGCAACTGCAAAGTGGCCATTATTCACCTCTGCTGGCAAATCCTTTATCAATATCCTGAGTGCCCCAATTAACACCCATGTTTCCCATCTCACACAGTCAATCCTATGGAAAATTTATGTAAGTGTTGAATTCTAAGACCAGTTTTTTCCTGTCTCCCAGCTGTCCTTTTAGTGCATCCTTGCAAAGAAAAGAATGGAAATGAGTTCTGCAAAGTCCGGCATTACAGATACATTATTGCACAAAACAGATTACACTCAATCTGTGAAACAGTATTTCTGCATAACCCAAAAGTCACCATGATGGCAAATACACGAGAGAAAATGCAGTCACTCAGGCCCCGCACACATCCACCTCTAACACTGAATGAATGAATGAATGAATAAATAAAAGTGAAAAGGCATTGCTGGCTTCGCTGTAGTTGTGACTCAGCCATGCTCAAGTAAAGCAAGAAGATGAACTGTCAGGGGCTGCTCCTTGGCTTTGAGCTGATCAGCTGAACTACTGAAAGGTTCCTTCATGAACAATCTGTAGCTGCATCGAATACGTGAAAAATAATTTTAAAAGAATAATTTGGCTTATGATAATAGCCAAAAGGCCTGTGGCATACACTTGGAGTAGCTGTGTTTCCAGGCAGCTGACTCGATGATATCTAAAATAATTCAGGCTGCATTACACAATGCCAAGCCTGAAAGCTAAAACACCATCAAAGCCAAGCTTGAATTCTTCCTGCTCTGTTTGTGAGAAGACACATCCAAAGCCAAAACCCCCCCGAATGATCAGCCCTCACAGCCACCTGCACTGCAGGACTCATGGTGCTGACTCTGAGCTCCAAACAGCCCTGGAGCTCAGAAAAGGGGACAGAACAGGGAAAGCTGCTCCTGAGGAAGGATCCAGCACAGGAGCCTCTGCTGGCATGGCTGGCACAGAGCACAGGAGAAGGAGGAGGTTTTTTGCTCCCTGCCATTACTGCACTCTGCATTTGCATTGTGGAAACCCTCAGCAGGGCCAGCACCAAATTCTTCAAGTCATCCGGTCAAGACTGGGTTTGTTCAATGTCTTTCTTTCACCACAGGCTGAATATCCTCAGCTACCCTACAGCAGTTTATCAGGACAACCATGGATTCTGTCCAGATGAACTTAGTGCTAGAGACATGAGTAAACAGCAAGAAAGAAAAATTAACTTTGAAAAGTATTCAAAGAAAGTATTGTGTACTTGGGAAACTTGGAAAATGTTCTTACATATTGAGCATGTAATTATATTCCTTGTGATCAATGACTATGTCTGCGTATGGGATTTATCCTTTATTTTCTACACTTAATGAATATTGGATTTTTTCCCCTCCATATCCCAATTTCTTTCAGGACTATAATGTAGCCCAGGATTCCATTTTATAATCATGAATTTTTGAAGGAGCCTCGTTAAGGCTCCAGAGTAGTGATTTTCTGCACCAGTGAACCTGCCTTTTTTTATTATCAGAGATTGATTTTCTCCACCTTGGCACGTGAAGTTCCAGGGTGCATCCTCTGGATCATCACGCTGGAATGTGCAGTGGGTCAACAGCACAGGATGGGAATATTTCAGCTTTAATCTTATCAGGAATAACAGCTTTTAGACCACCAGTGTGAGATGTCGGAAGAAGCTGGGATTTCCTGAGCCACCAAAAACATTTGCTGTAGCAATGGAGAATGACAATTACCTCAGAGCAATTCTGTATCAGATACATCACATTTCCACAGTCTTCACTTTGCTTAAGGTGACTCATTTAGAGGAATGCTGTGATGTCAGTGGGAGCAGCTGCAGCCTGTGAGGATGCACAGCCCCTGTGCACTGGAATTGTGACTGTGTAAAACGCTGTCAGTCACAGCAAGAGACACCTTGTCCAAACAGCTGTGGGGCTCTGGGGGACAGGTGTGGGATCAGCTCAGCCAGGAGCACCATTCCAGCCACACCAAACCACCTGCTGATAACAGGGATTGGTGCAAGAGTGTAATTCCCTGGAGCCACTTCCAGGTATTTGGACTGGCCATAAACCATGGAAGGAAGAAAATTAGATCAAAAACTGCATAGAGAAGAGACACTGAATTTATTCAGGAGAACAACTTAATGACAGGAGTGATAGGAAGGCAAGGTTTTCCTGGAGAGTGATCCCAAACAACTCCATAGGATGGATGCTCCTTATTGCTAGTGCAATAAACAGGAATTTAGCAAGTGAAACACGAACTGTCAGTGGTGTGAAAAATTATTTAGCACAAAGCTGTGCAGAGTACAATGGAGCCCAAGGAAGCAGCTGGATAACCAGCATCTCCAGAGAAAGATTTCAGGTTGTCACCAGGTATTCTCTGAATCCAAGAGAAGCATTGAAAGAGCCAGTAATGATTCCCCTGACATCATTCCTTTGCACAGCAAATCAAAGGCACAAACTCAGGGAAAATGCCCACACTGAACCGAAGCAGAAGCAGAAAAAACATATTAATTACAAATACAGAGATTCTGAGGGGTGAGTTTTGTTCATTACTCTTTTTCTACCCCATCAGTGACTCAGTTGTGCAAACATGTCCAAGACATCTTTGCCCAGGTTTTCAGGTGGCCTTTGGGCCCATCAATACCCAACTATTTAAAGCTGGGTGCGTCAGCTCAGCTCTGCCATGGAATGGATGTGCTGCCTGATGACCCAGGGGAAAAGCCTCAATGGCTGTAAACAATGCTGAAATGTAATTGAGACAGGAACTATGCATAATCATATTATTGTTCCCCTGTCTTTTGGTGATGCTTCACTTTTACAACTGTGTTGATTAACCACAGCATTCCTTGACTGGGGCATGAGAACTAAGGTGTGGCACACAGAGAAAGAAGGTCCCTTCTGATTGCTGCAGAAAGCCTGTAATGGGGCTTGAAGCTTCCACAGGGTGCCCAGGAGTCCATCCCAGAGGGGTCAAACACAGGTCCCTGTCCTAATCCACCCCACCAAGCTCTGACATACAACTGACATTCACTTGTGTGAATAAGGACAGAGGATCCACTTTACCCCAAATTCTTCTCTTCTGATGATGCTGAAATCCTTGCAGAGGGAAACCTCTGCCATTACCTGAATGTTCAAGCCTTATTTCAATAATTTTAATGCTTTCTGCAGCTTCAGGAGGGGTCCTGCCTCCGCAGGCTGGAGAGCTCAGTGGCCTGACACTGCAGCAGGTCCCTGTGTGTGTGCAAGGAACACCCAGAGCCCACTGGAGCTGCAGATCATCCCAGCAGCCTTGACTCTGTGCCAGCTGCTGACTCGTGCTCCCACTGGAAACTACCAGAGAATTCCCTTTTCCTCTCAGCAGACTCGCAGTTTCCCCCAGAGCAGCCATTCCTTTTCATAATTTTCCTAAGCTCATTATCTCTGCTCCCTGCCACAGCAGCTTCCACAGGTGAATCCAGCACTGCGGAAAACATTGAAAATGTGTCTGTTGATGTTTTTTATCATAAGCACATTTCTCGTCTTTTTTTTTCAGCTTTCTTCTCCCAGCTTTTAATTTTGGAAAACAGCACATAAAAGCACTTAGTGTGCCTCTCCTGTGCCATTCATTACCCCATATCTCTCCGTCGTGCCTCTGCTTATTCATCTCTTGTCTTAACTAAGCAGGTCTAATCTTTTTAAATCTCTTCTCATATGAAAGTTTCTCGGTGCCATTAATCATTTTCATTACCCTTCACTGAATTCTTTCTTTCACTTTTTTCTCTATCATTTCCAGAACTGAAACACAACATTTAAGGAAAGGCTGCACCATTGAGTTGCATAACAGAGGAAAGGTATTTTCAGTCAAAGTAAAATGGTCTTTATTGCTCAACCTCACTATTGTGCATCTGCACAGAAGTTCTCTGTCTTTTAAGTTGTCTCTCTGATAAAAACAGCCCAATTTATCGGATTTCTGCCCCTCTGATTAGTCAGGGTACCCAAGCATAAATATTAAAGGAAGGGAGAAAGATGCAAAAGGCAGCTCAAACAGCTTTCTTCCCCAGAACTAGAGCAGAGAGCCCCAAAGATGCCAAGCAGCCTATTTTATAACAAACCCATTATTACACAGATAACCTGCCAGACACTGCAATCTGATTTCTAGCACTTATAATTGAGATCAAATCCTGGTATTGTCAAATCTCTCCAACACAGCTGTTGAGCAGAATGTCCTCACCTTAAGTGTGTCACACACTGCTTTTTCAAAAAGAACAAACCTAAGCTGAAAAAAATCTCTTTAAAGTGTGGGGATCATCTCCTGCTCCCAGTTCCAGAGAGCCCTTCATCCCACGTGCTCTATGGCCAAGCCCTGAGCCCCCTGCCATTTGCTGGACATGGCCCAGCACCTCGGGGAGCACGAGGAGCCAGAGCCTCAGCTGCCTTTGCTCAGGATTTGCTCTGAGAATTGCCCTCAGCTCCTCCTTGGCTCTGTGCTCCTGCAGGGGATGGGCAGCAGAGCTGGGCATCCCCGGGCAGCCCCAGCACTGCTGAGCTCCCAGCACGGGGAGCTCCCCAGGCAGCTCTGGAGGCAGCAGGGCTGGTGAGAGGAGCCTGGGACTCACTGCTGTGTCCTGGATACAGGACTGCAGCCCTGGGCTAGGGAGATGGAGGAGATCTCCTTTGGTCTGACACCCGTGAATTCATGCACATTTATCTTAAAGGGCTGGGAAACAATGATCTAATCAGTGTTTGCAGCAAGCTCTCAATCTGTCTGTTTAATTACAAGTGGGGACATGGCCCTTTTCACACTGGATGCTCCTAAAATTCGGTGGAAAATCAAGAAAGCACAGAAAGCACAGAAAGCTTTTTCTCCTTTGGGGAAAAGCAGCTGAAAGAACTGGAGTCAGACCCAGTGCTCCCACCCTCCTGTGGGGCAGGGAGAGCAGGGAGTGCTGTGTCTGAGGTACCTGCAGCCTGGTGCACAGGGCTGGGAGGGCAGGTGGGTAAATCCATGGGAATGATGTCCTGGTTCCTCGCTGCTCTCCCTGTGCTTGTGATGGGAAACTGCTGAGGCAGAGCTCTCCCATCACAGGCTGGGCAGCACTGTCCAAGCACAGCCTCGCTCAGCCAGGACCTCCCCAAACTCCAGCAGCCCCTGTGCTGACACTGAGGGAGACAGATGGGGTGTGCTCCAGAGGGAGAGCTCAGCTGCTGCTGAACGAGCTCTTTTCCTGCACACCAGAAATTGCCTCTGTTCAGGGACTGCGAGAGGCTGCAAGTGGAAGATAAATAACAGCAGGAGCTGCAGGAGAAGGAATAATGCCACACCACATCAGGCAGGTTCCTGCCTGGCTGTCAGCTGAGTCTGTTCCCCAGGACGGGCAGCCCTGTCTGCCCTGTCAGTGTGGGTGCACATTTCTGCTGCTCTGGCTCAGCCACCCCTCACTCCAGTCCTGCTCTCACACGGGGGCTCAGCCAGGCTCTGTCCCTTCTCCTGAGCCCCCAGTGCCCAGCCAGCTCTGCTCCCTGCCCAGCCAAACATCCCCCATGCCTTTACTGCATTCTGGTTAGCTGCTAATGTTCAGGTAGCCTGCAAAGACACACAGACACCTTGCCTTAGGAAACTGAGGGCATTTGATACTTGTCGCTATTAATTCAGCTCACTTGCTTACTACTAAGAGTAAATATAAAAGTCTGAGCTTAATAATAATAACATGTATGGCACAGGCTCAGGGAACTGGTGAGCTCCACCTGACCAAAGCAGCACCTCTGACCAAATGATGCTGACTTTACAAATGAATGTGATTTACTGAAATCCATTTATTCACGCGTGCCATGGGTGGATGTTTTTCAAACCTCAGTAGTCTGACAGTGCCAGGGCATCACTGGCAGCCAAACCCTGCTTCCTGATATAGAGCAGTGATGCTCTCTGGAATTTCTCCACCCTCGCAGCTCCCCAAATGATGCCACTGACCAGATGGTGCTAAGAGGATCTCAGAGCGATGTTTGTATTAGAGATGGGAGGCTAATTGGGAGATTTGAGAGATTTCAGATGGCAAGGACTTTTAATAACAAGATAATAAAGGATTATACGTGGGAGATGAGATATGAGAGGGGCCCTTTATTTGAGAGCTGTGCTGACTGGTAGAACAAATTGGTTCCAGCAGGTAAAGACCCCACCTAAGCAGGGACAGCATTTCCAATACCTCACTCTGATACGGCTGTGCCATTAACGTCTACAGACTGGGCTGAATATTGGATTTCCTCTTAACAGGCCTCCAACAAGCCATGAGGCCAGGAAACAGAAAGCCCTGTCCTTCCAGGAGGCAGCCTGAGCACAAGATAAGCTCCCCAAGCTCTGGTTTCTCTCTCACACAGTGATAGGGACTCTGCAAAGGGCTGACGTTTGGCTGCTTTATGGCTCCTGCTGCCCTGGGCTGAGTGAGAGATTACTCTGGAGCCAGACTTTGGGGAGACACCATGCACTGTTGTCTGGGCAGCAGAGGAGAAACAGGGCCCTGCTAGAACACTTGCAAACCTAATTTAAACCTGGAAGCCACCCAGATGTCTCTGGGAGCTGCAATCTGAAACCCTAACCCAAGATAGCCTGGACTGCAATCACAGGTTTCTGGGAATGCTGGGGACACTTGCTCCATCCATCAAACACTGCAGGTCTCTGTTGCAGCATTTCAACTGGAGAGCTGTTCTGAGTTCTCTCACAGTGAAAATCTGAGAAAAGCCCTGAATTCAAACATAGGTATGACCACTGCCTGGCTTAGACACCTGCACCAGCAAGTGTCCCAGCAACACCATGTGAAATTATCAGCTAAGCAGGGATTCCTGCACTTCCATTACAGTGGGATGTTTTTAGAATTATTTCTAAGTGGATTTGCCTAGGACTAATTTGGTCTACAAACTAATTATTTTCTTTCTGCAGGTTATAACAGTTTGTCTGCTGGTCTCTTGTCTTTTCAAGCTCCAGCTGGTGAGATCCAGCTCTTCCCTTCAGTGTCTCCCACCACTGGATGTTTGTTATGGAAAGGCAGCTGCTGCCAGAGCTGCAAACACAGCCAGGAAAGCCCAGAACGCAAACTGGAAAATTATGAGGAAGAAAAAGATTAATTTCTTCCCCTAGATTTTGCAAAGCCATTACCTGCTTTTGAACGACATTTCCAATGCGACACTGGGAACTGCTAAAGCATTTACATAAGAATGCAAAAATGCACACATTATCACTGCAGGAAGCACTTAAAATTTAAGATAATTATATAGTATGGAAACCATTTCAAAGGACTCAAACAAAATAACAACTAATTCTGGAGAGTCACCCTTTAAGATGATTATTACTCTGCACTACCGCTGATCTCTCACTAAAAAAAATCCCTCTCTTTACAATTACTGCACATTATAAATTCCCACTTTGTTCTTCCACCATCAAGCTCCTCCAGCTGCTGCTGAAAAATCTGCATTCCCTGAGAGCTTGAGGAGACAACCAAAATATTCCCACTGGGAGCAGAGGTAAAACCCACGACTGTCCTGGTCAGTGCCACCCTCCCTGCATGGGTCCTGCTCCTGCAGCCCTGCTGGACCAGGGACAGGGAGGATTCCCCTCAGGAGCCTGGCACTGCTCTGCTGTGTAACCAGCAGCAGAAAGAGTCCAGCTGGGGTCAGCAGCACGGGGGACACATAAACACCTGGCTTGGCATGTGGGAACCCCTCTGCCTTCCACTCTGCTGTGTTTGCAGAGAGAGCAGCCTGGGATGCTGCTTCTCACCCCTGCAAAGTAACAGAAAGCAGCAAAAATGTATTCAGTCAGCTGCTTTCCAGACCAAAAATCACATTTCAGCTGTAGGAAGCTGGCCTGGGAAGGGAGAAGCACACCTGTGAGGTGAAAATGCTCTGCCCCACCAGCCTCTCTCCCCTTCTGCTCCCACTCCCCACTGCTGCTCTGATTCCTGCCCCACTGCTGCCTTTCTCTTGTCTTCTCCCCAGGTGTCCCAGGGAAAAAAATAAAATATTCAGCCTGGCTCTGTTGCTCAAAGCAAACTCATTTGGGGAAAAAGTTATCTGCCAAATCCTAATATGTTTTTATTGGATATCTGCTAAGAGAGATTTACAGAAGCTCATGCCAAAGTCAAACTCTACTCTTTTTTTTTCCCCCACAGCAAGGGCAAAAGTACAAACTGAACTCAGAGCAAATGAAAATTTCTTGTCTCAGATATTATGGGGACTTAAAAATGTCCCATACCGAGGCTCTGACTTAATGGACAAAAGAGAGTATTTTCTGAGTCTACTTACTGGAAATAATAGCAGTGAAAAGAGCTGAAACTTCCCACAAACTTAGCCTGAGAAAGAAAACGGATAGATTTAAAGCCTTATGTTCTGACAAAATAGAGAATAAATTAAAATATTATCTGGTAATGGGAAGTGCAGCCACCTCATTAATAGGGGATGCCCTCCCTGCAGGCTGTCCCACTGCTCCAGCCCTGCTCTGCCCCCTCTCCTTCCCTGCACCTTTGTCTGGGCACACAAAACCTTCCTGAGGAGCAGCCAGAGGTTCTCCTCACCTGCCTGAGCCCGTGGTGACCAGGGGAGCAGCCCCAGAGGCACCAAGGTGTTCTCTGCTCCTCAGCTGCCCCGTCCCAGCAGGGACCACAACTGCCTCTCGCAGTTTTCTCAGATGAGGGAGGGCAGGAGCTGCCAGCCTAGAACATCACTTTGAAACCCAGGTTGGCCAAATGCCTCCCAGATGAATTACAGAGGTCTGGCTGAGAGCAGCCAGCTGCCTGCCCAGCACCCAGACTGCCAGGACCTGTCCAGACTGAGGGAATCTGAAAACAGGATGCTCTGACTTTAGAGCCCATCTTTCCTGTGCTGATGTCACTGACACCTCATCATCATTGAGAAAGGACAAAAGGCAGCGCCAAGCGGTGGCCCAGATCTCATTTTCTGCCTGGGCACCGCCTCGTCTGACCTTCGGATCAGCCACACCCTCTGGGGTCGGGAATGCAGCGGCTCTGCCCAGGGGCACCTGGGGAGCTGCACACACTCAAACGAGCGATTTCCTGCTTTGTCACACAACAGCGATTACAACTGTTGGGAGTAATGAATGTTTGCACTCCACTGTGAAAACGAGCACTGCTAAATAATATCTGACTGTAATCACATTTACATAGCTGAAGTGTGCATAGAAAACAAGTCTGAAGAGATTCACCTTTCCTGCTCCCAGCAGCTGCAGTCGGTGCCATGCAAGAATGCAAAGGCTGAATTACTTCTGCAGATAGGAGAATGATTTATATATTTTTAAATAATTCGTGTGACTTTCATAAAAAAAAGGCGTATAACCTGAGAATTAAATGATGTATAGACTAGTTCATCATTGGGGTTTTAATATGATACCTCTAAAATATGCATATGGATCAGTGATTTACCAATAACCTACTTTTGTAGGCAGGCACACAGAGAGAGATGCAAAGGACAACTAAACCCTTTAAAACCCCCAGTTTCCATTCTCACTGCTTTAAAAATTGGAAGTATTTAATTAAGTTTGGTTTATTATCCCTTTGTAAGTCTTAATCCATTAGTGGGCTACCTTCTACCACAGCACATGAATAAATCAGCCTTTCATCATCAGAGACCTTTACAATATTGGTGTTGTTCATTTACTTTTAGTTTTCTGGGTACACTGAGCATACCCCAAGACCTACTTACCCTAAGAAACTCCAGATCTAAAAGTACATATGATAAAGATGAGAAATATTCATCAGAGGCAGCAGGAAATAAGGGGAGCAGAGCAGGGCAGAGACAGGCATCAAAGATGTAATGTTCAGAATTGTTTTTAAGAAGTAAAAGCTCAGAGCTGAAGTGTATTTTGGATTCAGCAGCAGCTCCAGCACTGCGAGTGAGCTCCTGGCAGGGCTGCAGAGCTCCAGGAATTGCTTTCCTGGTTTATCACAAGGCTTGGCTCCCCGTGTTTGCTCCCTGCTTTCAGAAGCAGAACTCGTCTGCCAGCAGCACCTCCCAGCGCTCAGATGTTATTCCCACATGAGCATTTTCACAAAGAAGGAAATGAAAACCCAGTTCTTACATGTTTTGCCCAAGGCTAATGAGGAATTTATTGCCCAGCGTGGAATAAAACCCCAGAACACTCCTTGCACCAGTACTGTTTTTAGCACAGACTTTTTCTGTCTCTGCTGACTCCACCAAACATCTCCGGCACACTGAGGGCAAGGGAAGTTTTGAGCTCTTGATATATTGGTTTTTAAACCCTTAAAATGCCCTGGAATAGCCCCAGAACTTGAACTCTCCTTACATCTCCTGCTACACTGTTAAACCCACGTTCTGTGTTTTTCTGTGAAACCTTTCCCACTCAGGAGTGCAGCAGGATTTAGCCAGGGCTGCCAGAGGAGTGTCCAGGCTCAGGTTCCACAAGGAGCACGGCCACATCTGCCTTCCCCAGAGCTAAAAGGCTCAGGAGCAGCTGCTGAGGGTCCAAACCTCCTGAGTGCAGGAGAGCAGAGCTGATCCCAGCCAGGAGGGCGCTGCTGATGGGTTTACCCTGCTCCTGTTTGCCACAGGCTCCACCTGGAGCAGCTGCACCGTCCCCTGATTCTGAGAAAAGGCACAGCCTGGGAGGGGCTCAGGGCCAGGCTGGACGGGGCTGGGAGCAACCTGGGCTGCTGGAAGGTGTCCCTGGCCTCTGCAGGGCTGGAACGAGGTCATCTGTGAGGTCCCACAGGTCCCATCCTGTGATTGATGATTCCGTGACATCTTCAGACCTGCAACTTTATTACTGCTTTATTACTATTTTATTACTGCTTTCTTGGAGCCTCTACCTGCACTGTCTTCCTGCAAAGGCCGAGAGGGCAGTGAAACCTTCAGGGTATTTTTACCTGACCCAGCTTTTTCCACCCCAAACTGGCTGCACGAACGAAGCTCCTGGCAATGGCAAAGTGCTGGCACCAGCACCTGGCACCAGAAGGGAGCTGGGCTACGGCAGCAGCCAGGGGCCACCATGGCTTTAAAATCCATCAGGCATTCCAAGAGAGCTTCTCCATCCCCTGACAGGGGTGTGCTGGGAGGGAAGGCAGAGGGAGGAGCTGCTGCTGATCACTACACAGTAAAACAAGGGTCCTGTGTATCACAGCTGCCCACTGCACCAGCTCCAGTGTGTAGTTACAAGTAAGTCAAGTACTTTGTGTAATTACAAGAAACTGATCCCTGGGGGTCATACAAATAATTCAGTATTCTAGCTAAAAATGAGCTTTCTGAGAACATTTACACTAGTGTAATCTGATGGGATGCACAGTTCTGGAAAATAAATGCCAAAGGGGATGAAAAAACAGCTAAAGCTAATTTATTTTTTAAATCAAGTGAACATTAGCATTTTTTTGTCTGTGTTTGCTCAGCTTTAATGAAAAGCCTCTTTACTTCTCCATTTATTTTTTTTTTTTCTTCTTGGGCAATATATCTCAACTTGAGGAATTGTATCCAAGGCTCAGCACAAGCGCCAAGGAGTGAAATGCAGTTATAATAAAGCTACACTGCACTGCATGTGGGAGGCACCTTTGTCCATCAGCCTTTCCAGAGAGCTTCTGAAAAATAACCCCTGCTATTAAACTAATCACCTTGTGTCAAACGGCAGAGCGACAAGAGAGAAAATTTACCTGGGTAATAACTCAGCAATAAAGGCATGTACAGGGGAGGAGGAAATTAGGCTGGTGCAGACACAGCAATAACAACATCAAGCAAAATCCAATATTGGAAGAGATAAAAGTTTTCCACCCCAATATTGCTCTGTGACAAGTATGAAAGAGCATGCATAAGAACAAGGGGAAAGATGAAAGAGAGCAGCAAAAAAGGCCTTTGAGCAGCGAGCTCGCAGGTAATGAATGCTGCAAAGGAGGCAGGGCAGGAGCCTGGCAGGGATGGGATCTCAGCTCTGCTGAGAGCTCGGCAGAGGCTCCAGCCAGGGCTGCCCTGTGGGAGAGCCTGCGAGCTCTCCCATCCCTCCCACTCAGAACTGAGCTGCCAAAAGGGGCAAGCAGGGTGCTGAGGTGGCAGCACTGCTGACGAGGCAAGGCAGAGACAAAATGTGTGGCACTGACATGTTTTCTAACAGCACTGACAGATTTTAATAAGCAAGCTATTCTTCAGTTTTGATTTGAGGTGTATATAATTAGGTAATGTGGGTGTTGAGTGATAAAACCCACAAGAAATACACAAATTAGAAGCAGTGATTTTTTTGAAACCATGGCCCGTTTTCAGACTAAATGGCATGACCTATTTTTATTGTATTGTTACATTTGGAAAATAAAAGGAAAACTTTTCTTTTTCATCTCTCCTTCAGCACAGGAAAGACTGGGGGCAAATGACACTGCTCTTCTAATGGCTCCTCTTTCAAAACTTAAGATCCTTTATTTGTGGTTTGATTTCTTTTACTGTTACCTGGCTTCTTCCTAGAAGAGATGAGATCTAGCTTGCTTTTTCCAGATTTTCCAGCGACCACTTTCACAAACTTCCCTTCAAACCTAGTTAAGTTTTTCTCTGTTCCACATTTGAACGATCAGGGAAAGCTAGAAATGTTCTATGACTGCTGACCAAAAGCAAGAATTTTCGATGGATTTCAAGAATTGTCCCTTCAAAGGGAATACAACAGTTCAAAAAAAAAAAAAAAAAAAAAAAAAAAGATCCTGTCTGAATTTTCAGGCATTTCCTCTCATGGCAAGATCCCTCCGTGAGCTCTGAAAGTGAAATATCCAGCACAACTTTCCAGCACAACTTTCAGTACAGCCTGTAAGAGTTCCTGCTCCTCACTGCCACCCCTAACGGGCTGAGCAGGGATCAATACAGCAGCTGCACAAAATATTCCTGTCTATCCCGGGAATTTAATAAATTCCTTTTAAAATAAGGTAGATTATCTTAATTAAATTTATAATGTGAAGTCCTTTGGTGTGCAGGAAAAAGTCTCGTCCTAGTATCTTCCCAATCTTTCATAACTGGCCACCAATTCATGAATTGCCTTTTTTCGAGCACGTTATCATCTCTCAATCACATGGATGTTATGTAATGACCCATCCTTATCTCTGGCTCCTGCTATGGACAAAAGCACAACGTTATTATTTCCCAAAAATCCATCCAGCAGGGCTGGCCAGGGATGGTTATTAAACACTATCAAACACACATCTGGGGAAATGGAATTTGCCCAAATCTCTTGTCCTACACGTGGTACAAAAGCTCTGCCCAGCCTTTTCCAGGTTCTGCTCTGTCCCCTGTGCTGCCCTTCCCCAGCACAGGGCTCTCCCTGCTGTATGACAAACACCAAAATCTTGTATCTTTTACACAACAAAAAGACCGAAACTGCCATTTTGGAATGGATTTTTTTAGCCACATCAATAGTAGTATTTTCTTACTTTTTCCTCAGAAATTCTAGAAATCAAAACTTCTAGCTTTTCTTCTGGAGACAGCCATCTATCTCCCAGCTTTCTCTCCTGAAGTCTTTGTTTATCCTTGTGGAGGAACAGCCCTGTTTTGCAGATGTCTTTATACTGCACCTCATCCAGAGCATCCCTGATCCTGGTTCCCTAAAGATCTTAGAGCTGTCATCCATTCAAATTCATAATAGCAGTGATTAATAGGAATAAGAATATAAAGCCAGCAGCAACAAGAGCTTAGTGGGAATGCTATACTTTTAAATGAAAGCTGATTAGTCTCAGCTGTTCCTTCTGGCTAACATTGAGCTGTAATACTTCTTGATTCCATCTGCTTTACTGCCTGGCCTTTTGCAGGGAAAAGACCATTTTAATTTTTATGACTGGGAAGGCAAAGTATCAGCATTTTTAGTGACCCTCAGAGCTATAAGGACTCAGGAAGAGGCGTCGTTACCAAGGAACTGCCCAAAATTTTCCTTTTTATTTCACTGCCTTTTGACTTAACATGCCAGTGCCCCTGTGGAGAACCTGATGAGTTCCCATGTTCCTCTGCCTGACTCATCTTCAGCCCCAAAATTGTCTGGACTAGTTGGAGTGAGCCCCCTCAACCCAAAATTGTGTCCCTTTCCCCCCCCAGTGCTGCTCCTGCCCTTGGCACTGAGCTCTGCACTGGTGTGGGATGAGCCCAAATCTCTGCACTGGTGTGGGATGAACCCAAATCTCTGCACTGGTGTGGGATGAACCCAAATCTCTGCACTGGTGTGGGATGAACCCAAATCTCTGCACTGGTGTGGGATGAGCCCAAATCTCTGCACTGGTGTGGGATGAGCCCAAATCTCTGCACTGGTGTGGGATGAACCCAAATCTCTGCACTGGTGTGGGATGAGCCCCAGGCTCTGGGTTGGGGCCACTGCCACAGACACAGCCACTGCCACTGTCACAGCCTGCCACTGCCAATGTCACAGACTGTCACTGCCACTGCCACAGCCACACAGACTCTGTGACCTTCCCAGCTTGGCTGGGCAAGGCTGAGAGCAGAGCCAGGAGCAGGAGCAAATGCACTGCTAAGTGTCCAATAATCTCCCATTACAGGCTCTGCCCACCATCCTTGGGCTGACTGTCAGACAGAAAACATCCGTTTCTTTCAATGATTTCTCCTGATGCTTTTCAGATCCCAGCAAGTTTGAAATGTTGCCCCTCATGCACTTAGGGCCCATTTCCCAATTAAGAGCAGAGAGGTTTTTTATAGTCAAGTGGGAGATTTGCAGTAAGTATTGTAACCCAATTGTAAGGAATATCTCCAGGGCTTTATCAACTTTTTCCTTGCAAAAATTAACCTTGGTAAGAAAAAGCAGAATTTTAACCCACACAGACAGACTGTCCTGGTCCCACCCACAGCCCTCACCAGATGTGCAGAACTGCAGCCACTCCTGGCTCTCAGCAGGGCAAGCAAGGACAGACCCACAGTTACTTATGGACAGACTGACCTTGAAGGGCATTGTCTGATCCGCAGGGGAACGTTCCCCCCAGGAAAGCACTTTCAAGGAGGTCGTAACTTAGCCCTTATCTCTTCTTGATGAAAGAAGAAAATGCTTTTACCAGTTAATGGCTCAGAAAAGTGCACGACTGGTTACTGTAACCACAACAACACATTCAAAGGCAGCGAGACAGAAGGGGAAGTGCTCGGTAAGCATATGTTGTTTTTAATAAAGAATGACTTAGTGCTAAGTGGACCACACAGCTTCCCAGGTTGCCTGGCAGAAGCAGAACCTGGGGGGGACCCAACACCCTGGGGATGCCTCAGTGTGCCCCAGCCAGGCATCCCCTGCAGCACCACCCCGGCCTCCTCTGCCCTGGGCATCCTGCCCGGGCTGCAGGACAGGGCTGGTACCTCCCCTCATCCTCCTTCCCACCCAAAACACTCAGCCTTCCCAGCCCTGCACCAAATCCAGTGCTCAATGTGCTCCCTGGGTACTTAGGACTAAGATAATTTGGTCAGAACTGAGATTTGGAAAGCTGCTTTTGTTCTGGCCTCGCATTAACTGATCATTTATTACACAGCAGGATCAGCCTGGTGTTATCAATATTCAGAGGTCTGGGCAGACACAGCACAGACTGACAGTAATTTATTGTGTGCAATGGCTCAGCCTGGAGGAGAAGTGCTTCCATCCAGGTGGCTTTCTGAGAACAAGCACAATGAATCAGCCAGCAGCCCTGGCATTTCCTTCCTGTGGAGCTGCAGCAGGGAGGGAACTTGGCCCTCACTCCAAGCTCTGCTCCCCGAGAGCCAGACAGCAACGTGCCCGTGGCACAGACTTCAGGCTATCAGCCTTCCCCGAGGGTCATCCTCAGCAGGGCCTGGAATCACCCTGTTTGCCCTTCTTTCTACAGCAGAACCTGCACAGACCCTGCTCACAGACCCTTGCTCTGATGTCCCCGAGGTGTCCCCTTGCTGGGCAGCCCTGGCCACCCCCAGGCTCTGTGCCTGGGGTACCAGGACTTCCTCCAGCTGCATTTCATTCTTCCACCTTGGAAACGTGGGAAAGGTTACCCTTAGCTGCACAGCATAGGCAGGAAGCAGTGTTAAGAGTAAAAATCAGCTGTCATGGCAGGTGAAACCTCAAAAAAACCCGAGCCAATGCCCCAGGAACCACCAGGCCATGAAGATGCTGTTTGTTCTGGTTCAACAACCTCCTCACATTCTTCCCTGCAAGGGAAATGCATTTTGCACCTCCTTGGGAGTGGCTGGGAGAAACAAAGCTCGGGTAGAGATTTGAATGAGAATGCAGCTCCAGTGAGGTTCCTGTGGAGCAAACAGGCTGAAAACCACCAGCAGAACTCAAACAGCAGCAAACAAGGGTCAGATGAAATTCACAGAGGAAAAAAAGTTGCCTCATTTAAACAAGTAAATGAGCATTATGAAATGACCACCTTCTTTAGCTGGGCTGGTGTAACACCCACCCGTGCCAATCCCAAACCGTGCCCCAGCAGGAATGCAGGAATGTGATGGAGGCTGAGCAGCCCTGAGCACTCACATCCCCTGAGAAATGCTAATGCAATGTTCTTACTTAACCCCACTGCCTGGACCCCAATTCTGAGAAGGCACAAAAGCAACTGCTGCTTTCACAAAATCGAGTCTCTGATAAGATGCTGCCGGCTCCACCATTTCCTGAAAGGGAGATAAGGACAGAGTTGGAGAACTCTCATCCTGGGCCATGGTGACTCGGAAATCAGCTCTGGGTACAAAAAGCAGTTTCAGGTAAACTCATCTGCTGATATGGAAAAGTAATTCTAGTACAGAGATGGAAAGTATTTTAAAGTCTCATAAAAACGACCGGAACAAAATGCACTTAAAACTTTACATTGACTCCAACATCCCTGTCATCCCTGCTTTTAGGGCTAGACTTGTACAGCTCAATAGTCAGACCAAGGTCAGACAGGAGCACTTTGGGCTCTGAAAATACCATTAATTCTGCAGGCTGCTGGGCATCATTCCTGCGGCCATGCCAAGGACCAGGGGGATGGCACCGTGCTGGCAGCAGCACAGAGGGGCTGGCACAGGGATGCAGCACAGGGGAGGCTCTTTCCTTAAGGTTTTAAAACTTCTTTATCATAAGCCGCAAATGTTGAGACAGAAATCACCAAAAAAGCCCCAATCCTCAGCTGTCACCACTAGCCCTTGGTAAAACTGATATAAATGGGTGGTTTCCATCAAGTGTGACTTGGTTCGTGGGGAAGCTTTGACTGAGTACTTAATTTAGGCTGGAGGAAACAGCCTCTGTGCTAACCCTCTACTCTCATATTTCACACCACTTGACAATCTCAAATATTTTTCCCTCATACTGATGCTTCTCTTCTGGGTGTCAAAAAACTTCAGGACAATTTTAACATGTACCTTCAAATCATCTTCAAGCTGAAACAAACCTGAAAGGTATGCATTTGCCCACAAAACACCCCCAAAATATCTGCTGTTGCTTCTACAGCTGACGTGAAGCTACAAACTTGAGGGAACATCTTTGTTAAGCTTGGTAGGAAAAAGAATCAAGCAGGATGAAAATCCTGTACCATCAGCAGCTCCCAGAGACAGCAGAGGACGAGAGCAGCAAACCCTCAGAGGGTCAGACCTGGCTCTGCTGTGCAAAGAATTCTGCAAATGTCTCTTTTCAGCAATTCTGCCACTAAACTGGAGTCCCAGGGGTGCTGTGTAGGAAAGGAGAACTCTCACTCAAAATCAGCAACTCACCTTCAGGTAAACGAAAGAATTCCTTACTGGAAAGTCAGATAAAGGATTTGCAATCAGTTGTTGTGGGGGGGAGGAAATTATGAAATGGTCCTCCTGTCACAGATTGGTACAAAAAATGGTTTCAAATGTCCTGTGCAAAACTGCATTCCAGAGCAGAAGGAAAAGGATTCACATGTGACAGGGAGGAAATACACAGTTTTGGAGAGAATTTATTTCCTCTGAGGGAAATTATTGCATGTTTTAAGGTTATGAAGGAAGAAGACAGAAAATGCAGCCCAACTGAATCCTCATTAAATGCCTGCTTTCACCTGGCTCCCCCATGCCCAACTCTGTGTGTCAGGGGTTCAACCTCCAGCAGGGAGATCTTCCCCACCACTAATTAATTCTTCCCCAACACTCCTCTTTCCCTGAGTAATTTTCTACATGAAAAAAATCTAAATTAATACTTTGCCCATCTGTACTTAGTTAAGAATAATCTGCTCAGCTCTGATGGATGGCTGTCTGATCTGTAACACACTTGCTATACTGTATTTTATATTATCCTTTTTATATTATCCATTCGTTCTCTCTGACTTTCCCCTTTAGCAATTCTCTGCTTGGTTTCCAGCCTTATTTTTATCAGTGGATTTTTCCACGGCTCCTTTTTTTGGCCCCTTGAAGGGAATGACAAAAGCTGTGTGTCCAGGCCCCAGTGAGACTCTCAGACCCTGCTCACTCTCACCAGCAAGCAGCACACTTTTTGCCCACTTTCACGTGTTTTTTAACAAGCTGGCTTTCAAATAAAAACCACAGCGCTTAAACGAGAGCTTCTTTTTGGCAGGGATGATCACGTTGTAAGCAGTTCATCCAAAGGCTCTGCAAAGGCAATTTGAGCACATCCTTTTACCTGGGACTGTTATTTCCCAGAGGCAAACACACTCTGCTGCTAATTTAAACAGAGCTCCTGCAGCCACGTGCTCTGCTGTGAATGGCTAAGGATCACTGGGGCTTACACTACACAGACTTCCTACTTATGGAAATGTTAAATTACCCAAAATGTATATGAGCTGAGTTGAATATGCATGCCCACCACCCCCACTTCAAATTGAAAATTGCTTTTTTTATAACAAGTGCCTATTTCGAGCAGAGTGTTTGGAAAAGAAAAGCCCTTCCAAGCCAGGGTGTCCTCTGAAGCAAGTGGGAGAAGAAGCAGGTTTTAAACCCACTCCTTTTGTTCCAAAATGTGGACTTTATTTTGTTATTTTTACAGTCCCACGCCTGCCACTGGCTCCAGCAGGCAGGGAAGCAGGCTGGTAGGGATGCTGGGAACAGCAGGGAGGGGCTGAGGGGAGGCAAATCTTCCCTTTCTGCTGGCAAAAACAGGGATGGGATAAATTCTAGAGGGGCAGGAAAAGGAGAAATGTAATAAACAAAATCTTGAGAAGAGTGGATGCTAACAGAGGGGAAGTGACAAGAAAGGAACCAGAGTCAGCTGTAGCAAGCACCAAGCAGCTGTTTATGGGAGAGAAGCCAGGAGGGAGCCAGGGAAGTTGGGGAACTCCAAGTGCAGCCTGGAGCCACCCTGGAGCCACCCTGGAGCCACCCTGGTGCCACCCTGGCAGGGCTGGCAGCCTCTCTGGGGACAGAACTCCCCTCTGCTCCCCCTGCAAGGGCAGCACACCCTGCCAGAGGAGGGGCTGGGTACAGCCCGAGGTCACAGCAGCCCCAGCCCCACTGCTGGGTGACACAGGGCAGGGAAAGGCCAGAGGAGCCCCTGGGATCTGAATCTCAGCTGGAGCCCCTCTGGAGCCAGGCCAGGGTCCTGCCCTGCCCTGCTCACCCTCAGGGTCCCTGCAGGAGCCCAGCTGCTCTCCCCAGGCTGGACAAGCCCCCAGACAGCCTCTCCTTCAGCCTCTCCTTCAGCCTCCCTCCCCAGCTAATGAGACACAATTGCTGAGCTGCTCATTTAGGAAAGGGCCCTTCTTCAAAGCCCTTTCCAGGTGCAAACAGTAGCACACCCAGGTTCCCTCCTCAGATCTCACTTGCCTGCACCAGGGACGGCTCCTGGGAGCTGTTTCAAAGGCTGAAGTGTCAGCATCAGAAAGAAAAGAGGTGTGTGGGTGTGAAGTTACTAAATGCAAAACTGTCAACCTCCTTTCATTTACAACCCTGAATATGCATGCATGCAAAATTGTAGGGCTTATATTAAAGCTTTTACTCTTGGAGCAGAAAATATCAAGGAAAAAATAGACTAAAAGATAAGACAAGATAAGGCTGTGCAGGTCAGAATTCTTTCTCAACTAATCTTTTCTTTTTCATCAGTAATGGGTTCTGTGAATAAACCCTGCCCTACCTTAAAGGAGATTGTCCTTTACCATCTCAGGGAAGGGTACAGTCAGCAGACAGACAGACAGACACCTTTTGTTGGAGACTGGTCACTGACAGCAGTAGACAGCAGATGGATTTTTTTAGTCTCTTTCCCAAATAAAAGCTGTGTGGAGAACTGATGCCCCCCAGAAGCACCTCAGGGTGGGAGTGGGGATCCTGAGGGGTCTGAGGGCTCGGGGCTCTGCCCTGAGCTCTGGCAGCTCCTGGGCTGGGACAGGGACCCAAAGAGCTGCCAGTGCCAGCTGGGACAGCTGTGCCACCAGGGACTGAGCTGTGGCACCAGGGACAGCTGTGCCACCAGGGA
>JAHLSL010000024.1:462055-473499 GCA_025920805.1 Petroica traversi
CCTGTCCCCTGCTGACCCCACACCTGTCCCTGTCCCCTGCTGACCCCTCACCTGTCCCACCCTGGCTTGGGGCAGCAGCACAGGCAGGGCTGTCAGCACTCAGAGGTCACGGGAGGGCCAGAGCATCCCCCTCACCCACCCAGCACAGAGCAAGGTGTGGTGGTGGAAAGGAAAACACCTCAGAACCTGGCACTGCAGGGAATCACATGTGTGAAGGTGTAGTCTGCACTCATGGTAAAAAATGATTTATACTGACATGCAAGTTTAACCAGATGAAGCTTTTGATTATTTCCCTATCTCTTGGTTTGTGCTATTTCCCTCAGGTGGAAAAGTGCTCTTTGCCAGTAATTCATTATAAATGCCCCAGGCACTCCCACTAACTACAGCAGGTCTCCACTGCACTGCTCAGTATTAAAATATGCACAAACTTAAGCTTCTCTCCAACTCACCAAAAGCAATTCTTGAATCACTCTGAAATTTAATCACATTTCAGTTCTCTTGGCTATAATCAACGTGCATGCTTCATGCAATGTTTGCTTTCAGTGCAGGTACCAAACTTAGATATGACAGTTTCTTTTACATACAGAGGACAGTGTTAGCTGAATGCTCTCTTAGGGTAAATGATCTGTACAGCTCTGCACAGGGTATTATACAAAGTGCTCCTTAGACCCTGCTATCTCTGCTCCAAGTGACATCGGATGAGGAATGACAAAATTAAGCCAGGTACAGCAGCAATATTAAATCAAAAATATGGGACATCCCAGAATAGTTAACAAAGCCAGCACAAACACCTCTTCCTACCAGCCATCCCAGGCTGAGTCCCTGAACTGCCCAGGAGAAGCTGGAGGGCTGGGTGAGGATGGACAGACCTGTCCCTGTCACACGTGGCCAGGGCAAAGGACCTCTCTTAGCCAAGGGCTCCTCAGCCTGAGAGAAGCTCTTGCTTACCTGCCCAGTTAAATTAAATTCTCTGTAAAACCCAGGAACCCAGAGCGAGACAGGAAGGGAAACGAGCTCTCTTTCCAAGCAGAGCTGCACTGCTCCTGAGCCTGCCCAGAACTGTGCCACGAGCAGCACACACCCAATTTCACTGCTTCTGACAACACACCCAGGATAAACAAGCACAACATCACCTGTGTTCAAATGCTCTACAGGAAAAAATGCACTTCACTGATAATCAGTACATGATTTGAAAAAGTCTAAGTGATGGTTCATGGAAAACACATGGCTGGAGTTCACAGGCTGCTTTTAAATTCGCTGTATTTTGGGTTGTTCCAGCCTATGCAGACTCCAAGGAGAACACCCAATTCCCTTCACCTCCCCACGGCTTCTCCTGAAGGAACTCCCCTCAGCTGCTGCTGGGAATGGCTGAGAGCCTCCTCTGTCACTCCCCCATCACTTTGATGAGAAAGCAACAGCTCCAGGACTGTAGTCTGACAAACACATCCTTCAAATGGTTTTCACTCTTTTGTTCAAGACAACAAAGCAACTCACAGAATTCATAGGATGTGAGACCTGAAAAACTCAAGTGTGGCATATATGGTGGTGATGTGAAAGATGTGGCCATTCATAGAAAGAAAAGGAAGATAAAATGAAAGGCACCCTAAACCACAGAGTGATTCACGGTGCGGTTACGTAATTCAGCAGTGCCATAACACCACTGAAGTCATCTTGCAGCAGCATGATGCTGGGTGAGAGGGATGAATCAAACCCTGTGTTTCCATCTGGAAAGGAGGCTCGAGCACCAGGAGCTGTGGCTTCAAACAGCTCCCAACAAGGTCCCTCCAAATGCAATTCTGAGGTGGGCTCAGGTTGGGAGGTGCAGTCACACGGCAGGACTTTGGGAGGAATGGCTGCAGGAAAGAAACCATTCCAGGAGAAGTTCTGGGATGTGGAGATGGGACATGGATGCTGCCCTTCCCTGCAGGCCAGGACTCTGCATGTGCTGCTACAGCACACGTAGACAATTGCATGTTTAGTTTAACAGTTTATCTTTCTTTTGCTTAGCTGAATTGCTGCCTTGCCCCTGAGGAGCTTTTATCATCAATTACAGATCTCACTTTTGCTCTGACTGACAGATGCCACAAACCATCTATAAACTCTGGCAGCCAACTACAGATCCCTGTTCTCTGCAGATTTATTGCACACCACTGATCCCCCATGGAGAAAATCCACCTCATCCTGAGCAAATCCACCTAGTGGGCTGAAGCAAACCCCTCTGCAGGCAGCCCCTGAGGATACCTGGCTTCCCCTCTGCACAGACACAAGAATCTCAACAGAACCAAAACCAAGTGATGGTGACAGAGACCACAATATTCTCTCTCCTTATTAAACTGCATCACAATGCTAATTTCATTTCTCCCTGGAAATGGTGCAACCTCCTGCTCTAGTTATCTCCAATTGAAGTGCCTCCCCATTTTCCCTGTTCCCTTGCTTCAGGAACTTGACAGTGTTTTGTGGGGCTTTTGCACTTGATCAATCCCAAGTTGCCATCTGTCTGCTCCTGACAAATCCCATTCAGGAGCACATCCCTGTAGGGGCTTTGAAACCCTCAGGATGTGTAGATGGATGTCACTTACTTGAGCTGATCTGTTCCCCAGACTCCCTGGTGGCTTTCCCTGAGCAGGTGAGTGTTCAGCTGGTAGGAATCAGCTGAGCTCCCCTGGGACTCATTTACATCAAGCAGGAATACAGCCCAAAATATAGAGTTCATTTCCCCTGCATCAGGCTGTCAGGCTGAAAGGACCATTAGCAGCAAAGGAAATGCTGGAAACACTCAAAAAATAATGCTGGATCTGGATTTCTGGCAGCCTGAAGCAGTGGAGATGCTCCTTGTCCAGTCCCTGGGCTCATTGATAGGGACATGAGTTGGTTTTTCCCTCCGAGGGTTTCTCGTGATTATTGCAAAGAACAGAACAACCAAACCAGAAGGCAGCAGGGGAAATGCAAGATTATTGAGAACTTGGGTGACACCTTCCTTTAGAAAAGCAGATCAAAATTAAATGGACTCCTGTCTTCATGAAGAGCATTTAAGAGCACGAATTTGGAAACCACACAACAAAAGTCTGTTTAAGGCCTTGCCAAGCCCACCAAGTTTAAGATTAATAAAAAAAAAGTAAGACAATATAGTTGTCTAATAAAGAAACAAAAATGAGCACTGTTACTAAGGGGGAAATAGATGTCACCAGTTAATTTAGCAACGAAATAAACGATGGAATTCAAAGATATTAAAGGATTCAAGGAAGACACAGCTCATAACCATATGAAGAACTACCCTTAATCAACACAGAGAATAAAAATCACAACCAAACTGAGCCTCGAGCTCTGCCTGAGATGCCCATCAAGCTAAAGTTGGACTGAATCTGGATCAGGGTTCCATTCTCCCCCTTCCCCTCCCATCAGGGACCCCAGAGGTGTCACTGTCCCTCTCAGTGCCCTCAGGGCTGTGTCCCACAGGCAGGGCAGGCTCAGTGCCCAGCCCTGCACAGACAGGGATTTCTGCAGGACCTGGGCGAGCCCTGAGAGCACAAACAGAGCTCTCTGGAATGTTCTTTGTCCCAGCACTGCCAGGGCTCCTCTGCTCCTGCTCTGGCACAGCCAGGAGGAAAAATATGCAAAGCTGCCCCTGCTCCCAGCTGTCGGGATTGCAAAATAAATGAGAGATTTGAATAAGTTTGCTTAATTTTCATCAGGATTAAGGGAATCACTTAGAGAAGAGAATAATTTGCAGCAGATAATAGAATACATTTTCCTCTATTTTCCTCCTTGGGAAAAATCTATTAAGATTGTATAATTAAAACTCCTGAACATAGTTCAGCTAAATGTTTTTAATTGAAAAATGGTCTAGTTGAATTTTTTTTCCTTTTCTAAAAAATAAAAACACTGTTTGGTCTTGCAAGAAACATCACTGAAAATTATTAACTGACATTCTTCATCAAAACTAATAAAACTGTTCTTTACTCACTCACCTACTTGAAGCCATAAAATTTCTATTTGAAAATCCTGCCCAAACAAAATGAATTACTTTCTCCAATTCCTTTTGATTACAGTAATACAGATTTCATAGGAAGACACAAACCCTGCTCAGGCATGGGTGTGACACACGAAGCTGTCCCTTCCCCTCAGAACCCCACTCTGATCAGCCCAGTCAGCCCACGGCGATCAAGACAGAGGATCCTTTGTGTTTGGGGTTTTATTGTGGGGTTTTTATGTTTAACACCTCGGGCTTATTCAAAGCACCACAGTTGGATTCCATAGATCCCTGTGTGTTCCTGATGGAACAGAGGAACAAACCAGAACCAGACTATCCCCACCACGCCGGCTCTGCTGTCAAACCCCACATTTCCAGGTCATTAACAGATCCATTACAACAGTGAGTTATTCATTTACTGAGCTCTTACCACAATTCCACTGAGAAGAGAATTAAAAATGTTTACTTACTGATGTATATAGGTATCCTTCACTGTTCATTGCCAGATATAATTTTGTTTGAACCCCCTGAATCGCCACCACTCGTAAACCCACAGGTATGAGGTTAAACAAAGCTAGGAGAGAAAGAGACCAAAATTAATCCTTTAGACCATGCAGACTGAATAGAAAATTAAACCAGAATTACCAGAACCAAATAAAAACCGCATATATAAATTTCTGGGGGTGCTACAGAGCAATACTTCTACCACCATGTCCTTTATAGCAATTTCTACCAACAGCTCAGAAATTATCTGAGGGTGTCAGAGCATCTCCCTCCTCCTGAAGATGGAGAATTGCTGACAGCTAAAAGAACTCACCTGCCTCGTGAGCAGAATCCAGGCTCTGCCGAGGAGGATTCAACACAATCTGCTTTAGTTAGGCTTTTTGTTTTTAATCAAGAAGAAAAAGGAAATAAAAAGGGAATCCAGAAGCAAACAAACAAAAAAATTTCAAGACAATCAAAACTTTTTTTCGAAGTCAGTAAATGTTTTGACCAAAAGGCAGGAAGAAGATGAAATTCAGAAAAGTTAAAAACCATCATTAGCATCTCAAAATGTTCCCACTCATAACTCATTGGGGTTTAATTTTTCCTCTTTTTTACAGGAGAATGGGTTTGAAAAAACAGAGTTAAATAACTTCAAAATGAAATGAAATGGCAGCACATTCTTTAGACCAACCCCTGAATCTGTGCTTTCAAAATTGAGCTGCTTTGAATGTTCTGCTTGCGTTTCTGCTTGTACACATGCTAATAGTGGCAGTATTTATAAGCACAAAAACATCTCTTCAAAAAATGAAGATTCCGGTTTGCAAAGTGGCAAATAAAAAAATTTAAAAAATGAAGAAAAAAAAAGAAAAAAAGCACAGCTCTGCCATAGATTGGATTCACGGATATGTTAGAATTGAACACAAGAAATATTGAGTTAATAAAGTGTTCAATATGTAGGATTAAAAATAAAGGGGAGTTAAGAAAATTATCATAACCCAAAGCATCTCCTTCCAGTCTGTAGCAGAAATGCAGAGATAGGTTAAAGTAAAGCCAAACTACCTCTCATTTCCAGTGCTTTATTACTTGGCTGGAAACCTCTGGTCTGCTTCAGGCTGAAGTTTGATATTTATGGTTACTGTCTAAAGCCAATTTAAAACCAAATTATGAATTTGAAATATTTTTATTATTTTCAAAATTATGAGCTAAGAATTATGACCCATTATAAATTCCTTTTTCAACCTGAAAACCCCCAAATGGTCATACTTTAGTAAAAAAAATAAATTACAGCTTGACAGCATTTAACAGAGATCCTAAATTCTGGTTTTAGGGCTGTCAAGAGCACATTGAGTGCCCTGAGGTCAGGGCACCTTTGTGCACTGCACTTCCTACAATGGTCAAACATAGCAGAGAAGGTGAAAATACCCAGAACTAACAAACAAATACAGGGGATCACAAAATCTGTGATTTTTTTCCCCTTTCACACCCATGAGGACAAATGCAGACACAAACCCACAGACCCTCCTCACGCTCGCCTCCAGCACAAAATCAACACCCAGCACCTTCACTCAACAAAACTCTCTAATTCTGTGCAGCTTCTGGCTAAAGCAACTTACATTTTCAGCAGGAGAAATGGATTTTTCATTCATTCTATCAAATGTTTCAGTTTATCTGGGGGAGAAAATATTCCCTTGGGCCGGGAAGTTTTGCAGTTCACCCTAAAAGCAGCAGCTGATCTTTGTGCAGGAGGGGAGGATTTAAAGCTCAGCATCCAGGCAGAACCTGCAGCTTGGAGGGTGCTACCACATTTCATTTCTAGGGGATGACCCTCATGTGGACAGATATGACAGAAGGGATGGCAAAAAAGCCACAGCAAAATCAACTGCTTGCTACTGTGATCAGCTGGTGTCAGCACAAAATAATCCAAAGTAATTTGCATCCTGCTCTTTCCCGATTACATCTGCATTGTTTCAAACAAGGATATAATCCCCATCCTAATGAAGAGGCAGGCAATGCCTAAGGGAGAGCTGATCCTTGCCACGCTCCTCGAGCAGCAGGAGCTGACAGAAACAAAGCTGTGCAGCGAGAGGCAGCAGCCACAGCTGGATTTACCAGCAGCCACAGCTGGATTTACCAACACCAGCATTTCTCTGTGGTCTGCCCGTCCTGGCTTGGCCACCTGGACCTTGGCTCCCTCTCTGCCAGGCATTGTTTCCTACTCTGCCTTATTTCACCAATCTTGAAACCTTTTTGTCTTGCCCGAACTGGGGAATAAATTCTGCCTTGATTTAAACCTTTGCACTATTCAACATATTTAATGAGCAAAAATCTGTCTCTCAGCCAGGAGATCCTTTCCAAGAACTTCCTCACATCACATGGACTCTTGGCTAAAAGTGAGACCTGTTGAGTGCTGCACCTCCTTAAATCCCTGTTTTTCTGCCTAAATTTTGCTCTAAATTTTCTTTCTTTTTTTTTTTTTTAACTCGATGCAGTTGTGGATGCAACCTTGTTTCTGTGAGCTCTGCATGGGTGGGTCTGCAGAGCTCGCAGTGATTGTCAGGAGCCAAAGGGGGATTCCAGGCAGCCCTCCCTGCCAGCTGCAGTTGGAAAGGATGGAGGAGCTGCACGCTGGCCCGGCTGTGGGTGGGAGCACAGAATCAGCTGGCTCTGGGGGCTGGGGCTCTGCCAGTCCCACACCCAGGGAAGGGAATCCCTCAGGGAGGGGCTGCCAGCCCTGGGGCTCCCACACTGCACAAACATGGAGCACATGGACAGGTCTCTGCAGACACTGGAAGGAAGGATTTTAGAGGGCCTGACCCTCTAAATATTCATATGAGCAAGGCTTTGAGGGGAGGTGCCCATGTGGCCTCTGATCCGTGGTCAGCCTTCCTTGCTCCATTAAAATCCTGCAATTAAAATACAGGACACCCAGAGCCATGCACTGACTGTACAGGAAACAGGAACATTTGTGTTCTTTTATGATAAAACCTTCCTCTATTCCAAACATTTAGATACTGCAGCTCAGCTCCAGTAATTTTGGGATATTTCCATTATATTCAAGTAGTCAATATTTTGGAAGGCTGGTATCCAGACACAGGAGTTCTTATGATTTGCTTAATAACCTTTCTTATGATTTGCTCAATAATTGATCATGTTATGGCCAATTTAAGGACACAGTGAAAATAGAGATATCTTAGAAACAGATAAACCTGTAGTTCCATAAATTGTAGCTTGTTTCAAATCTCAGAATCCCAAAGAATTTGGATGAAACAATCAAAAAAATATTCAGTATTTGCAATTTCAGATACTTGCTCTGGGAAGTTAAACTTTTATAGTAATACTACACTTTGATTGAAAGAGGAAGGTTTGCTTATTTCCTCAATTTTTTTTTTTTAAATAATTAAAAGGATTACCTCAAAATCCTGTACAAATGAGCTGTACTGACGTTTGAAATCTTAAATATCGGGACATTCACTTGAAGGAAAAACACTGTTCAAGGTGCATTTCTGGGGGAATTTTGTGGCTCCTCCAGGAGAACCCTGGAAGGTGCCAGCAGCCACCAGCACTGCACTGACCTGGCCTCTGTGCCACCTTCTCTGCAGGTGACAATGGCACCTGGAGCAGCCCTGAGGTGTCCCCACAGATCCTTGTGCCCCTCTGGCAGCAGCTCCAGGGGCTGCAGGGACCTCCTCCCACAGTGAGAGCAGCTCCTCCTCTCCCCGAGGGGAACCCAGGGATGCAGTGGGATAAAGGGTGGGAAAGGCTGGGGACAAGTGACAGGGCAGCTCAGGGACAGCACTGCCTCCTGCACTGCTGCTGGCTCTGCCAGATCTGAGTGCCCTGGAAAATGAAATGATGCTCCACCTGCAAATGCTTTTCCAATGAAAACAGTGAGACTTAAACAAGTGCTTTTTAATAATTAAAAAAGAAGAGCCTGTAGATTTTATGGGTTTTTGTTTAAGTGGCCTGAAATGTGTTCTCAAAACTCCGTGCATGCTTTACAGAAACAGTTTCAGCTAGCTAGGATAGCTGTGTGAAACCCTTAAATATTTTTCACACACCAAATCAATGCTCTTGTCATCTTTTCCTGTTTTCCATTAATCCGCCAAGTTGTAAAAAAAAAAACGGATCAAAAACAACAACTAAAAATGCCCAGAGCTTTTTCACAGGAAACCTGAGGGAACACTGGCTGAAAGTTGGTGGTACAATTAAGTTTAGAAGGGGTAACAAATAATAATAAGAGGGAAATGTGAAGTTTAAAATGCTGCTGAAGTCCCAGTTTGTGAAATAACACGGCGCTGTTTGAATGAGCCCCTGTGTGAGAGTGGAGATAGCTTTATTCTATTTCAGGCTCTGAGTAGGCGAGCAAATTTTCCCTGCCGAAAAAAATATCTAATAAAATCCAAAGGACAGCAATGAACTTCTCTGGATTGCCATGGAGATAACATTTGCTTTGTTTGTCACATGTGTCATCATTACCTCCTCTAGTTCATTATTCTCTAAGTGATTTTTATCTGTATTTCTCCCAGACCCAGCGAGTCTGAAGGACTCTGTGCTGCCAGCACGGTGTCAGTGCTGCTGTCACCACTCAGCCACCCCAGGACAGCAGCTCTGAGGGACCTGCAGGGAAGGGAGAGACACCACAGCCCACAAACACACCGTTTCTGCGCGTGTCACTTACTATAACTACTGTCTTCCTCTTTTGTTCCATCGATTGTTCCATCTGCTTGCAACTGCAAGTGGTATCCTTGCCTGCTGTAGAGCTTTGTTACTATGCCTTTAAGCTGAGGCTCTGCAAAGAAACAACAGGGAGATTAATGTGGGAAATCCTGATGTGCCGTTCCCAGCGAGCAGGACCCTTCAAAGCAAATCTTCAGGTTCCTTCTGCAGGCTGAGGTAAGAGAAAGACCCAAAACAAAAGCAGGGGTACTGGCTTTGCAACACTCCTCATTTAGGCTGAGATCAAATTCATGTCTATGAAATCAATTGCCAAAATGATTAAATGCCACTTTCGATTACAATGTGAGCAGCACAGCAAAATCTACTTCAGTGAATACGGATTCCAACAGCGCTGCTTGGCCTCAGGAGCCCAGCCGTATCTCATTTAAGATTAAAAATGAGCTGGCAAAGAGTACGTTATGTCTTTAAAAAGGTGTGAGTTCTCAGACGGAGAGGAAAAGGAGCACTGTTACAGTAGCATTAATAAGAGCCACAGTGACAGTCGAGAGCCTAAATATACAGCAGCAAACATTTAGCACAGGAACTGCTGCAGCTCCAATAAACAAACCCCCATCCCTCGCTGTTCCAGAGAGTACAGAGCATCCAAAGAGACAAACTACTCAATGAACATATGGAAAATGGAGAGGGAAACCCTGAAATCCAGCAATGTGTGGAACTGCAAAATAAATATTACCATAAGGGCTGAGGTAATTACCTCATCAACTAGAAGAAGAAAGATCAAAACAACGCATAGTTTGGATAGATTTCTTTTTTCCTCAGATTCACAGCTAGAAAGAGAGATCGCTCATACAGTTTCCTATCATTCCAGACCAAAAAGTATACAGCAGCAGGATATGTTGTCAAGTGTGCCATTTGAGATATCTGGCTAAAGCATCAGGAGTAATTGCAAAAAAGGTCTACGTCCACTGAATCCAAATGACATCTGCATTGTAGTGATTTCACACAGTTACGTCTGTCAGGAGCTGATGCATCCCTGCAGCTCGCTCCACAACATCTCACTTTTTTCCAGACAAACACACTGAAGATGTGGTGTGTCATTTCCAGCACTCTGTGTCTGGATAACGCTCCTTGTGTTTGTACCCAAAGGCACTGGGGAGCTCTGCTACTGTACTTCATTTTAGCAGGCACTGAGGCAAAAGCTTACAACACTTTGCATAAGCGTATTAGATCTTATTAGCAACTTTGATAAGAGTACTGATGGATTCACAACTCTTACCTACCAACTTTTCTGACCAGAAATTATTCCAAGCCTCCCTTTGGCTCTTTAGCCATACCCATCCCAAAGCTGTCGGCGAACTGCGCACAAGGCAGGGGGGTGGAGTGGCAAAAGCATCAACGCTCCAGCACAGCAAAGCCACGGCAACATCGCCACTGGGCTTTGCTCCTCCTACACAAAACAACGCACTGAGATCAGGGACCCAGTCCTCATGCCTGATCTTCTGCACCTGTGACCCAGAGAACATCGTGTCCGCAGGGCGGCTGCAGGTGTGACATTCCTAGAAAGGAACGGGGCGCCGAAGCAAAACTCTGGAAGGTGCCAGCAAAAGCACAAAGCCTCGTCTGCAAGCAGCAGATACAGCACAGCACGGGCATTCTGTGAAGCAGGACACCAAACCACATCTCTAGACCACGAAGTTATTTAATGTACAACTGAGAGAGGTGTGTGTGGGGGAATCTCCCTGCTAGCATCTCCCTCACAAACACTCCCATGTGTTTGCATGCGTGTGTAACAGAGGGGCTGACAGCTGAAATACGGGTACCTGGGGCACACAGGTGCACCAGTGAGGCAGACAGCAGCAGGGTGTGCCACCCAAACAAACCAGATGAACACGATGGGAAAGGACTGCCATGGGGTACCCAGGTCACACAAGGCAGACCTGGCAATACCCGCCAGTCCATTGTAGGAGCCCTGAGACACCATTCCCCCTTTCCCCACACCTGACACACATCCCAGACTCCATTACACCAAACAAACCAACCCCCCAAAGACATAACCCTCGCCAACCTGGTCGCCTTCTTCGCCTTTTCTTGGAGCCAAAGAGTTTGACCCTGGAAAACACATTCAGCTTGTTCTTGTCGCAGCTGCCCTTGCTCTTGCTGGGGCTGTTGACGCACTTGCAGGCGTTGGACTTCTCCCGCTCCCTGGCTTGTCTCTTCTGGCGGATCAGGGAGCTGGCGATGGCTGCAGCCATGGCCGCCACGGCCCCGGCGCCTGGGGCGGCTCAGGCTCGCGGGGGTCGCTGGCCCCTCA
>JAHLSL010000024.1:487015-517626 GCA_025920805.1 Petroica traversi
ACAGGGCTGGGCAGGGACAGGGCTGGGCAGGGACAGGGCAGGGACAGCCCAGGGACAGGACAGGGACAGGGCAGGGACAGCCCAGGGACAGGGACAGGGCTGGGCAGGGACAGGGCAGGGACAGGGACAGGGCAGGGACAGGGACAGGGAGCTGGAGCTGCCCTGGCCAGGGATGGGTTTCGGGGATTTGGAGCCGGTCCTGCCCTCGGGGCTCCGAGAGCCGGCACGGGCTGCGAGGGACAGCGCGGGCACCGGGTACCTGCCTGTCCGGGCAGGGCACCTCGGGGCATCCCAGGGCATCCCAGGGCACTGGGCACTGAGCTGTGTCCGCACCGCTCCTCAGGAGCTCCGCGGGCCGGGACCCGGCGCTGTCCGCGGGGCTGCCCAGCCCGCATCCCATCCCGCATCCCCATCCTGCTTCCACCATCCCGCATCCCGGATCCCCATCCTGCATCCCATCCCGGATCCCCATCCTGCATCCCGGATCCCCATGCCCCATCCCGGATCCCCATCCTGCATCCCATCCCGCATCCCGGATCCCCATCCTGCATCCCCCATCCCCCATCCCGGATCCCCATCCCGCACGCCTCCTCTCCCATCCTGCACCCCGCACTCCCCATCCCTTCTCTCCCAGCTGGGACCCCGTGCCCGGCCGTCCACACCCCAGTGCCATCCCAACCCCAAATCTGTACCAGCTGCACACTGGGGCTCTGCAACAGACACCCCAAACCCAACCCACAGCAAAAGCTCTGAGTGCTCCAGACCCACTTCATCGTTACCACTGCCAGCCAGAAACCTTACTGCTCCTGCAGCAGAGAGAGGCATTTAGCAGTTAATAATGCTGTTAATGTTTGTAGTGATTGTATTTGGTAAATGCCAAACCATGGCAGTGCTTACTTGGCACTGCACTCTTTAGATTTATACTTAGATTTACTATATTAAATTCACAGAGAAAAAGAAACATGGGTGCCACATGCAATCACAGAAGTTGATAATAAAGCTTGTTATTTCTAACACAGGATGACAGAGCCCAGCTGCTATCTAAGGCTCACAGTTAGTGCGGAGTGCCCTGCACACGCTGCCTCTCAGATTATTGTTTGATATTGGGGCATTTTCCAAAAGTCCCTGGATTTCTCTTCCCTTGGAGCCGCAGGGCGTTGGTTCCTACAGCAATCTGATCATTGCACCCCGTGCAGAGGACACGCTTTCTCATTACTGAGGAAAACTAAATTACACCATTGTATGCCTTCAGCTAAAACATGGACAAAGGAACAGAGAAATTAAGATGGTTTTGTGTTGAAAATGTTTTTATGTTATTAACACTATGACAAGATTGTCTTCAGTTAAGGTTAAGCACGGAATTCTGATGAAAGGCAATTAGAAAAGAAATGGAATAGTTTGTTTTTTCTCTAAAGCAATCTTTATACCTGACAAAAGCTTGGGTACAAAATTAACTAAATACATGGCACAGATGTTTAAAAGGTCATAAAATCAACCTGTTTGACATGTGAAACACATATTCAATTAGGACAAATTTTTCAGTTCAGCAGCACATTCAGTATATTTACAGTCCCAAGCCATAGGAATGAGCATAACACCTGCCTTTTCCTTCTTAAATAACATTTTTTAGAGTTGCCAAAGAAAATTCATGAAGTCAAAGAACAACCACATTCTTAGTATTAAAGAAATATTAATCTCTGATTTCTTTATAGTTTATAATATCTACAGAGGATTAGTTGCCAGGAAATACCTTCTCATTTTTTTCCAGTAAAAAAAATATGGCTTAAATACATCTTACCTGAATAAGACTTTCTTATCCCCAAAGCCATGCTGCCTTACAAGCTGCTCCTGCCCAGGCAATTGCAGTCTACATTTGGAGCAGACACTCAGGGAGCAGATCAGAGAAAGTTTAAGGCACATTTAAAGTATTCTCTGAGGTACTGGCCAGAAGCATCAAGCCCATACTCGTGGTATAGAGAGATCATTAATGGGCATTAGTGACAGACCATTATGACTTTCAGAATCATTAAAGATTCATAATGTAGCTGCATTGTTCTGGCAACATCTCACCATTTCTTGGACATAAAGGTACGTTTCTCCTACATGATTTACTTAAACTTATTATTTTTCAGTGTCAGATTTTGTTTTCTGCCTCCTAGAATTACAAAGAGCAGCTGTAACAGGATCCTGCAGCACATCAGGGCAGCCACAGGAGCCTGGTGCTTGGTTTATTTGATGCCCTTTTTGTAAGGCAATTTGCAACAGGAATAGCTCAACAACATTCACAAGGCTGAATATGTACCATCGTTTCTTTCTGCTTTAAATAAGCTGAATTATTGATGTATCACACATGTTGCAAGCACAGAAATGCTTGCAAGAATTAAATTTGCTAACTATTCTGAAATAATTACCTTGTGAAATGGTTGAGCTTTGTCACTGCCTTGCAGGAAAGTTCATAATTTGATATTTGGATGTAGTGAAAATTATTGCAGATATGCTGGCTGGGGTCAACCAAACCTGCTCCTCCCAATGCAATTGTGACAGGCGAGGGAAACACTGAGATTTGCTTTTCAAGATGCACAATAACACTGCACACAGTGTGCTCCAGAATGGGGCTACAGTTATCCTTCAGTTGTGTTAACCAAGGGCTGCATCAGATTCTCTCCTGCTGGACCAGACTGGGACCTTGCTTAGCCCTCCTTTCCTAGGACAGCAAGTTAAGCCCGTGCTCACACATTATGTAAATAATGAGATTTAAAAGCAGAGTCAGATTCCAAAGTCAAGCATTGACTCCAAGTGTGATTTGTTCCTTGTGAGACCATAAAACTCCAAGGAGTAAGAGGAGCTGTTTGCAAAGGCTCTGGCTCTCCCAGGGTCACCCCTCCCTCCAGACACCTGTACAGGTGACCTGAGCTCGGCTTGTCCTGCTGGCTGTGCCACCCACGAGGAGCACAAACCCACCTGTCAGCAGGGAAACATCCAACTGCACCTGAGAGCAGCACCCCCTGAATTCCCCCAGCACAACCACTGTAAATGTGAGATTTGCTGAGGATCTTCAGGTCATGAACAAGCAAACCCCTCCCAGGAGCTGGGCCCTGGGTATTAAATGAGACCCGGCAGCTGAAGCCTCCCAAGCATTTTAACATTTCTTACCTTGTTGTGCTGAACCCAGGCCTGAAAGGTGAACCTCACCAGTTCAATGCTAATAAACAATTTTCCAAAAACAATATTTCAGTGTTTACTAATGCACATTACTGCTTATTTATCTGGAATCCACAATGTGGAGTATGCAGAAACATACCATGCTGTGAGCAGCACAATTTTAGAATATTCCCTGGTTATTATGCCACGATTGCTCATAATCAAGCTGTGAATATTCCTGATATCCAACTACACTGTACAAATAAAAACATCCTTAATTATTGTTGCCAGAAATGAACAGCACCACACAAGGAAAACTGCACTGGGGCAAAAAAATGAGGTTGATTTTGAGACCTCTCCACTTGGAAATGGCACTGCTTTCACCAAAAGAAGTCAAAAAGCCACGTGGAAGAACACAGACAAGTCCATTTCTAATGGTCTGCCTGAGTTCTATTGATTTCAGGGCTGATCTTGAGTCAATAGGTTTTCTGTCACCCGTGTCAGCTACTGACAGGCAGTCAAAAGCCCAAAGTGCTCTGCTTACTGCCAATTATAAACAAGGTTAATCCCTTGGAAATGAAGTTCTTCTCCTACCAGCAACAGCAGATTCCCAAAGCCTACAATACCTTGAGATGATAACTCCCTAAAACTTACATGGATCTTACTAAAATGTCATTATTCTGTTCTCTTCAGCCTACCTCAAAAGTGGTTTAAGCAGTCCAGAATCATTCTCAAGGTTTTACAATATAATTGGAGTGGTATATTGAAACCTGTTTCAGCTAATCCTTATCAGCATCAAGTTACTCACTGCATATTAACTGGGTTTGTTTTTATTAATGAGAGGAAATACAGCTCCTGTCTAACCTGTGTTAAATCAGCCCTCCAAAAGCATCCCTTTAAGGCAAAAACTGCTCAGTTGAGGCCTGGTATGAAGTGCCAGAACAGGTGATTTGGCAGGTCCCAGCAGGACTTGGCCCCACGATAACAGGACTGCCTGTGCTGGCTGTTTTGGGAGCAGAGCAGGCAGAACATCACCCAGCCCTCTCCTCCAGGGAGCACAGCCACACCAGCACCGAGCTGCCCTTCTGTGTGTGCTCCAGAGCTCAGGAACTCTGCTTTCTGCACCTCAGCCAAGCTGCAGGCTGCAATAAATGCCAGGCACTGCCAAGCAGCCAGCACAGGCAACCCCATTTCACAGGATCCTGCCTGGCACTGCTGAAGAGGCCTTGTCCAGAAAAAAACAATCAGGCTTGCCCTTATTCCCTGGAATCCAACAAGAAAATCCCCAATGAGCCTGTCTGGCAGGAAGAGGCCGATTGCCCAGGCCCCACTGCTGCTGCTGTGACCAAAAAATCCCAAATGCAGAGTGGGGCTGAGCAAGCCCAGCACTGCTGTGTCAGCAGCATCACTGAGCATCACTGCACAGCAGCTGCATCAGAAACCCAGACAAAAGGGCTCCTGCCCTGCAGGAGAAGGAATGGGGAGAACAGAGAGTTCTGAAGTGCTGCCCAGACAGACACAACAGCCATGTGGGATCTGGAGCTGCTGCTGCTGAATTAGTCATCATTATATTTTCATAGAGGGATCCAGAAGTATACATTTTAGCTCCAAGAAAAGTGTCTTAATTAATTCAATTTTATAATTTTACTGGTGTCTCATATTAGCAAAAAATCATATATTTCTATAGGAAAATTATTTCCCTCTCTTTTCGACCTGATTGCACTACCCTGTCACACAATCTCAACTCAGGAATAAACTCATTGCTGAGTGGAACTATTTAATATTCTGATGCAGGGAACGTTTCAGTTTCTACTCTCAGATGGGAAGCTGAGTGAAATCAGTGCCGCAATTTCGTTCCTTGGCTCCATCTGCCACCTGGTGGAACCATATGAGCTGGCAGAGAGCAGCATTTCATGGCAGGACCAGCACATCCCACCAGGTTCAGAGCTGCTGAGGGGCTGCAGGAAGCAAAGGGCAGCTGCAGCTGCCAGCACCTGTGCAGTTCATGCACACAGAGTCTGAAAAGTGTTCTGCACCTAAACCAAGGCTTCTGCAGAAAGGGCAAACTTTGAATTCTGATTTTTTAGCCTATGAAACAAAATAGTGCAAATTCCCAAAGTCAGAAACTGTCCCAACAATTCATAGCATTTATGACAAGCTCCTGAGCCCAAGAGAAGCTCAGGCTCCAAATCAGGACTCGCAGGCAGACACAGGATTCAAAACAAGAAGTAAAGAGATGCTTTGATTCCTGCCTGCAAATAGCTGGAAGTGCCCTGCTGTTGTGCCATAAAAATAAAGCAGCAGAGACAGAATCAGCACAAGCCTCAGCTTCTGAAGCCATTGTACTCGATTTGGAACACGATGTTTATTTTCTATTCTATTCAGAGCACTTCAGCAAAGCTGCAGAACCAAGTACAACCAGAGTAACTCCTGTTGCCTCACTCTGCAGGCAGCAGCCCTGGCTGTGCTGTCCCACACCTTGCACAGGGGGACACTGGTGCCACAAGCACAGGGGGACACTGGTGTCACAAGCACAGGGGGACACTGGTGCCACAAGCACAGGGGGACACTGGTGCCACAAGCACAGGGTGACACTGGTGCTGCCCTGCTGGGTCACCTGGAGCCTGCACGGTGTCACTGAGCAGCTGGAGTGGGGAACCCCACATTTCCTGCCAGGCTGCTGAGTCTGTGAGCCCCAGGGAGGTGTGTGCAGATATTCAGCTGCCCTGACCCAGCAGTGTCACTGCCAGGAGCACAGAGAATGCTCTGATAGCCCAGGGGGCACTGGAACCACAGCACAGGCACCTAAATCCCTCTAATGGGGGGGGGGAATGAGGCAAGTGTGCCCCAGGCTGCAGCAGCTCCTGCGGGGGCTCTGGGCACTGCAGCAGCTCCTGCGGGGGCTCTGGGCACTGCAGCAGCTCCTGCCCCTTGCCTGGCCTTTCCAGTTCCCCAGGGAAACCCAGGGGTAACGTGGGCAGTGCTGGGAACACAGAGCAGACACTGAAATAACCCCACAGCAGCTCCAAGCACTGTCACAGTCACCTGTGCACTCCCAGAGCCCTGAGGGATGGCACCTGGCACCTGGCAAGCAAATTCCAACCACACAGGCAAAATTCTACCCCAAACACAGCTTTGGTGTTGCAGAAAGATGGAAAAGGAAACACAGCAAGCGCCTCAGCCAAGCCCTCATGAAAGCCCTCCTATCCTACCCTTATGTGCAGCATCAGGGGCTGCAGATCAACCCTTCAAGCCAAAAGGAACATTTTCCCTATTTCCCACTGCCGAAACAAGACCAACCCTTTCCAAGTCTGCCTGTAGATGGAAAAGGGCTGGATGCCCTGCAGATGTTTGTGATGGGATTTGCAGAAACACTTAAGAGAACGGGGAGCACAAACCCCTTTACATTTCCCTGAGATGCATTTCCTGGGCTCCCTGAAGTGCTTTGAAAACCCCCACTGAAAATCCCACTGAGACCACTGCAAGGAGACCCTGGGCCAAGCCAGGGGTGAGATCAGCAGAGCCTCCTGTCCATCCCCAGGAGGGTCTGGCTGTGTCACCTCCCAGCTGAGCAGACCCCAGAGAGCCTGGCCAGGGGTGTCCAGGCTGTCCAGGGAGCAGGAATGTTTGATCTGGGGGGGGCACTGCCTCCTGCCAGGTGCCAGCCATCCCCACCCGCAGCTGCACCTCCCAGCCATGGGCAAACACAGGGCAAACTCAGCTCTCCAGGAAAGCTCTGCTCTCTGCAGCCTGCAGGCATCCACAGCCAGAATCAATACACACATCCCTGCTCCTAAAAGTAATTTCATTTATGATAATTAAATAAATCAGCCCCAATAAAATAATGATTTCTCTATTTACCCAAGGAAAGTAAGGGGTTGAAAGTAATTTAATTTGACACAATTTTGGGGTTGGCTATAATCCTTCAGATTTCATTCTTAATTTCTCCTGATGCTTTATAAGACTGTGAATCACTGTTATTTTATCTTCCTGTGATAACACGTGAAAATAAACTATTGAAAATATTGACCTGAGCTGGACAGAAAAGGAGGAGCAGACATCCCTGAGTGTGAGTTTGATGAAGAAGATCCTGCCCTATTTGCAAAGTCAGCCTTAAGTCCCCTGGACACCTTCCAGTAAAAGCAAAACAGTTGGCAAGTGGATTCAGACCACATTTACACCTGGGAGTTCCTGACTGGAGACCCAGAACTGGAGCTGGATTTGTAGGGTTTAAATGAAAGGGATTTCATCCTTGCCCTACTGTCCAGACTCTGCATCCCCAGCCACAGATGGTAACACCTGTAAGATTAATCCAAGTACAAAATGGAACATTTTTGCCCCAAAGTTCCATTCCACTACAGCATGCTGCAGGAAACACCAGTGAAGTGTGAGTGAGGATCATGAGCAGAATAAATGGTTTTTATGTGCCAGCACCATCCCTCAGGCTCCATCCTCATTACCTGCACCACCCAGCTCTGTGCTCACACCCTGGCCCTGCTCCCAAACTCAGGACAGGGTTTGTGAGCAGGAGATGCTCAGTACCTGCACCAGAAGCAACAGCACAAAGCAGACAAAAGCACTCTCACCACTTACTTTGCAGACATTATTTTAGCCTGCTTTCCTCATTAGGTAAAACATTCCCATGGTTCAAGCACTGGAAAAAAATCTCAATAAAGCACTGGAAAAAACATCTCAATAAAACATTTGCCACTAGAGGAGGCTACTCCATAATGTTTTTTTTTTCCCAGTGACACCCCTGCACCACTGAAATCTCAGAGCAGAGTTTTAGACCATCCCAGTTTTCTAAGGAACAGATCTGCCCTTTCCAGCCTGGCCCAGGGATAAACTGATACAAGGGAATCAGGCCAGGTGAGTCTGTTGGGCAGATCCTGAGCTCATAAAACATCTGTGGTTGATGGTCCCAGAAACAGCTGCCCTTTTCCATCCACAGAACAAGCACATCCCAGAGGAGATCAGGGAGAAAGGTTTGCCCAACAATCCCATTTTTTGATGCATCCATCACAGTACTCAGTGAAATATTCTGTGCTGTTCCTCTGGCTCCCCACTCATAAACTCCAAATCTGATTCTGTGTCACTAAACATTCCCACCTGCACTTCCTGTGCAAAGAAGCAGTTATTAAAAAAAAAATTTAATTCAATTACAATTTTTTAATGAAGGAGCTCTGTAACTACATTCTCAGTTATAGTGACGAGAGCCCTAACTCCACATCTGAGCATTAGAGGGAGTCCTACTCCTGTTTAATTCTCTTTGCAAAGCCAAAGAGGAAAGTTGGAGGCACAGCAGGATCAGCCCCCTCAGGTTCCTGGGTGCTGTGGCAATGCCTGAGGCTCACAGGCACAGGAATAAAGGGACAGGGACTCCAGTGCCATCGTGTCCCTCAGTGCCACAGCAGCAGGGCCAGGCGGGGCCAGGCAGGGGACAGTCCTTGGGCCAGGTCACCTTGCCCAGCAGAGCCTGGGGGTCCCGGGCAGTGCAGGAGCAGCAGCAGGTCCAGCCAAGGAGTTTCTGTGTTCAGCAGCACAGAACTGGGAATGCTTCTCACTCTATCAGCCCAAGGGGTGATACCAGGGTTTATCTCTGTCAGTTATCAGAGGAAAGTGTTAACTCAGGTGACATTGCTGAGCTTTCTCTGTGCCTGGCAGCAAGGAGTGACTGGGTGAATGTTCACGGGCCCTGATGGACATCCAGCACTGGCACAGATGCCACTGCTTTGCTAAACTGGTTTTTCTGCAGCTCCTGATGCTTTTGCATCAATCACTTCCCTGTATATTTGACTCAACACACAGTGCTGACATGTTTTCCCAACTCCTTTCAACTTTAAGCCAGAGAAGTGATGAAAATAAAGGTGAAAGGCAGATTACTGTTTAGCGCTTGTTATGTCAATCCTAACAGTCTTCTAATAAACCAATGGCAAGAGAACACTCATACCAATATTTTAGCAGCGGCTGTGCCTGCAGAAAAGCCAGGCTTTGTTTAACTCCACAGAGGAGCAAATCTGGAACTGAGGAGGAAGAGCTGCTTCACTCTGGACTGGCCAGGACGGCCACATGAGGCCGTGGGAGCTGCACAGAGCCCCAGTGTCCCCCACACAGGGACACCCCATGGGACAGGGACACCCATGGGACAGGGACACCCCACAATGACAGGGACACCCATGGGACAGGGACACTGCACCCCCATCAGCTGGGGGGACTCTGCAGCTCTGTGCCAGAGAGGTCAAGGAGCCAGTGCTGCTCCAGGACAACGAATGCTCTGTTTTCCCACCTGTGCCACTGCTAAAATGAGATTTTACCAAGCAGCCACAGCCACCCAATATAATCTGAGAGACAGAATAACAACAGACTTCTTTATGCTCCACTCCATGCTTTGCTGTGCTCTTCCAATCCATCTGTGGAGCACCCAGTGTTTGTTTTTATCTCTGGCTGCAATTAAACCTACAGGAAACGTGATAAACACAACCTTCCCACAGGGATTATCGCTCTGCACGCCAGTGACAACCACCAGATGAACACCTAAACAGCACCAGCATCAACTCTTTCCAAAGCAGGACTGAGATGAATGACTTACAGTAATAATGTTAATTACACTGGCTTGATGAAACAAGAGAAATATCCAGAGAATTCAGTGAGCGCTGCTAAGATCTGTAATGCTTAAACAGCCACATGCAATTAAAAGACTCACTCTTTAGTCATCAGTAATTGTGCAGCTCCACTGTAGGACACAAACCCTGGAGCCAGTGCTCTGTGACAAGGGAACAGATTTGTGCTTTGCTCCACAGCTGACAGGCCTCTCTCTGTGGGATGGTTGACATTTCATGGGGTTTTTTTTAAACAGAATTGGCAAAACTGGACAGATGACTGTAACAATTAGCTAAACAATTAACTAAAGCAATTATTTATCCCAACAGATCTTCTGTGGCTTCTGGGTGCCACCAAGAGAATTTAAATGTCAAGAGCCCTTGGGACTGTGCACGTGAGAGGAGAACACACCTGAACAGCCAGGGTGGGACCACACCTGAGCAGCCAGGGTGGGACCACACCTGGACAGCCAGGGTGGGGCCACACCTGGACAGCCAGGGTGGGGCCATACCTGAGCAGCCAGGGTGGGACCACACCTGAACAGCCAAGGTGGGACTATACCTGAGCAGCCAGGGTGGGACCACACCTGAACAGCCAAGGTGGGACTATACCTGAGCAGCCAGGGTGGGACTATACCTGAACAGCCAAGGTGGGACTATACCTGAACAGCCAGGGTGGGGCCACAACTGAACGGCCAGGGTGGGGCCACACCTGAGCAGCCAGGGTGGGACCACACCTGAATGGCCAGGGTGGGGCCACACCTGGGCAGCCAAGGTGTGTTTGTGTGAGCTCCTTGGGGCTGTGGGTGGTGGGACACAGCACAGGGGCCTCAGGACACTGCTCAGTCTCACTGCCCCAGAACCACCCAGCCCTCACAGATCCCTTTCCTCAGGAAAACTCAGGCACCTCAGGAAAGTCAAAGTTTTAAGAGTGATTTGCAAGGACCCCCCTGCCAATCAGAGCGGGTTCTGCATGGAGGGAAGGACACCAGGTCCTGTGTCCAGGGACAGAGCCAGAAGTGACCCCCAGCTCCAGGAGGGCAGGTGACCCTCTCCTGACCCCAGGACATCCTGCACTGCTGCAGCTCCTCCTGCACTGCTGCTTTTCCAACCCCTGCAGCTTCTCCTGCACTGCTGCTTTTCCAACCCCTGCAGCTCCTCCTGCACTGCTGCTTTTCCAACCCCTGCAGCTTCTCCTGCACTGCTGCTTTTCCAACCCCTGCAGCTTCTCCTGCACTGCTGCTTTTCCAACCCCTGCAGCTTCTCCTGCACTGCTGCTTTTCCAACCCCTGCAGCTCCTCCTGCACTGCTGCTTTTCCAACCCCTGCAGCCCCTCCTGCAGAGCCATGAGGAAGGGCCATGCCAGATGAAGTCCCCTACCTTTCCCAGGTGAGAAAGCCTCTCTCAGGGACAAGGCCTGCCATGCACAGACCAGTCACCTCCAGCCTGGGACACTCGAAAGAGAAATGAATGTTCAGTCAGCAAAGAGAGGCTGTTAACAGTGTGATCTGTGTGGCCCCAGAGAGGAGCAGAGGAGGGAGCTGCTCCGTCATCTCCAGTGTCATCTGCTCATTTCACTGAGCAAGGGCTGCCATGGAAGGGAAGCAGAGCAAGTTCCACAAAATAAACACTCCTGCAGCTGCCAGCAGCTTCCAGGCACCCAGCTACACGGAGGCATCTCTTTTCAAACTGCACATTAAGGCTTGGAAGGGATGAAATTGCCGTCTTCATCATCAAACACTTCAATATTTGTAATATGGCAACATCTAGGAGCCACCACTGGGCCCACAAACTGAACCTGCAAAGGGCTGGAGACTCAGATCCTGCTCCCAGCAGATAATCAGCATTCAACTGACAAATTATTGTTTCTGCCATCAATAACCTGATTTAAATAGTGGATGGAAACACAAATAACAAGAGACAAAGCCCTGGATCATTCTGCACTGCTCTGCCTTTGCCTGCTGGAGTCTTTACAATTAATGAATTTGCTCACTGGAAGAAATGCAAGTCTGCTCTCAGCTGGTGGAGGAAGGATTTTGTACTTTTGTTGAGTGTCTCTGTATCTTGCATCTTTTTAGCCTCTTTGAAACACACAAGGCAGCAGAGCTGTGAAGGGCCAGTTCGTAAGACATCTCAAAACATGGACTAACAAAAGAATTTAATGCAAAGAAAAATCCACTTTTGTTTTTCTTTTGGCAAACTGAAGGATCTGGTAATTAAGTTTTGGGTGAAATTTGGCTCTTTGTAAAGGCTGATATTTTATTTTCTTTTTCTGAGCAGCTGGAAATGGTGTTCAGTAGGTAAATCAGAATGAAAGGTTTCCATTTACAGGCATTTTTCCCCAAGATTTCTTTTCAAATTAACATTTTACCAAAATCAGGGAGAAGCCATTAAATGTTTCAGTGTCATCGAGCCTTCTGTCCAAGCACCCGAAGAGGACACAATAAAGGCAAATGGAGAGTTTTACTACCATTAATGAATGTCCACAGTAAGTGAGGGGCTGGGGCAGCCCTGGCTGTCAGGCACCTGTGGCTTAGAAAATAATAAATGAAAACTGTAAATACAATGGCCCAGAATGACCACTCTGTCACTCCCACGGGGTGGTGGCAGTGGGGACTCAGGGAAAACCCTCCTGAGATGGAAAAATGTGTCCTGTTTTCTGTTATCAACAAGACCTGCATGGCACTGAAACTGCAGCTGCTACAAAAGCTGCAGGCAGGGATGTGCAGGCTACAAACAACTGTCCCCTCTCTGAAATAAGGAAGGACACGGTTTTTATTAAACAGGGAGAATCAATAAAACATGAGAAGAGACACTGAGAAAACTTGTATTCAGCTACTATAGCAACACCTTTTTAATCATCAGGAGAAAGCAAAAATATCCAGAGGAATGGGCAACCCAGCTGCAATTACTGCTCCGTGTGAGCCCATGCTCCATTTGCACTGGGACGTGCCATCAGTCAGAATCACGTTCTGTGTGCTGCCCTGTCCCCAGCCCTGTCCCCAGCCAGGCTGTCAGATCCTGCACAGGAGTGTTACAAATCACATTGATCAGGATGACAAGCAGAGCTCTCGCTCCGTGCCCGAGCAGCAGCTCAGCTGCTAAGCAACAACAGGAGGCAGAGACAGAAAAGCTGCCCCTGAGCTGCCCAGCAGCAATGCCCATCCCTTGGCACACCAAGGGGAGGGAGGGACTCGGGGCCACCACAGAAGGGATCATTTCCTGCAGATTCTCCAGGATGGGGGAAGGAGTTGTGTCTCTTTGCCAGGGCTCTGATTAACAGCAGCCCTTGCCTTTCTGGGTCCTACAGCAAGTTCCTATTTTCAAAAACAGGTTCTGTTCCCCCGTTCCCTTTTTTTCACCGCTGACTCATGGGGCAGCTCAGAGCCTGCTGTGTCCCCAGCACAGAGACTGCCCTGACACCCCACACTCACAATCTGCCTCGGTGTTTCCTCACCCAGAGCACATAGACTGAGCTCAGCAATCACATCCCACAGGAATCCACTCCCCAGTGGCTTCTAAACCACTCTTACGTTTATTGCAGATTTCCTGCTCTCCAGTTCTTGTCAGAGCTTAGCAGGCAGGACACACTAAACATTGCACTGGATATTCTGCTTAGCACTGGTTTATTTTCACTCACCCAAGCACTGAATTCAACTGCCAGCCTTGCCATGTGCCTTTGTAACAAAACCAACGATGCTCTGCTGTTCAGCCAACGAGACTCCTACCAGTTGTGCCCCTGTTCCCTGTCCCCAGTCCTCCTGTTCCCTGTCACCAGTTGTGTGTGTGTTCCCTGTCCCCAGTTCTCCTGTGTCCCCAGTCCCCAGCTGTGCCCTGCTCCTGCCCTGGGCTATCTGACTCCTCCCTGGCACAGCGTCCCTGGCACAGTGTCCCTGCCTGGCTCTGTCACACCAGGGGAGCAGCCAGGCTCAGCCAGGTCAGTGCTGGCAGAGCCACCACGGGAACCCCTGGAAGCTGAGCACAGGGACAGGAACAGGACAGAAACTCAAAGTTAGAGCCCCTCGAAGTCAGTGACACAACAAAACCACATTAGAAACAACCAGGAGTTTCATTTTCAAGCACAACCTTTGTCACCTCTGTGGACAACATGTGGAACATCTAACAGCCAAGTACCAGGGAATTTTCAGCAAGGTTTATTTCTATCAAGAATTACACCAAATAAAGGAATTGCTATACCAGGTAGAAATGGAAGCCCTCCTACCCTAAATACTAAAAGTATATGCATTTTTCAGCAGATACCTCCTCTTCTTTTCTCTGCCAACTCTATCTGATACTATGAGAGTGGCATAAATACTAAAACATCTGAATGTGAATCCCTGCCAAAAGCTAGCTGCAATTAATCTACAACTAGATATTTTGATCGCTGGCACTTCCATGGAGACACAGATAGCAGAAGCCCAAGCACATCCCCAGCTATCCCCACGTGAACTCTGGTTTCTAGAAAACCCTGTTCAAATCCACTATATTTAACTGGGTGTGTTTACAGAAAAAAAAAAATGAACTTTGTTCAATCTGAGGCTGGTTGTTGGTTTTGCAAACTTTTATGCAGTCTTAAAATACCCTGTCAGAGCTGGAGTCTGACAGGAACTGAATCACCAACTGAACCATCATTTGAAATCCCAGACCCATTCATTTGCCAGCAGCAGAATTACAGTGACCCAGCCCCAGGCAGCCCCAGATAAGCCCCTGTGCCCCCCCAGGGACAGGGACAGGGCCACTGTGAGGGCACAGCTGGGGCTGAGCAGGGTCAAACCCTCAGATCTTCCCAAGCAGCAGCCCCTGCTCAGGCAGGAAGAGCCAAGGTTTGAACCACTTCAGGATGTGCTCCTCAGCTCACTGAGACCCAGCTCTGCTCTTTCTAGAGACGCTGAATCAAAACCCTCCTGAGGACATCTGGCTTGACTTTGCTGCATGGTCTGCATCAGCAAGTAGCTGGAGAGGTTCCTTATTGAAAAGCCTACATATTAAAAGTGCCAGAAAGGTACCTTTGAGTCATGTTGATAAATCCTTGTTTAACAGCTGTCGGGGCAGGATGACAGATTAGCCAGAGGGGGATTTCTGGGCAGCCAGCACTCACAGGCAGCTCATGTTCAGCAAAATGCAGATGTAAGGAATGATCACATCACAGTGCCAGGCAGCATCAGGTCTGCAGAGCTTATGGATCTCAGGCTGCTCAGGGAGAGGCTGTCTGGGGCTCTGCAGGGTTTGGTGCCTGTGGATGGGCTGTCACTGCATTTCCAGAGGATGGGCTGTCACTGCATTTCCAGCTGCTGCCCCAGGCCTTGCAGCTGCTTTCAATGATCCATCGTTCCCATCCACAATACAAACGCTTTGCTCCCAGACCAAGCACCCGGCAAATCCCCACTTTTCCCATTCTGCTGCTCTTGCCCTCCTGCACGTCCCAGGTCAGGTGAGAGGATCCCCAGGGCTGTCCCAAGAAGTACCTGTGTGCAACACCTGGGCAGCTCCTCCTCCTGTGCTCTGTCTTTGCCACACGAAGCTCGTGGTCTTGCATGCAAAAGGACTGAGGGCAGATGCAAAATCTGCAGATAAAATCTTTACAAATTGTTGACAAATTCACAGCGGGTCAGGCCAAAAACCTCTGATGTATAGCAAGCCTAATCTCCCTGAATAATTGTTTTCCTTCCCATCTCACACTGCTGCATTTTTCTCTATTTTAATTTATTTTAATAAAACATACGTTTGTTTGGAAACAACATGTATTATTGAGCTGTTTCTGGCTTAGAAAACAGAGTCATTAACATGATATAGCACACAAGTGCATCTCTAGTTCGTGTTATTTTCTGCTTTGTCAGTTTGACTCAGTCTGTTTTAAATTGCACAAGCTATTTTAATGTCCTTTTTGCAATTCAAATCTGCATTCTGAAAGTATAACTGAAAAGATAACAGTTCATATTCAGTCTTGCACTCAAATGTGCTGAAGGAGGCTTTAGCTGAATATTGTTATTCAGACTCCCTTTTTGATTGTATTAATTTTAAAACAAACGTGTTTTTAAAAGCTAATCAGAGAAAAAAGGTGAGGCTTGATTTGAAGTCTTTTCAAAGGCCTGGAGGGAGGGAGGTTCCAAAAGAGCAGAGAGATGGAGGCACCAGAACAGGCGAGCTGGAGCTGGGGGAGTGCAAGGTCCCTGCTGAGCCAGAGCAGCAATGGCACCAAGACTCCACCAGGGCAGACCCTGAAAAACCAAACTGGGCAAGTCCCTTCCAACTCTTTTCCCTCCCTTGGCCCCATCAGATGCTGGAGAAGAGTCCACCTATGTTTGGAAAAATACCTGTTTTCACTCAGCTCTCTTGGACATCCCACAGAGCTGCAGGAGGGTGCAAAGCACAGAGCAGAGTAAAACCAGCTCCCTCCCTGCACACATTTCTGCTGCTTTGGCTGAAGCCTTGGATCAACTCGTGAATCACAGAGCATTTTGTCCCAATTTAAAGTGATAACTGTGAAAGAAATCTGTAATTTATATAAAACTGCCTTGGGTAATGATGATTTTCCTGACTCTGCATAAGGCAGTGTCAGAAAGTGACTCCGTGTGAGGTGCTGCAGGGCCAGGGCAGAGCTGGTGGCCCAGGGCAGGGGACACAGCAGTGGCAGTGCCAGTACTGGGCCCTGGCAGGGAGGGATGCCCAGGGCACGAGGCCATGGCAGGAGCCCCTCCTGGCCCTGCTCAGTGCCACAGCCCCGTGCCAGGCGCCTCAGCTGGATTCATGGGACCTTCAGCAATCACAATGACTGGGTCCCCTCAGGGGCTCCAGCTCAGAGCCCCTGTGGCCCTGCAGTGACCTGAGAGGGGACAGAGCTGGGGCAGGGCAGGACACCCACCCTGGCACCACAGGCAGCCCAGGGCACCAGAGCCACCACTCCCACTCTGCTCCTCGGGGCTCCTGGGCTGCTGCAGAAGGTCCTAACAGCAGAAATCAAACCTGCCAGCCCAAAGTCTTCCATTAAAAGCCTTCCAGGTGTCGATTCAAGAGGCAAAAGGCAGGACAAGGTTTTGTAATTACAGGAGCACGCTGGGCTTGCTCTGGGGTGCTCAGAGTTAGAGGATCATGATGAAATCATGGATAATTGAGAAGGGCCCTGGTGCAGCAGCAGGGCTCCTGCACTGCCCGGGTTCCCCAGGCACCTGTGCACGGAGAAAGCTTCCATGGCAGCACGCCCACTGGACAGGCACAAGGCTTTATAAAAATAAACTGCTTTTGCATTCTGAAGCCATAAAAACATAATTAGCAGAAAAAGAGGGTATTAGCAAACCTGCTTGGGCATTCATGTATTCCAAGTGGAGTGTGCTGTGAGAGCCACACGAAGCAGGGACAGTGCCCAGCTGAGAGCTGCCAGGGCCACCAGGGCTCCGTGTGACAGCCCAGTGCCACTGCCATCCCCTCCCTGCTGCTGTCCTGGGCCGTGGGAAGGGCTCTGCTCCCTGCAGAGGGCTCAGAGCAGGAACAGCCCAGCCAGGGACAAGCAGGGCCACAGAGCCCCTGTCATGGTCAGAGCTCCCAGAGATGTGCCCAGCCTGTGCATCCACAGGAGATCCTGTTTTGCAGAGACAGGAGAGTGCTGTCCTATAGAGTTTGGCCATAAAAAATGTATCTTAACAGCACAGGTAGAGAACAGGTGCTGAAACTATTGATTTTTAATTAATGTTCATTCTTTAATTACTTGTATTTTAAATTAAATTGCTACATTGGAACACTGGAGCACCCCTAGAGTTAATCCATTGTTCCTCTGGGTCTCTACCTTTAATGTTTTATTCTTAAAGGCAATTGCACATCTTTAGAACACCTGTAGGACTCCAGAATGTAACCCAGATTTTGGTTAGTAATAACAAGTAATAACAATTACAGGATGGAGAAATCCATCCACTCTCTCAGAATCTTAACATTGCTGCCACTAGATTTTTGAAGACCATAAATAAGCCCAAACTATTTGTGAATTTGCTCTGCAAATCAACTGCAAGAAGTGATCTGGTTTGATCCTTCCCTGGAGACTCATCCTAAATCAAAGCACTACAACTTAATCTTTTAACAAGTTTCCTTTCTAATGAACCTGCAGCCCTACAAGTCCCTTGAGAAACCTGATGTGTGAGTTTAGGTTTGCACGGTTTCCCTTATAAACCTTGATTTATAGATTATAAAAAAAAAATTCCCAAGCATTTGTGCCCTTAAATGTAAGTGTTCATCACCTCCAGCAGAGTGCAAAGGTGACAGCTTTTCACTGGGCTTTCCTCCCCTTGCTGGCCCTGCCTCTCAGCCAGAATTCTCTCTAGAGCCAAACAGAGCTGGATTTCTTAGAGCAACAAGAGCTCAGACATGGGCTCAGAGGGAGGGAGAACGAGTGGTGAACAGAGGTGACACTGAGAGATTGCTGGAAATAAAACAGGGGATGAAGGGCAGGGTTTGGCACCTGAGTAAGAAGCAGCTCCTGGAGGAGAGGAGAGCTGAACACAGACCTGCTGAGGTCACTGGTGCCTGTCCAGGGCTGTGATGAACCTTTGGGGATGGATTACAGAACTAACACAGCAAACTGGCCCACAGCCCAGCCCCTCTCAGTGCGCACATCTCAGGAGGACTGGATTCCAAGAAATGAAAGTCTGGCCAAGGACTTCCAAAGAAAAATGTGGGCAAGTGTCCATCTCCACATCACCCTCTTGGAAACAAGCTGACTTTAAAAGTTGGCAATAAAACTACTAAAAAAAAACCCCAACTCCAAACCATGCCACTAAAAAATACCTGGCAGGAGTGCTGGGATTTGGTTTTTTTACAATGTCCTTTTGAGACATTACTTTTTAAAAGGCACCTTTGCAATTCTGTTGAGACAGTGCAAATTCTGCTGTAGAAGAGATGACATCAATAACAAACTGTCACAGTGCTGCCCTGTGATTCTCCTCAGTGCACTCAGGTTTCCATTTGCATGTGCAAATTAAAGCATTGCCATAAATACACCCGATCAAACATCACCTGGCAGAGTTCTGCAGGAGTCCGTGTACTTCATTAAACACACATAGGATGTGAAACACTAATTGTGTGACTGGAATGCACTGCTCAGAGCACAGGCAATGCCATGAGCACGGAGCTGGGAGGGGGCTGAGCACAGCTCTGTGCCCTGAGAGCTGCTGGGGGCTCAGCTCAGGGCTCTGACCCTCCCAGGCAGAGCCCAGCACGCTGCTCTGGCAGGGCTGGCACAGGAAAGGGGATGGGACTCACAGCTCACCTGAGCTGCTTTAGCCTGGAGATCTCCTCTCAGGTGGGAGCTCCCTGTGAGGTGCCCACCCAGGCTTCCAGCTCCTCTCTCTGTGTCCTTCCAGCCTCTGCAGCTCAGGATCTCTCTCTGCTCCAGGTCTGGGTCCCAGCTGCAGCAGGAGGTTCATCCCTGCCCACACCTCCCCTTCCCTTCCCTCTCCCTGCAGCTCCTGCCCCATCACACACTCCCTTCTCCCACCTGAGCCTTGGTTCCACGCTGCTTTAGGGTTCACACTGCCCTCTCCTCCTCGTGCTCTTCACACCCACTCTCCTGTCATGTTTTGTCCCTCTCCTCAACTCACCTTCCCTCCTGATGGCCTCACTGACTGGACGTTTCACTGCACTTGCAATGAAATGCACTACAGCAAGTTCTTTTCGGTTTAAACAGCAGTTTCCTAAACATGCTCCTTTCTTATTAGCACAAAGACCAACAAAATTTCTCACTATTTTTACATTTATCTAATTTAATATCCAAGATTAAAGAAACCACTTACTTGCATTTGGCAGCTCAAGTCCCATTCAAATTTTTGCTTACTACTGGCTTTACCGTGTATTTAATCTAAATTTATCATAAAAAGGCCAGTCCCATGAACTCCTCTGGATTAATGCTGACAGCTCCTCATTAGAATGGAAGATCTCATATGAAGCCTGAACACTTCCTGTAACAACATCTGAGAAACACCAGCAATATTTGAGGTCAGTTTTGCCACTTGTGTGAAACAAGAAAATGATTATACTTACCAGAGGTAAGAGCAACTAGAAAGCAAAATTTGGTCTTTAAATACTGGCTCTACCAAGCAGCAGCAGCAGCAGAGGAAGAGAAACAGGGGCAGGCACCAATTAAGCCAAGGTTCACAACTGAAATTCACTCTGCATTTTTAACAACTCCCACAATTAAGTGTTAATCTAACGTGTTGCAGAAATGAAAAATCCTAGGGCTGTTCAGAGGAAAGGCAGGTTCAGAGAACAGACAGAGTCACCACAAATGTGGTTTGTGCTGCTGAAGTATTTCAGAAGATGGGAAAGTCAGCCCCTCGTGCACTGCAGTCTCAGATCCCTGTCCTGCAGAGCTCCTCAGGGCTGGCTCTGATTACCTGGGCCAGGAACAACTCTCCAGGGACAGCTGAAAGTTCAGCTCCTGCTTCACAGACTCACCCTCACCCTGAACCCCATGGAAGCCTTGCCATGATGCCAACCCAAAGGCACACAGAGTTTAAACACCACAGACTCCACCCCGATAGAGGCTTGTGCAATAATTATGATGGGCTGTGTAGCTGAGCGAGGTACAAAGAAAAGCCTCCATTATTAATAAAGAACTACAACTCCTTATTTAAAATGAGGACAGATTGAAGAAGTCTGGTGCTTTCTCAGGAGAGTCATGGGATGGAGAAGGAGCAAGACAAAGGCCTTCCTCCACACAAGGAACACTCTTTGAAGATCTCAGAGTCCTTTAAAGATGAGATGAGAGAAGAGTATCAGGGTGACTCATTTGGTCTAAATGTCCTACTTCAGCTATGCTAAGTGCCAGATACTGTCTCCATAGTGAGTATTTACTTTGAGATCAGAGCAAGAGGCACAGATAAAAGATTCCTCTCAGAGAGTGCACAGGTAAGAGACAGCATTTCTTTCTGGGTTGCCATGACCCCTTTAGGGGCAAGGCCAGGTCCAGTTTGAGAATTAAAATTATTATCCTGAAATAAAAGTTCTTCAACTGCTCCTAATATCATTACTTACTTAAAGTTTTCTGATGCTACAGGGAGTAAATTTGGCTAAGAATTGCACAATTCACATTTACAGCTGCACCTTTGAATTTTACCACCAGGAAAACCCAGTTCAATAAACCACTTTATTATTAGCTAGCCTTATTATTGATATTTTATCTTCATTTCCCCGAGCCACATTACTCTTAGATGTGAGTCTGGCAATCAGACCAAGGTCTGCACGCAGTTTCCTGGACTGAGATGTTGTGCACACACAGTGAGAAGGATGTCCCCAGGCCCTTCCAAGGGTAAAAGTACCTCATGCTCAGGTGATGGAGCAGGCAGTGTTATTGCTGCTCTTTCTGATGAGATGTCCAAGTGGTTTTGTGAATCAAATCCTTCTCCTCCCTCTTTATAATGGCAAACATTTAATTTCTCTGCTGTGATGGCTCTCATGTTCAATCAGGAATCCCTGTGGCAGTAAGGACCACATTAACTGCTGAGGGAGTGAGAAAAGAAGAAACCAAACTAAACCATATGAGCGGGTTCTGATCTCATTTGCAGACAAGTAAATATTGAGCAAATCTTGGATTTTGGAGGAATTATTCTGGATTTGCAGCATCTGAGCCTGAACCTGAGCCAGGCCCAGGCTGTGTTCAGGTAAGCTCATTAAACACCTCCCAACCCTGTGACTCTGCTGGGAGCACTCGTGTTTAGAGTTAATCTCGAGCTTAAAGGCTTTGGGGATCAGGGCAGGAGGGCTCAGGCTCAGGACTGAGCTGTTCTGAGTGGGCACTGAGCTTCTGGAGCAGGAATGCAGGGCCACCCCTGCCTTCATCAGCACCTGGAACTGGAGGTTATCAGCTCAGCACTCCAATCACAGTTTCTCTTCGGGGCAAAAAGCATCGTCCTGGGGGCAGCTTCAGACCTTTGCCTTTTGGTCTCTGCCCCTCCCTTCAGACCATCCTTCACTGCAGGTACCCCACACCTGCACAGCTCCCCGAGTGCCCAGACAGGCAGGATTGAAGAGTTTATTCCATTTAGCACTGCAGAAGGCTCAGGCATTGCTCAGCTGCTTCTTGCCAGTGCCAGAACCCAGGAACCAGGTGAGGTGAAAGCTCCCCATGCCCCACAGCAGGACCTGAGAGGGGCAGGGAGAAGCAGAGGCAGGAACAAGGTTTTGCTGAGGAAGGGGCAGTGAGGAGGGCAGGGGGCTGCAGGGCCAGCACCAGTCACTGCCTCCCTGCCCTGAAGAGCAGCTCCAGCACAGCTCAGCTGCAGCAGGAAAGGGTTAAAGGCTGGGAAGGGCAAGAAGACACCAGGCCTTTGCTTTCCACCATCTGCACTGAGAGCAGCAGACATGAGGAAAACATGTCTGAAATGTCACCAGTTCAGCATCAAAGGGCCATAACCTGGGTGGTTTCAGCAGGGCCCCGTTCAGTGAACCAGAGGGATCCCCTGGCCAGGGCAAACCTGAGGCTCAGGAATCCCAGCACAGATGCTGAACTGGTCCCATCTGCATCCCAGTGCCTCGTAGGCATGCTCTGCCTGTCCTGGACACTGTGCCTCTTTCGTGTGCCTCATCCTGAGCACTGCTGGCTGGAACACAAAGCCATTTCTAGTTCTGAACAATATGTAAAGTTTAAAACCCTCTCACAATTCTCTGATTTCAAACACAGCTCTCCTCCCCCTTCTTTTTCCTCTAAAATGCAGAAATACACATGCATTAACATAATTAACTGAGCGAGCAGGGCTAATAGGGCTGATTTAGTCTGGAAGACAAGGATATAATTAGAGAGCCAAGAACAGAGCTCTCAGTGGTGCCACAGGGCTGGGAGCACCCAAGGGACACTGTGTATTGCAGCACAAAGGCTCCCATTCCTGCTGGTGGCAGAAGTGCCCCTGCACACGGGGCAGGAGGAACAGGAGCCTCCTCACAATGTGCAGGAAGCTCCTGCCTTGCTCAGCCCAGGGCTGGCTCTGCCCTCCCTGCCCTGCCAGGGATGGAGATCACAAGCCATTGTCAAGGGCAACCACAGGGCTGCTTGTTTCACATTAGCGTCCTGAACATTTTCTATCTAATCACATTTCCTGTTGGTTGAGGAAAGCTGCCTTTCCTCATTACCAGCTGCTAGCCCAGATTTCCCTCTCTCCATCCCCAATACGTATTTTGCCATGCTTGTCTGCTTTTCTGTGTAAAAAGGTTATGTATGCCTGGAGGGAGACTAAATGTTACCCAAAAAAAAAAAAAAAAATAGAAAAAAGCAAAAAAATCCCACATGAAAACAGAATTTTGGGCAAGTGTCCAAGACTCTTGACTGTGTGACTGTGACTAACCAATGGGTGTTTTCAAAAAACATTTCTCTCATTTTATTCCCTCCCTTGGATGGAATAACACAACTCAAATTAGTTTTCCAGGAGCTGACTCCTTTTTATGTAACCATGTTTTATAGAGAGAGCAGCAGCAGCTTATGTTTAAACTATTTAAGAGAACAAATAGCTGCAAAATGTACTTCAGATGGCCCTTCTCCTGCTAGCAGTGCACTCCTGGCTCAGGGGAAGCCACGGCAGCACTCTGCATTTGCTGCTCCTGGCTGCAATTGTAAACAATGCCCAAAGCCCACGGGACCAGCGGCCAGGTAAGGATGGCAGCTCTGCTTCTTCTGCTGCCTTTGAGAGACCCTGGGCACCGAAACTGGGGAATGACTTAGACAAAACAAAGCTGGAAAATGCAGGAAAAGCAGCAGCTCAGGTTTAACCCAAGCCCAGGATTCCCAGAGCCTCAGGGAGGGCAGCACCCACCTGATCAGGAATTTTCCCTGCCGTGCTGGAGCCATCACCTTCCAGAGAAACACAGGAACCACACACCAACAAAACGGATACCCCTGAACTCCCAGCCACTGAGGGGGTCCCAGGACAAGCTCGGGTGGCCATGGCTTCTTGTGCCTGTCCAGGAATGCCACACTCCTGGAGGACAGGAGGAGGGACAAACAAGGACAGACATCCTGTGCAGGGCAATGAAGGACGACAAGCCTCCTCTCAGAACCAAACATTTCCCTGAGAATGGAAAACAGTGCCAGATGCCATGGAGGAAGGGTGGCACAGCTGCTGCTGGAGACAGACACTGCAGATTCATGGAGAACCCAAGAAAAGCCACTCTTGGATTCCAGGCAGCTCCCAGGCCTTCCCTCAGAGCCTGCACTGGGAGAGCTCTTCCAGCACATCCCAAATTCCAGCACTGAACCAACCATGTCCCCCCAGACTCTGGAGAGGACTGGCCCAGCCTTGCTCTGCTCTCCTTGCTCCTCCTGGGCAGGACACTGAGAGGAAATTGTTGATTTTTGCACTGCAGTGATCAGCCCAGCCCAGAGCCTTCAGCAGAGTCCATTTCCCAGCGTGGGAGCCACTGAAGCACCAGGAGCTCCTGCTGCAGGGACCACCAGCACACATCTGCACTCCAGCACCAGGCAGGGACGCCAGGGCAGGGCCCCTCTTCTCTGCAATCTTCCTGCTCCACGAGCTGGACACCTGCAGCAGCTCAGCTGCCATCACCTTCCCAGGGGAGCTGGACATGAAATTCTGGGCTCAGGATTCACTCAGGAACAACACAGACCCTGACAGATGACAGGAAATCCATGACATCTGCTGAGCCTGGAGAGTGCTGCAGGATTCACCTCTCCCTCATGTTTATTGAGTTATGAAATCACAGCTTCTCTCAAGTCAGCCCCAGACCTGAGAGGACAATTGGGCTTTTTTCAAACCCCGATTTTAACATTCAGTTACGGCATCACTGAAACAAGAACCCTCTCCCCAGGCCTTAAACCAGATTATGTATCAGGGTTAATATTTCTGGTGAGATGATAAATGCTATTTTAATAAAATACCTTTATTTAAAAAGACACAAGTCTCCCAGAGGTGGAACAAAGAACATTCATGCAAAATCTGGGGAATGTAACAAGAGAAAGCAATTGACTGAAATATTTTGGGCTAATAGTGACAGCTCAGCAACTGATGCCCATCATTACAGAGAGAATAATGCGAGTGATTTGTAATAAGAACTCCAACCTGCTCACTCTGCCACTCCCGCAGACTCAATTGAGGCAAAACCCAGCCCTGAATATTGCATCAAAACACTTCTACCAGCAGTAGCATTATTTGTCTTGGCAGATACTGGAGCTTATGCAAAAAGTAGAAGGCTTACCATGTGGAATATGAAGCAGTAATGCAAAACACATTTGGAACAATAAGAGAAAGTATTAAAAATATAATTTTAAATAGCTTAATCTTATGCACACCAGAAGAACGATATATATCTCATTGGCAATTTCACATTAGCAAACACAGCATGAGAAGAGACCATACCTTTGCTTCATCTGAAAAGGAAAACAATCTACTTATTTTTCTTCTGCTCTGCATGCATTTCATTTCCCAAAATGCAACCAGGCGTGCATTACATACAAAGTTCACCCTGCTTCACCCAGAACAGCTGCCACGAGCATCCCCCAGCGCTGTGCAAAGCCTTATGGAGTGCAAGGTGTGGGGCCAAGCCGAGCCCGAGCGCCAGACCTGGAGCCCAGTGCAGCTTCAGGAATGTTACTGCGAGGAACCCACCAGGGCTTGATGCCGTTTAAGTAGCAAGCAGCTTTTGGCAGCCAAAAAAAAAGGGCAGTGTGTAATGATGAGAGCTGAAACAAACAGACTTTATTTAGGAAAAAGCAGCGTATTTCTCCCCTGGAAGGACCCCGTGCTGGCTCAGGTCACAGTGTGCTGTGACAGCACCAGGCACTGACAGGCAAGCAAGGGGACAGGGCTGGGGACACACAGCACACCCGGGGACATACATGGAGAAAGAAATAGAAACAAACAGAACATGGATCCATAGTGCCACAAACCTTCCGGCTCTGTGTTCTCTTTGAGGTGCACTTGCTTCAGAGGGCAGCAGAAGATTTCGTGACACTTAGCACGAAAAGGGGACTCTTTTTTCTTTAATTCCGCAGATTGGATGGAATCTTGCCGTAACATAATGTACTCCTGTGTGCCAGGGGGAGCGTCATCCATAACTGTGGTCACCACACAACAAAATGAACTCAGGTTAGAGCCCGAGGAAAGCGATCCCGAGAATCAAATCAACTACAGAACGTCAGGGTGGGGGCAGACAGGGGGGAAGAAAGGTTCAGAGGAAGGAAAATTAACTCTAAAAGATCTTAGTTTAACTCTAAAGGATCTTAGTCATGGTGTTATAAGGGTGGGAAAGAACATTTACTTTTATAAACAATGCTTCTCATAAACTTCCACACTTCATCCCATTCATGCAGCTTTGATAAAAAGCAGAACAACCTCCCGCTCCGAAAAGCAACAAAGTTCCCTCCTGTATTTGCTTTATTCTCAATTCTGCATGCAGACCAGGAGAAAGCAAACCAAACATGCCTTTATGGCCTGGCCACAGGCAGTGCCTGCCCCAGCAATCCCTCCCCACCTGCAGCAGTGCCACACCAGGGAACCTCTGCCCCAGCACCAAGGACAGAGAATTACAGCCCATTCCTCAGAGCAGGGATAATCCCTGACACTGGACTCGATCATCATTTCCAGCCGACAGAGGAGGAGATGTACAAAGAGAAGGCACATTAATCCTCCTGATGGTTTTCTTGTAAAACAGCAAGTCGTTTTTAAAGTTGATCTTATAAATCAATACTGCCATTAATAACATAAAGGATCCACAGTCTGAAATGTTTTTGAATGGGGTCAGACTATTAACTGGCAAAAAGATAAAATATATAGCAGGAAGAAAGTTCCAGCTACCTCCAAGTATTACATTACCAGAAAGAATTGAAACACTTTTCCACTATCTTAAAAAATGAAGCCTTAATAACAGAGATAGTGAGATTCCTCAGCTCACAGCTTTAGGCACAGATCATCTCACATGAGCAAAAAATTAACTGCTTCTTCACAAGACAGCCTCTAACCACCGACTGTTATTTATATAAAACCACATCCAAAACCAAACTTGGATTCTCCAACCCTATATAAAAACCTCCAAAATTTCAGAAAACACCAAAAATTAGGAAAGTAAAATTTCAATAATGAGGAAAGTAACTACTGACAGGCTGGTCTAAATCATGCACCAGGTAAGTTTATTTGGTTCTCCAACTGTTGGCCATTAATTATAACAATTTAACTGCTTCCTAAATACCTGCCAACACAGGGACATCTTAAAACCTACCCGATTTAAACATGGATCCCCTCAAACAAATATTATCTCAATGCATTTTCTCTAGCAGGAGTCATACCTGGGTGATAAATTCAGCCTGATGATGTTTCTGCTCACAGGGGCAGTCACCTCCTTTAAAGACCTCATTAATCCACAGAGAAACTTTGCACCTCTTTCTTCCCCTCACCATCCCCTTAAAATTTAAAGGAGACCAAACCCACAGCCACCGTGTGTACGAGAGGAATTTGCTTAGCAGAAAATATAAAATAACTGCAGTAACTATTATGTTTCCAATCAAAACATTCAGCTTGCTAAATATTACCCTGTGGCACAGTCTTTAGTTCATATAAAATAATTGCATTAATAAAAACTTGCTGTCAACAAACCAGTAGGAAAAAAGCTCCTTCTTCCTATAAGCTTCACTGAGAGAAAGTGATCTTTAGGATGACTGCTGGCACCAGGATGTTTTTCAAGATAAATCCAAACTTGTTTCCTGTACATAAATACACCAGCTAAACAGGCCCCTGGTTTGTGTCTTCCTTTTATGTGCATTTCAGTCCCATCTAGAATTGCCAGAACCCAGAACATCAACCCTGTCCATGGGCTTTGGTTCGGGTTCCAGGTGAATAATCTCTGATGGAATTCAGAGTTTAATAAAGCTGCAAGGAAATGTCTTTCCCCCTGGTTTTACACAGAGAGGCTTCAGCTAAAGGCTGTAGCAACCACAGGGTAAATAAAATCCCGGCAAAACAAATCCTCCTGCTCCTGCTGGACTGTTGTTCCTGCATGTATGACACAATTTAAATTACACTGCCAGGGATCCATTCCCTCCTTGAATGAACTTTCCAGGTCATTACCTGAAACATGAATTTTCTTCAGCTCCCTAACTGCTCACACTCTGGTTAGCTGTACATGCTGAGAGCCCCAGGATGCTCACCTGGCAATAAACCTGGCAATAAATCAGCTTTGCTGGCATTTTGGAGGGACTGAAGCCTTGTCTCTACACACGAGGTCTCCAAGCCACAGAGAGCACTGGGCACCTCTTCAACTGCACCCACCAAGTGAGGAAAATCCCTTCTCTTGGGAAAGTGGCAAAAAAAACCCATTCCCCCAGTGGGACTTCTTGGAATAATGAGAGGAGCAGCTGATGCCTCCCCAATGTCACCTCCCCAGTGCCACCTCCCCCCCTGTCACCTCCCCAGTGGCACCTCCAGGACACAGAGCACCGATGCTCCCTGAGCACCTCCTTCATCTCTGCCTTGTCCCCCACACCAAGGAAACAAAGGTCACAAAGAGGTTACCCAGGCCCTGGGGCTGTTTAGAGTTATGCAGGATTTTTTTTTCCCTTTTAGGGAAAACATTAGGCTACCAAGTCGCTTTCAGCTCCTTACAGGAACAAGGCTAAAAAAAAACCCTCTCTCTAAAATACCTTGTTTCAAGTGACTGCCTGTAGGACAGGGAAGGGTAGGACAGTGGGCATTCTGCTGTAATAACATTTTCCTAGGTGAGACAGCTGATGAAAATCTCACAGGTAAACGTGCAGTAAAAGGTCCATTTGCTTCTTTTCATCACTGCTTTATTTCCCCCCTAATTTTTCCCAGCTGAAGGTGTGATTTGTTTGTCAGCCACCTGCACACACAATAAACTCAGAGCACAACAATACTCACAAGCAGATTGAAAAGAAATTCTATTCTGGGGCTGTAAAACTCTCAAAACCTCTTAATGACAACACAGTCCATCCAAACCATTTCACCACTAAGCTTTGCCAAAACCTTGATGAAGTATTCTTACCAAACAGGCCTGGCACTTCTGCATCACCCAGAAATCTTATTTTCAGCTTGCAGCTGTGTGCTCCCCACTCTGAAGTCTGGTTGACTCTGACTTGCAGTTTTCACAATGAAGACAGATATTACAGGAAGCACACACAGCCAATTCTCTAATTTTTATTCAGAGCAAGCCATTTCTGGAGTCCCTCATTTAGTCCTCTCCTTTCTCCCTGATGCACCACCAAAACCAGGCACCACACCAGCTTATTTCAAACCGACAGAAACAAACAGCAAAAATACCTCGTGAAAGACACAACTTTCTTTAGCTGAGTTTTCAGAATTAAAAGTGGGCTCAGAATGAGCTGTCATTACATCTGAAGCTGCTGCTGCTGGGGTCTGTGTGAGGAGTGGCTGCCAGGACAGCCCAGCCCCTCACTCTCACAGGGAAGCAATTCCTGCTCTTTTCTTCTCACAGCAAGTCCAGAAATTCCCTCTATGGCACCCATTTCCTGTGCTTGTTTCTGAGCTGCTGTTAAAGGACAGTTCCATGGCAGGCATGAATGGAGCATAATTTTGGGATGGCAGTGGCTGCCTCCAGGAGCTCAGACTGGGGAAGCAAAGCCTTGCCCAAGAGAGGGCTTTTAGTACTGGCACTAATGAGCTCTCAAAGTGCTGATCTGAGCGAGACTGCAGCTGGTTATCAGAACCTGGGGCTCTGGGATTCAACAGGAAATGGCCTGAGAGTGCATTTCTGGGTCTGGAGGGAAAGGGAGAGTCCCCTCCTGTTTATGGCACAAATATCACAGCAGTGTTTAACTCTCACTGATGCCCAAGGGACACTTCTGTGCTAAGGTAAAGTCCCAGCTCCTGCTGAATTACTTAAGGTTTGCACAGCTCCACCTTCACTCCCACATCAAAGAATTTCTCTGATGATTTTAGATGTGATTTGTTTTCTGATTTGAAACTACTTTCCATTGCGAAATACCTTTATTTTTAAATAAGTGACTGTCTTGTGATGAAAATTGAAAGCTGACAGCTCCTTCAACCATGTTTCCTCCAACATATTAGAGATTTCTTAACTTTTTGATCTGCTGAAAACTTCTGAAATATGCTCTCTTTGGGTCAACCACATGGAATCATTTTTTTCAGGTCTTCCAAAAATAATTGCAGAGAACACTCCCCCTTGACCTAAAAGAGTAATTGGATTAAGTGCTCACAGTAATAGGCTGTTATCCTCTGAGAAGACTAGGCCAGATAAGGCTGCCTTGGATCCTTGTGGATAATAAAGACAAAGACAACAGGAATTTGTTGATAAATGCTGCTAAGAGTGTCCTCCCTCCTGGTGGGAATGGCAGGATCAGTGCAGAGCCCGATGTGCCAGCTGTGCCAGCTGTGCCAGCTCCCAGCCCTGGGGACTGAGCTGCCCGTTCAGGGGACAGTGTCACAGTGACCTTGTGCCCACACACAGGGACAGGAGCTCAATGCCCGGGTGCAAACTGGACCCAGCTCTCAGGGACTGCCCTGGCTCGAGTTCCTGGGGGGAGGAGAAAGCCTAACCCTGGAACAGCCTCAGGCCAGGGGGATTTATTGAGATTTACTGACTGCTCAGGTTGGCAGCAATGAAGTTACAACAAGAGGTGCAAGGGCAAACAAGGGAGACTCTGGTGCCCTGGTTAAAGGGTCAGGAGCACAAGGAGAATTCTGCTCTGCCCCTGCAGCTGCAGGGGAAGAAACAGGAAAAGCCAGCACATGGACAGCTTGTCCTGAGCCTGGTGCCACCAGCAGAATGTGGAGGTTTAGGTGGGAATGAGTAAACCCTGCCCACTAAAAGGGCAGCTGGCACTGAACTGGCTGTGAGGGAACACCAAAAGGGCAGCTGGCACTGAATGGGCTGTGAGGGAACACCAGAAGGGCA
>JAHLSL010000024.1:517636-531790 GCA_025920805.1 Petroica traversi
CACCAGAAGGGCAGCTGGCACTGAATGGGCTGCCCAGTGACACGGTGGAATCCCAGCCCCTGCAGGATTTAAGGGATGCAAAGTGCAGAAGTGGCACCGGGGACACTGCCCAGTGGTGACCATGGCAGTGCTGGGGAAGTGCAGGGCTCCATGAGCTCGAGTCTCTCCCTCCCTGGACAGTTCTGTGACTGTGAGAGCTTGGTCTGGGACAAGGGCAGCTCCCAGGGCTGCCAGGCAGGGCTGCCAGCCTGGGGCACCTGAGCTGAGACGGACAGAGCCCAGTCCTGCTCATCAGGGCTAAGAAAAGCCCCTTTCCCTTCCCAGCCATCAGGGTCTGGGCTTTGCTGTGCCAGGTGTGCCCACTCTTGTTAAACTCTGCAGCTCAGCTCACTTTGCTGTGCTTCTCCCTGAATGAATACATGAATGAAAAAATGAATGAATGAATAAACGAACGAATGAATAAATGAATGAATATTTCTCCTCTGCCTGTTCTGAGGGCTCTCCTGCTTTTCCCACCTGCTAAAATAAATGCGAGCTGGCTGCTTTCCCAACAGGTGGGCTGGTGCATGCAGCACAGCAGAGAGCAATTCCCAGGAGACAATTCCTTCTCTGCAGGGTGTGTTTGGGAAGCCCAGGGGCAGCAGTGAGGACTGGGGACCCTGCCTGGCCCTGGGCTGCTTCAAGGGAGGCCACGAACAGCAGGAGCTGAGGGGCAGCTGCAGAGAATAAACCCCAAAGCCACCAAGGATTTGGCTCTCAGGATCAAGAGATTTCCCTTTCTGCTCCAACAACACAGGAGGAGATGGGCAGCAGCTCCAGGTGAAAATATGAGCTTGCTCAAACCCCTCACTCACCCCTGGCTACCACAAAACCCACTCTGAGCAGCTCGTGGCAAATTTAAAAATCACTGCGTCAATCTGTGTCACAGCAGTGAATTTACTGACAAAGTTTGGGAGAAAAAGCAAGGAATGTCACTGTTCCTAAGGGAATGTCCTTGAAGTGTGTGAACACCAGGCCTGCAGAGAAGGCGCCAGCAAGGAAGGTCCAGGGTGAGTGGGAGGCCAGCAGTTCTTGAGAGCTTTGGAGAGCTATAGTTTGTTGCTTATGAAATATTAGGATACTCCTGTGTATCATAACTTTAATGAGAATTTAATTATTAATGTAGCTCTGTTTGGAGTTAGGAGAGTAGTTTCAAATGATAAGGGAAATAGAAGTGGGAATGCCTGTAGTTTTTTTTCTTCCTATTTATGGAGCATTATTGTCCACAGCTGGGCTGCAAAAAGAGACAAACTTCCCCAATGGTGAGAAGGAAAAAAAAACTCTAAACAACAAAAACACAAAGAAAGAACTGAAAAAGATCAGAATCCTCTAGGAAGGGCAAAACAAGGAATAGTAGCCTAAAAATGGCAACAAAATCATCAAATAACAGACTGCATCCCTCCTGGACATCTGTAAGGATGAGCCTTGCCCTGGGGAGCAGGGGATGAACACAGCCTGCAGAATGCTCAGAGATTGTCACTGAGAGCTGCAGCTCCTGGGCTTCTCTGGGAAGCAGCAGACAAGAACAGAAGCACCACTCATGAAAGGACAGGTGACACCTCCCAATTATTTGCCCCATCTACCCGAGATTAACAAAAGGAAGGATGCAAGAAATTGAGTGGTTTAAAACTCAAACTTGTTACAGAAAGAGCTGTTCAGAGAAATGGCCTCAGAGGAAATTGTTCAAAGTGAAGCACAGAAAACTCATCAGCAGAATCCCAGACCTGGCTGTGCCATGGAGGGGAGCACAGGGGGCTCTCACACCCTGGGCAGCAGCAGAACCCAGCCCCTGCTCTGCTCAGCTCCCCACCCAAAGGGGCAAAGAGCTCTGACCAGGGCTACAACACAGAGCATGAACAGCTGAGAAGTCCTTTCAGAAAAAATAAATATATAATTAAATCTGAAATTAATATTACTCTTCATTTTAAGGTTGAACATTAGGCTCATGCAGACAGGGTCCCTACATAAAAACACACTTGTACACAAAACATTTCAGTTTTTAAACAGTCCAAAGAAAGACTGTGATATTTTCTCACATTGTTTTCTTAGATGAAACTTTAGTTAAGTTAAATTCCATCCACAGGTGATTTTGCACAAATCGCTTGCTCCACACCCAAAAATTTACCCAGCAAGTTACAACATCTTGAAAAATCCTTTTCCAGTCTTTCCCAGGAGCAAGAGAAGCCTCTGCCCACCCTGTCCCTGCTGTTCTCCCTGCTGGAGCAGCTTTCCCAGCCCAGCCCAGGCAGTGACTGAATGATCACCTGGAGCAATGTGAAATCAGCAGCTCTTACCCCATGTGGCCCAGCAGTGCTGCTCCATCACCTGAACAGCACCGACAGAGGGGCAGCACCCACAGAACCCCACTGCCCTTTCTGCAATGAAAGGGCTCTGTTTCAGAAGCCTGAACTTGGCACAGTTTTAGAAACCGTACTCGAAAATGTTTTTCCCTCTCTACACTTGGCCAAAGCCTCTCAGACAGAGCCCAAAGCCTGGGCAGCTGTGCAGCCCCTGCTCCTGTAGTACCTCACTTGCTGCACGTTCAGAGAGGGTTCCCACTGTAACCAGAGCCATCAGCAACAGCACAAATCAGCAGAGATGTAACTGCTCTTCTCCTGTCACTTCCCCCCTTGATGGGCACTTGCAGAGCCCAAGCAGGCGTTCAGCATCCTGAGACCTTCCCCAGCTCCCTCAAGATTCCTGTGCTGTTCCATGGCTGGTTCAGTGTACAGCACTCCCAGTGTATCTGCTCTGTACCACAGCCTAAGTGCACCAGAATTACAGTGATTTTCACACAGTATGGCCTTAAATGATATTATTATTTCACTTCAAGTGGTGGCTCTCAGCTCCTTGAGACAGCTGCCAGATGATCTGCAGGAAGGCAGAGGGGCAGGCAGGGCAGGGTCCCTGCCAGGGACAGGGCAGCTGTCCCTCACTGACACGCTGGCACCACTGGGAAGGGCACAGCCACAAGGTCACCATGCAGAAATCAAACGTACATCTTTGACAAACCAGCACACATTCCCACACAACCCAGCTTGAAATTCAGGTGTTTCTAGAGGTGTTTCACCTCTCTGCCCAGGTGGCTGCCACCCTCGGAGCTCACAGCCACCATCCACTGCCAGCTGTGGGGACAGCCCTGCACCAGGAGCTGCTGCTGCTGCACACCAACACCCACACACAGTGCACTCCTTGGAACCAACTTCTCTAGAAATCAAAAGGCAAAATGACCAAGTAGGGTTGTTCTGGTAAAGCAGAAATAACAGTGGAGTTCATTGCCTTTGTGTATTTTTATACTACATTGCATAATACGCTCGCACTGATGTTCAGCACTGTAGATGACACAAAAAACAACCCAAGGCAGCAAGCACAGCAGAGCTCTGAGAAAAAATCATCACATTTCCCATTCCAGTGCATGGAGTGAATGCTGCAATCCTCTGGCTTACAACAGTCCATCAAAGTTAGCAAAGACAGATGTGTGTCTTAGAAAATAGACATTGTTTCAACCCTGAGCTGTAAATTAGTTTCTGGTTTGTAGGAGGTAGTAGCTGGTCTTTATTCTAGTACAAGAAAAAGCCTCTCTTCAAACTAAGGACATTGCATACAGCATTCTGGAGATGGGGAGCTGCCTCAGGATTCCACACTCACTTTAGTTCTGCTTTGAAATCACCCATATTAGAGACAAGGCCCTATTTTGTACCATATTTATGCCTACTTTACACACCTCCAAAGAAATTAAAACATTTATTCTGCAAGTTGATTGAAAAACTTTAAAGGGAAGGGCACTGCTGCTGTAAATGTCTGAAACTCATGGATCCATCCCAGCTCCAGTTAAACAAAAAAAAAAAGATCAAGAAAAGCACCAGAGCAATTTGCAGCAGCTGAATATTTGGCCCAAACAGCTGCCAAAACAAATGCTGGAATGCCCCTCACTCCTGAGGCTGCACTGCTCTGGACAGCTCAGTTTGCAGTTTGTGCTCTCAGCATCCCAACCACTGCCCGAGTCCTTCCACTGCTCCTTCCCCGTGTGCCACACAGGCATTCCCAGTATTTTAACATTAGCCCCCAGAGCCCCACTTGGACCCCAAGTGACTGCAGGAAAACTCCAAAGGAATTTTTAACTTTAAGCTTCCCAAAGAATCCATTTATGGAGCGAGGTCTTTGCAGGTTGTGAACAAACCCACCTTTCCTCTCACCTTTAAATTTACTAATCTGCAGCTTCATTCTACCCATGTGCTCTGCTCCTGAACTGAAATTCTGAAGAGCGTTTGGCAAAATGTTATTGGCATTTTAGGCTGCTTTATCTATTAATTTCACAGCACACACGCAACTGACAGTTCTGTGCAGTTTATTGCTGCACTTGTTTGCCTCCCCGCTTTGGGGAAAGGGATAAAAGCTGCAGACCCCAGGAGTGCTACCCCAGCCCAAACCAGTCCTACCTGAGGCAGCTCTGTGCTCAATCCGTGTGCAGCCCTCTCTGGAGGCAGCAGGAGTGACTCTGAGCTGCTCTCCTTGTCCTGAGCTGCCGTGCAGATGTGGGACTGAGGCTGTCCTGCCTGCCTGTGGATCTCCAGGCTGCCAAACACAGTGATCAGAGATGACTCACTGTCACTCACATACATTCAATGGCTCTCTGGATTTCCTGACTGGAGTTCTGTGGAACTGTGGTGTCTCAGAGCCCAGGGGCTGACTCTGCCCTTGGCTCACCCACAGGGAGCTCGTGTGCCTGGGGCTCACACCTTGCCCTCACCCAGCTGAAGTTTTCCTCTCCCAACAGGTGAGGCAACAAAAGGGAGCTTCCCCTGGCCACATCTGACATTTCAGGGCTGAGGTTTCTCTCCAGGAATGCTTTGCATATCATATATTAATAGATTCTGACTAACAGCTTTAGCTTCACATCATGTCTAGACAAAGTGTCCTGCTGTGGGCAGCAGCCTGGAAGGGCACTTCAACAGCTGTGGTGCCCAAAACACAAACTGAGCTGCTGGCAGCTCGTGTGCACACTGTCCCTCATTTGGTTATTCTCCAGCGAGGGAAAATAATGGGAATTTCACTGAAGAGTGAAACACAAAGAGGCCAAAGCTCAGGCTGGCCAGAGAGCCAGGAACAACCCATGTTGTCCTCAGGCTGGACATCAGGAAGGATTTCTCCCCTGGAAGGGTGATAAGGAATTGGAATTGCCCAGGTTTGAGGTGGAGTCACTGAACTTGGAGGAAGCAACAAACACAGCACTCAGTGATCTGCTCACCACGATGGTGATGGGCCAAAGCTGATGGGACTCCATGACCTTGGAGGGCTTTTCCAGCCTCAGTGATTCCATAACTGCTTGGGAAGCTGTGGCTGCCCCATCCCTGAAGTGCCCAGGGCCAGGCTGGACAGGCACTGAGCACCCTGGGGACAGGGACAGGGGTGGGACAAGGTGACCTCCAAGGCTCCTTTCCACCCAAACCCCTCTGTGACTCTGTGGGCATCACTCAGCACCCAGAGCAAACAAAACAGTCAGAGGACAAGAGGGGCAGTAGATAAAAGTCCCACAGAAGCTTTTGGTGGCAAAACCTCCACAGGCTGTCCCCAGAGGCCAGGTGTGCTCAGCAGTGTCCAAGCACACCCTGGCTGCTCTGGACACTGCACTGGACACTGCACTGGACACTGCACCCAGCACTGACCAAAGCTCCCCCACACCACGGGGTCTGTGCAGAAAAGGGGCAGCACAAAGGCACCCCAGCTGCCCAGCACAGCAAACTGGTGCTGGATGGAGCAGACAATGGGTGGTACAACATTTACACCCACCAGAGTCTCCACCACCTCTCAGAGCCCCAGAGCCTGCCTGCCCCTGGGTGTTACTGGTGAGGGGAACACTGCAGCTCCATGCAACACTGCATCCCTGCCTGCCTTCACCTCCGTGAGCTGCCTGAGCTGCATTTCACTCCCTTCCAGTGCCTTTCGCTGTGCTCTCACACTCTGTGCTGCCACTGCAGCTCTAAACATTTACCTGACTTTATCCTGCACCTGCCCAATGGATCCTGATACTCCCAGCAAGTCCCATGCTTGTTAAGTTCTCCACTGGTCCTTGCACAGTGGTAACAGACCCCATTTATGTCACCCCCGCAATTCCCTCCCATGAGCTCTGCAAAGTCCAAGAAGTTTTCCAGCAATTCTGATATGACAGCTGAGGTTTGCAGGGACCAGACTGATTTCTGAGTTTCTGTAGAGTTAAGACTTCTGCCTCCATCAGGCTTTCTCATTCTCTGTGCTGCTCGGACCCATACAAAGGCTGCCTGTTACTGGTTGTGCTGTCAATCCAAATGCAGATTCCCAGTTTATTCTCTTATTGGTAATTAACTATTTCATATTGCAAACTCCCATTTTTCAGATAAGGTGCTGTTGTCACAATAGCCCTGTAAGTGAATTATTATAACTATAATACATTGATAAATAGCACATTACAAGGCTTAAAATACATTCTTTTAAAAATACATTTCTTTCTTTTACTGCAATCCAGTTGGTCTACATGTGCTAGAAGTGGTGCACCCACAAAATTAAACTGAGTAAAAAAATTAATTTTCAAAGGCTTAGTTCTCAGAAAAAGTTGCCTCTGATTCTTTTTGGTCAAATGTTATTTTCTTTCCGATGCTTAATTAGAACACTAAAATAAATAGAAATTACTGCCTCTGGGTAGGGAATGAAGTAATGAACAGCAACCAAATTGCACTGAAAGCCTGGCAATCACAGGGGTGGGAAGGAGAGAAGAGCAGAAAAACAAACACACCAGTATTTTCTAAGGAACCTGTGGCAGGCTCACAGCATTCTCACACACACCTTCAGTGAAATACTCCAGAGCCCACCTCCCCATGAGCTCCTTCACGGGCACTCCCAGGCTGTTTGCCAGTGCCCTGGGTGTTGTTTGAGCCAAGGAGCAGCTCCAGGAGCCCCTGCAGCCCTGGCAGCTCCTGAGCCCGGGGTCCAGCCCAGCCCAGCCCTGGCCCTGCACACCCAGAGCAGCCCTGTCCTCCCCAAAGGCCAGGCTGGGAAGGGGAGACACCCCAGGGAGGTTTCTTCTCTCTGCCCAGGGCACACAGGGACTGCGGGGTCTGTGAGCATCACCCTGGGCTGGGCACACAGCCCTCCCTCCCTGCTGGCACCAGCACAGCCTCCCTGGCACCTGCCACCCCACAGGGGCTCAGCAGCACTGGGACACACCTGGGGAGAAGGGTTAGAGAGCAGGGCCCCGACCTTCAGGGATTTCTACCCAGTTTAGAACCCAGAGGGGAAATATGAAGTGTGGTTATCACTGACTGCATCTCCACACCCCTCCCTCCTGGCAGTCACTACAAATAAAATGTGCTTTACTCGGTGCCCTCAAGCCTGCAATGCATTCCCCTGTGCCATCCATGAATGCCCAGGTGCCAGGGCACACCCTGCCCAGCTGGCTGAGCTCTGCCAGACCCCAGCAAGTGCCCTGCTCTGCTGTGTGCCCTGCACAGGTGTCCCTGGGCTGCCCACAGGTAACTCGCAGCCAAGGGCTCAGTTCCTGCTGCAAATCACCCCCACCCCGCCAGGGCACGCACACAGTGAGACAGGGACAAAATCCTGTTTCACTCGAAGCTCTGGCTGCCTTTTCCCAGCCCCAGGAGAGGCAGCAGGGCTCCAGCCTGATCTCAGAGCCCCGTGCAAGGAGATCTGGCTCTCACAAAGGAGCAGCTGACCAGCACAAAGGCTCTGCACAGCTCCCCCCTTCAGGGCTTCAGCAGAGGCTCCAGCACAAAGGCAAGGGAACATTTGGAATATTTCTGTCACCTTGCTGTGCCCCAATGGCTCAGGCTGCAGCGCCAGCAATCCCTCAGCACTGCTCAGGTGCAATTTCTCCCAAAATTTGCCATGGAGAAACTCAGCCAACAACAAAATGGGGAGTGGGATTTGCCCAAGAACAGTTTTGTCAGTTCCTAGATAAGTAAAAGCTCAACGCTTCTTCTGTCAAGCTGCAATAAGTCGACAAGCCCACGTTATTCTGGCCAGCCCAGGGCTGCACTCAGTGAAACACCCTGGAAATTGTCTCCCCAATTTCTCCTGAATGGCCTCTGGAACTCTGGCAGTGGAGCTGCTTGCTCAGCACCACACAAAGCTATTAAACCTGAGCCACAGAACCAATCTGTGCTGGCCACTCATGCCTGTCCCTCAGGGCTCACAAGACTTGTTCCCTGCACGGACATTTGAATTTCCTTCATACCTAAATCAGCTGGATTTTCGTTTTATTTTTGGCTCACTCTTCATCCCAGGGCTATTTAGACCTGGTCAGATAAGGCTTTTGCAGGCTATCCACAGCTAAATCACCTCAATGCACACCTCCAGCTCACAGCATTTCATTGTTGCTGCTGCTGGCACAGGGAGAGCTTAGATGAAACGAACAAGTACTGGGTAAAAACTACTCCAGAAAAAGCTGAATATTTATGGCTTGTACACAGAAACCTGACTGGCAGAGAATGCTTCAGGTAGAGATAAAAGGAGTGACAGAAGAGTTCCTTTTATCTATGCAGTCTGCACTTAATGACTGCATCAACATTTGCAGATGATTTGGGCCAACCTCAGTGCTTTGTTGTTCCTTTGTTTCTGAAGGGTTCGGACTCCATTTATTCTTTTTCTTCTTCTTTTTTCTTCCCCCCCACCCCTCCCTCCCACCCCTTGAGCTGCAACTAAATATATTTTTTGGCTTTTAAAGACCTATTTCCATCTATAGAATCCAGATGACAGGCTGGGGATGATACTTCCTAGCTGAGGCATCTTCCTCCTTGACAGAGGGAGAGATAATCACGTTGGGAGAAACAGGCCCAGCATCAGTGCCAGGCTTAAGGTGTCAGAGCTGAGAGCCTGTGTCCCGTGCCCTGGGTGGTTTTGTTGAGGAATTCAGCCCATCCCGGGTGCAGGCAGGGGATGCTTCCCTTTGAGGCTGCACAGCTCCTGTTCAAGTGCTTATTTCTTTAATTACAGCTCGACAAGAACGTGGCAAAGCTGCCAGCCTGCTTTCCCTGAACAATTCACTGCAGGAGCTGCCTGTGCTGGACAATCCTCCTTCCCCTGCACTGCTCCCTTCAGCACTGGCACTGCTGCCTGAAGCCACCTCGTCCCAGGCAGGGGCAGAAGGGCAGGACAGAGGGTTTGCACTGATCCTGCTGAACTGTAAGGTGCTCCTTGAATCCAATTCCCTTCACAGCAAACACTGAAGACTAACATGCAGCTAACTAGCAAAGACTTAATGACAGTTTTGATGGCATTACCTGCACTGCTTTCCTTTCAAGTCCTTCCTACACGTGTCACTGGTTACTCTGACCACAACAGGCACCTCATGTCTGTGAAATTCCATTTGCAAACAGCCTCCACCCCTGACACAGCCACTCCACAGCTGGCATCTGTGCTGGGGTCATTGTGGGGAATCTCCTTGGTTTGCTTTTTAGCTGCTTCCAGGTCACCCAGGGAGCATCTCCTCAGGAATGGCTCTCACCTGCCTGGCAGAGGAGGCCACGTCCTCAAACGTGGAGCAGCAGGTGGGACAAGAGACCTGAGGTCTGCCCACACTTGATCTCCCCATTTTCTCCCCAAGGTTTCCCCGTATTTCACCTCCCATGTCTCCCCGAGGTGCTGCTCTCCTCAGCAGCCCCATCAGTGCCCACTCCTGGCTCTGTCCTCCCTGCAGGAATGAAACCAGCACAGCCAGGCTGAGGGGAGCTCAGAGCCAGCCTAAACCCCCGGGGGCTGTGGCTCTGCTGTGAACCACAGCACAAAGTTTAAATGCAGATGCTTCTGATCCAATTACCTGAGGCTTAACCAAGTCATTACAGAGGATGTTTCCTACTCGCCCTGCTCAGATCTACTCCTTGTCATCTGCCAGCAATTTCATTATTAAAACAGAGCTCACAACAATATTAATAAGACACCACCAGAGTGCCCATTGCAGAGGCAGAACAGATGGGCAGTCTGTTCCCCAGACACATTTGCACGCTGCTTTTTGCACCGTTTCACCACCCAGGTGAGTGGCAGATATTGATGCTATCAGAATGTTCCAGCAAGCCACACAACCCTGGTACAGCTCAGGTGCCACGGGCTGTGCTGAAGGTGCACTCCCTGGGTGCCAGAGAGCTCTGCAGAGCAATTACAGGAGCAAATCAATCATTAAGAGGCAGCAGTGAGAGCTGTGGGAATTGATGCAGCCCCTGGTGAGACTCAGGGGTGTCACTGACAGGAGTTGTTGTTCAGAGGGTGATTGGCAATGCACAGGAGATGAGGGCTTGGTCCTGCTTTGAGCACCCCTGAGCAGCCACGGGAGGAGGGAAGAACAAAGTTCCCTTCAGGGTTTGGGGACTGTCCATCCCTTCAGGCTGCCCAGCCCTGCCAAGCTGCTCTCACCCTGCTCAGGAGCTGCCCTGCCACTCCTGAGGGGCACTGCCAGCATCTCCCCCTGCATGGGCACATCCCTGAAACGCAGCCTGGCACCCACAGCCCTTCCCTAAGGCTGCACCTTCTCTCACATCCCGCTGAAATGAAAGCTTGCAAACCCTCCCTGCCGTCCTTGGCACTGCTGACATCTGTCTGCCACCTTGTTTGGTTTTCCTCCTTTCATTCTTGCTCTCTGCATCTGACACAGGAGCTGTCAGAAAGGACAGAGTGGGAGAAAGCACTCGGCACAGGCTCATCTCTGCCTTCCCTCACTCCCCGAGACAGATCTGCCATCTATTCATGGAAAGGAACTGACTTTCAAAGGGACTGCTCAGAGAGAAGTCAGGAGAATTTCATCCAGTATCTTTCTTTCTGAAAACACTTCTGAAGTTCTTCCTCGATTCTTTTTCAGCAGGCCTCCTGAGAAACCTGCTAAATAATTAACATCTTTCTTATTCTGCTACCATAATGAGAATACTTAATCTGCTCCTCAGTACCTACTCTATTACAAGTGAATAAAGTGGGTTCCAGAGAGAATTTACACAGCTCCTTCCACCTGCACAGGGCTCTGGGGTGGCTCACATCCCATTTACCATCACCACACTCCAAGCAAGTCTTTCTAAAGCTCTGGAGGCTCTGGGTGAACATCCCAAGGAACCAAGGTAGCGGTGACAGCAGGAAATTCTCAGCCAGAAAAATCCTCAGCCCCTTCTGAGAGCTGTCTACCCTTGAGCTCAGCAGACGGATCAGAGGGACAGAGGCCCCAAAGCTGCACAAGCACAATTCTGTCAGTGACTCCTTAAACTGAGCAGTGACTGTTCAGTGTTTGCTGTAGAACAGCACCAAGCACAGGCTCTGAAACAACCCTGCCTGTGTTCCTCTCAAAATCCACCTTCCCTTCAATAATTGCTCTGTTATCAAAGTGATTCGATTTTGTTTTGATTTTTTTTTGAAAACCCAATGTGCTCCCATTTGCTGCCAAATTTCAGTTTTAATTTTTAAACATTTTCCTGTCTTTGTCAATTAGAATTGTGACCACATCTTGGTTTCATTTTCCATCCCCTTTCTCTCTGGCCAAGAAAATCCACATAATTTAAGTTAGTGAACACTTCCTGTTTTCCTTCTCCAGGATTGCTGCTGCAGGGATCAGCCTGAGAGGGAATGTGCATTTTCCATCACTGCTGTTTTTCACTCTCATACCTGTCCTATTTTATCCTCGAGGAAGAGGGATACACCTGCAATAGCATTTTAGCTCCCCCCTGGATGTTCCTTCTCTCTCCTCCACTGAACACTGAACTCTCCCTTCGCAGCTCAAATGTGGATGGTGTTCACTTAAAAGGAACAATGGAACTTCTCTTCCCACCTTCCTCTCTCCATTTTTAACACTCTTCCTTTCAATACCACTTGCCCGAGCATTCAGGAAGTACCAGCATAATAAAGTAAAAAGCTAAAATTCATCACGGTGAAGAACTGATAGCAGTTCGGTTGTTTTTATAAAAATAGGTTACAACCAAGCCAATCAGTCTCCAAACTGCCCTAGAGAGAAAGCATTGCATTCCTGTCATTAGGAGGAATTTTCCCCGCCTACGTTGCCATCCCTGAGGGCGAAGGAGACTCTTGGAAAAATGGAACAGAGTGTTCAAAACACCAGCAGACCACATGCAGCACAGCCATGCCTTCCAATTCATCAGAAGGTCACCCAGCCTGCACACTCAAAGCAAGGATTATTTCAATATTGCCACTGAGAAGTGGATATATCTTCATTTTGTCCAAAAATATGGCAACATTACGCACTGAGCTGCAGGGATGTGCTCCAATCTCACTCCTCAGTGAGACTGAAGGAATTAGCCCTGCTCTGAATCACACATTACACACGGAGTCCCATTACACTCCTGAGAGGTTGATTACAGTGTCACACTCATTAGGTCAGAAGAAAGACATTTTGTTTGAATCTGAGATTCTCTTCAACTGAGAAGTCCTGAAAGATAAAGAGCAAACCTATTTATACATTTAAAAAGTGGAATAAAGGCCTGTAATTATCAGGGTTTTAATGCTCTCTATCATGACTGTCTCCCAGCATTGGATGTGCTGAAGGATTTCCAGCAGGAGCCCTTCATGCTCCAGCACAGCCCTGTGGGGTGCACAGAAAGGGCTGGGGGATCCAGGGCAAGGAGTGAGGAAATAAGGAATAACTGGGAGTCAGAAAGAGGAGCTGGCAGAGCCCTGTGGGCACAAATGAACACAGCACCAGGGAGGACAAAGCAAAAATCCTGTCACAACAGCCACGTCACCCTGGCCTGGGGGGGTTTGGCCCCTGGCACAGGAGGAGGAGGAGGAGAAAAGGCACCACATCTCCTACCTTGACCTATGGACTTCCACCTTCTCCCCACGCAGTCCCTGCTGGGCTGGCTGGCTCCACGGGAAAGCAAACCTTGCCCACCTTGCCCTCCAAATCACGAGTCCAGCTTTAACAGGAATAAACACTCCAGATGCACTGAGCAGCCACTGGGAAAATCTGCAGCAGGAACACCCGAGCAGCGTGAGCACGGTCCCCTCAGGCAGCCCAAATTCCCTTTCCTTCGTGTCCTGGGAGCACCTGGGCAGCAGCAGGAGGTGCTCAGGGTGTAGGGCTGCACCCCTGAATCTGTGCTGCCTGCACCCCTCTGTTCTGCCAGCACCCCTGAATCAGTGCTGCTGCACCCCTGAATGCTGCTGCACTCCCCAGTGCTGCCTGTGAGCTCAGCCCGGGCAGATGGAGAGGAACCTCAGCAGGGTGTGATGGAGAGCTGCCCGGGCTGCCTCAGCTCCCTGTGTGAACACAAGGATACAAACATCCTCCTGGGAATTAGCATTTACGTTTTATTTGTGGCTTGTTAGTTTGGGGTTGTTTTTTGCAGGCAGCTCTAGGCAACATGTTTGTAGCTCACTGGACACAGCCTTCCTAATAACCATTGCTGTTCCTGGTAGTTTTTAATGAGTTGATGCAAGGCAATTTCACTTCCTTCCCCCTTCAGAAAGAATTCATAAAAAAGATTTGCATAGGAATAATAGCCTCATAATGGGAGAAGCCACATGCCATGATCAGAATTAAAGGAGCCATCTGTTTCTTTACAGTCATGCACATCTCAAACAAAAAGTACACACATGACATATGTCATTACTTCCACTTTCCTAAGAGGAAATATTTGTCATGATTGCCTCCCACAGGAGGCTCCAGCACCAGCTTGCAATGCTGGAGGAGCCCTCCCACTAAAGCTCTGCAAGCAGTGGATCAGGTTTTATCTCTTCCTCAGCCAACCCAGCAGAGCTTTTCCTGCCTCTGTGAATGCCTTGCAAAGTTATTGTCTGCAAGATCTGCAGCTGGGGCTTGGCTTGCTGCTCCCTGTCATTAACAGGGACTGCCCTGCTGAGCACCACACACACTCTTGTGTCTCACCATTTAAAAGTCAATTTAGGAAATTAAGCTGTTCATTGGATGATGTATTTTCATGTCAATATGTAATAATAAGCGATTCCCCCCCCCCCCCCATTTCCAAAAATGTCCTGATAAAAGCAGGATGGAAATGCACCAGGCACACCCAGACACACTCCTGAGCATCAGGCACTCACAGACACTGAGCCACTTGGGACAGGGGCAGGGCTGGCTGTGAGCAGTGTCACTGCTGAGTGTGAGCAGTGTCACTGCCC
>JAHLSL010000024.1:531800-542381 GCA_025920805.1 Petroica traversi
TGAGCAGTGTCACTGCTGAGAGTGAGCAGTGTCACCGCCCTGGGACATTTAGAGCTGGCTGTGAGCAGTGCCACCGCTGGCTGTGAGCAGTGTCACTGCCCTGGGACAGCAGTTAGAGCTGGCTGTGAGCAGTGTCACCGCTGGCTGTGAGCAGTGTCACTGCTGGCTGTGAGCAGTGTCACCGCTGGCTGTGAGCAGTGTCACTGCCCTGGGACAGTTAGAGCTGTCAGGAGCCATCAGGAGGGGTCACCCTTGCACTGAGCACAGCTCTCAGTGCTGCTCCCTCTGCCCAGCCCTGCTACACAGAGCATCCCCGAACCACAGAGAACTCGCAGTGTCAAATATTCTCGAAAAAACCTCTCCTGAGACGCTGTAAAATTCTTCCATCCAAAAGGTCTCCTCCTCTTTCCCTGCCTCGCCTCAGTTCTAACCCTGACGAGTTCAAGGCTGCCTACTGAGCCACTGAGACATCGGGAGAGGCTTTCTGCACAAAAATCAAAGACTGCCTTCATTTAAGTTTGTCTGACCTGGGTTGTTACCCTTGCTCTCAGTTATGGAAAGCCTTTAAATAGGAACAGCAATAAAAAATGGAAAGTAAAAGTTGTCTCTGGCTCTCCAGCTTTTCTCTCTGCAAGCCTGAGTGGTTTTGCTGGAAGCTGCTCACCTGAGGTCAGCAGAAACCTCTGGAGCTGAAGCTCTGGAGCTCTGCAGGGGGATGTCTCCTTCACCCACCTGCTCTCCCCTGGACATCATCACTCCTGTGCACACACGAATTTCATTACTGGCCACGCTCTGTGACCCTGAGTTCTGTAAATTCTCCGTGTCAGTTCAGTGGGACACACTGCCCTGCCCTGGCTCTCTGCATTCTGGTTCTGTCACATCCAGCATTACCCTGCAGGATTGCCCACCCTTGGCAATCATTGCTCTGCTTTGATCATCTGTGCAATGCACAACGATGAGAGATGTTACAACAGAGAAAGTGAAACAAAGCCCTTTATCTCCTTAATTCAAACACTCCATTAACACTGCACAGTACTGAAGCACATTTTGAAGCCCTGTAAATACACACACACACACACACATATATAATGCATCTGTTTTTTTATCCAGCCTTTTAAACACAAACTGGTAACAAAGACATGCCCTGGGGCTCGATCAATACCAGATCTGTGTTTCAGAGGCACAAGGTCAGGACATGCTCCACAATTCCCACCCTCTTTCACTTCACAAACACATTCCTAAATAGCTGTGCTCACTGACACCTTATTTAAAACATAACTCACTTAAGCCTCTGCTGAAGAACAGGGCAAGGTGTAATCAAGATTTATTGGTATCTCAGCTGTCCTCCTGCACTTTTCACATCATTCTGCCTTCCAACAATTACACCCTGCTGCAGGGTCTGTAGACAAAGAGATCCATCCTGAAAATCCCTCACCTGCCTAGGTAAACTCCCATCAAAACACTGGATGGAAGTAAAATCAATTGTGTGTGCTGGCTCTGCAAGCCTCACCCCAGAGCTCCCAGCACCAGGGAGCCTCACCTGTCTCTGAACAACCTGAAATCCAGCCCTGAAAGAGCCAGGTCAGTTCCCTCCCTGGCTCAGAAACACTCTGCCAACTGAACATCGGGACAGTCAGAGTGCCAAACCCAGGCAGAAAGGTTATTTGTTTGAGAAAAGGGCACTGAAATCCACTCTCAGGAATGACAAGTGACTGGAATTGGTGTTCAGCTCCCCTGGTTTCTGCAGGAAGGGTGAGCACAAGGGGACAGCAGCTGAACTCAGCTCAGAGATGCTGCTGGCCTGCCCAGCCCTCCTGGGCTGCTCTGGGAGGAAAGCCGCTCTCTGAATTTCACACTAATGCCCTGAGAGATCCCCCTTCCTCCTGGGGCACAGGAACCTGCTCAGCACCCACAGCCACGTGCAGGCTTTTCCTGGATAAGGACCCTGCCCCACTCTGATATTCCCCCTGACAAAGCAGCTTCACCAGCCAGCAGCTATCCACATCCCAGGCTAATAAATGCTATATATTATTTCTTTATATTAAACCTCTTCTAGCAATAGTAGAGGTTATTTTAAGACTTGGAAGGAAGAAAGCAATCACTCAGTCATAGAGAGGAGTGTCAGTAAACTGAATCAGCCAAGAAAACCAGCAATATTTCAGAAAAGCTCTTTCTGGAGCCTTCCACTGCTTCCTGCCTAACAAAGCCTGGCTCAGAGGAGGCAGCAGCTCACACACATGGGGCAAACTGTCACTTGCTGCTTATGCAAGTTTTGAAATTCTCCTTTAGTGCTTTACAGGGGGAAGCAATCATCCAACAAGCAGTTTGTCACCACAAACCCAAAGCACCACAGGCTAAAAGCCAAGCAGGACAGGGATGAGGAGGGGACAAGGAGCAGCCCAAGTGCTCTGGCACTGCCCAGACTGTTCCCTGTCACCTGCAGGACACAACAAACCCGAGCTGCAGCTCCTGGGAAGTGCAAACAATGAACCCTGAACATGGGGAGGGATGGGAGGAGATGCCCGGCAGGAGAAGCTCTGCTCTGCCATGAGCTCCGTTCCAGCCCCAGGGAAATACTTCAGAGCATGGACATCTGTTTATTTGAACGGTGTCAAACCATCAGCCAGTCCTCTAAAACAAAAAGCTTTCTGAATGGACAGAACTTCAGGCTCACCAACACGCTGCAAACTTTCTTTTGGCTAACTAAAATAGTTCTTTATAAATAAATAAATAAATGGCAGCAAAAAGATGCAGAAGTTTTGGCAAACCAAAAAACTTCTGTGGAAAACTGACCTGATTCTGAAGAAGCAAAATGTGACCACAGCACGGCATAACTGCAGGAATTTGTTATTACAGTCATTCCAGAGACATCTGCTTCTCTCTCTGCCTCACTGATCTGACATTACAAACAGCAGACGGCCTCGGATGCTGGTCATTCAGGAAGGTCACCACCCGACTGTGACACACACTTCCACCTTCATTATTTAAGGCAAATTTGTGACAGAACAGGAATTTATTACTCTACACAGAATAATCGTGCTCGAAAAAGCATCAAGAGCAAACTTGAAATGCTTTTAAAATGGGACTGAAAAATTAACTTGAAAACAAGCATTATAAGAAGGGTTAATTTTCTGTCATAATACCCAGAGGTTTTCCACTCTTTTTCACTGTGATTTATCACTTTGATTTTGCTTTTTTTTCCTCATCTCATTTTCATGCATCACTCTGTCACATTCAAGAACAAAGTTGGATTCCCCTGCTCCTGCTGGAAGGTGTTCCAGGTGTCCTGCTCAGAAATCCATGTGCTACAAAGAGAATACAGAAATCACCACAGAGTATCATTAGCAGAAGAGTTATTACTTCCTCATGAATTTGCTCTTTTACTTATAATTAGACTGATCCTGCAGTTAGGCAGGCAGTATTCTCCCTAATCAATAAGTCTGCACAAAAAAGCAACTGAACTGGGCCAAATGCAACAATAAAGGGTAAAAAAAAATTACATTAAATTGGTGCTATCATAATTAAAGAATGAAAGAAGGGCAAAATTCCCCTCTCTGACCTGTGCTGTGATGAAGGCACAGGGTGTACCTGTACTGTAATTTCTGAATTGGGGATATAAATGGCACTGCCAGTGACTTTCATGGATCTCCCCTGTGCAAATGAAACCCAGAAAAGGCAGTGGCAGATCTGTAAAGGAAATTTTCCAGTGCAGTTTAAGGAGCAATGCAGCAGAAAGGCACCAATAAAATAAAGAATGAGGCTCCATGGCTCACACTTGAGATGAAAACCAGAACCCCAGCCCAGGTTCCCTGAGAACCTCAGGAGTCTCAGGCTGAGGAACAGCTCAGCTCCTGCTCCAGAACCCCTGGGCAGCCTCAGCCCCTCCCAGCCCTGCCCACCCCTGCACCATTCAGGAGCAGAGAATTATTTGTATTCCACTGTTAAACAAAACACTTAATTGGTTCTGAACAGACACAACATGGAAATTGCAATTACAGTAACTCCAGCTGCTGAGACAGAACGTGAACAGCAGCCATGGACTCCAAATTGCACTTGAACAGCACTTTCCAAAATTCCCCAAGAGGACTGATAAACAGACAATCCTGCTGGGAGACTGAAGTATGTTTTCCTAAAAATACCCTTCTGTTTTCATTTTTTATTGCTTTTTCCTGACTTTTTTTTACACGCCACGCATTCATTGGAATAATACAAAGTATAAATACGGTATGTGGCTGCCACAGCAATTACAGAGCTGAGACCCACAATAAACCTTTAATGCAAATGCATTTATTGCAATATCTGAAAGTAGCATAAGATCTGCATTAAGTTACAAGTGTCATTTGGGACAGTCATAAAACCATGGTTTGGGTTGGCAGGGACCTTTAAGGACCATCCAGACCAACCCTCAAAAATCCTAAAGCTCTTCCAGCCCTGAAAGCTGACAAGAGGAAGGCAGAAGGGGAGAATGTCATTTTCAGTAAGAATTAAAAGGGATTACATTGCTTGGAATGATTTTTCCATTTATATTGAAACATCAATCACAGCTCCCACTTCCAAACAATCTCGTCATTGTTGATGCACTGTTCACAAAACAGTTCCAAGCAGAAGGTTTATTTTCTTTTCCAAGTGTATCGCTCCTGCTGGTCTGTTGGAATTTTCTTCCTCCCCCCCAAAGATGGCCATAAAAAGAACAAGATATATTTTTATCATTAGATACAAACCCAAGCCTCACATTTTAGATTTCTTTTAAGAGCCATTAGTTAAGACTTAGAAGGGGAAAGAAATCCCAGTTAAAGTTCCATCCAAGTGAATTCATCCTTCAGTCAGATAATTAAATAATCCGTGCCAACCTGAGGGCTCTCCATCCTGTCATAACAGTCTATAGCTATAAAACATTAATTCTGAACTGTTCTTATTAAGCTGAACCAAACCACGAAGTTCAAACTCAGCTTAACTGGCATTAAAAGCGTGTGCATCTTTAAACTGCACTGATCTTTGTGCTCAGGACTTCTTTTACTTAAAGACATTTCAGAGTGCACGAGAACAGAGCTTTTGCCCTGAGAAATGCAGGCTGTTAGTGATGCCAGAATGATTTTTGTCTTTTCTTTCTATCCCTTTTACACAGTTCTGTGTATCCACAAGTATCAGCAGGCATACCTGTAACCCTTCACTTTGGTGCTCAGTGCTCTGGGAGTGCCCTGCAGGCCCTGAGGCTGAAGAGCCCAGAGCTGCAGAGCCAGGGACACCAAACATTCTGCTGGCTCAGGAAGCCAAGGGCCCCTGGCAGGACAGATTCTGGAAAGTCGAGCTGAGCCCAGCCCAGCCCCAGCATTGGGCTCCCTTGTTGGATCTGGGCTGTGCAAAGTCTAGAACTGGTGTGTGTGACTGACGGGGGTGCATTTGCCACGCTGGCACCTGGGGGAAGTGGATGCATCAAACGGGATCCTGATTCAAATACCAAGGTAATGACCCCCAACCCTCTCACCACGTCTGGCTTCATTTTCATAACACCAGGGAAAGGCATGATTAGCACAGAGCCCTGAGAACCAACCTGTGCCCCTTTCACGCGCTCTGTGCCTTTGCCCTGAGAAATGCAGGCTGTTTGTTAGCACAGAGCCCTGAGAACCCGTCTGCTTTCACAGGCTCCACTGAGCAAGTGCCAGGGCTGCTGCAGACCCAGAGCACAGCCCCACCCGCCACTGAGAGGGATCTATTTTTAGAGGATGCTAAAGGTCAGCCTTTGCCCATGCAATGCCATCCCTCTCTAAGCCTCCAGGTGCTTTTCAACAAGGCATTTCTGTACAGTAAATGGCTCCATCCTTTTCCAAGACATTACTGATCTGCAAGTTCACCTTCAGTAGGCAGTGCCAAAAGTGCTCTCAGGAAAAAGAAATGGCACAATTACAGCCTGAGCAGGGGATAGAAAATGCCTGTAAAAATATAATGAGAGCCTCTGGAATGCTGCTATGATCCTGCTCCCATGAGAGCAGCAAGAATCAGAGTATCGCATTTTTAGGAAAATATGCAACATTTCCAGCCTCTGAAATGGCACGAGGTCTGCAGGAGGCATCAGAACAGGGGCAAAACCACATCAATGTGCAGGCGGTGCTAAAACATCACTGCACACACAGACCTTGTCTGCTCTGTCTGTCCAGCCAGGCTCAGGCTGCTGCTCCCCACGCTCTGCACTGAGCAATCGGGCCCAGGATTTGTGGGCATTATTTAACCCCTCTGCACTTGCCAAAGGAACTTTTTTCCCTTCTCTGAAGCCCCACTTCAGCAATTCAGTCCGAGGTTTCACCTGTGATGTCTGAGTTGAAACTAAGCCACTCTTCACCTCCCCAAAATGGGATTTCTAGGCAGCTCACAGAATCACACAAGAAGAACCCTCTTCCTCCTCCTCTTCACCCTGTAGGTGTGAGCCCTCTCTGCCAGCCCTCAGCCATCACCCTGGGGCTGTTCTGGATGTATCTGCCACATGAAATAAAACAGATCTCAGGTATTAGTGCTACCAAGATCTGCCTTTGTCTGCCCAGGGGATGATCACAGCCCCAGCACGATGGATGGGATGAACAGGAGCACAGAAGGTCCCTCCTGACACACAGCTGTGAACTCCAGAGAAAATAACTTCCTGCAGGGTGAGTCAAGGCTCTTTCGCAGATCTTGTACACAAATGGTGTGACAGAACAGCAGGGAAGGAATTCATGTTTCAATTTGCAAACTAAACTTGTACAGCAAACTTGTAGGGAATCAGAACATCATGGATTTTGACAGCTTTGTCAAAAGAAAGAAAAGAACAGCAGAAAAAGAACACAAGAAAGAACTGGCCCTGCTCAGGCAGGAGCAGGAGCCTTTCCAACTGGAACATCTCCAGCACTGCTGGCACAGCCAGAGCAGGGCCAGGTAATTCTCGTTCCTTTCAGAGTCCACACACCCACAGCAGAGGAACTGGAGTCCCTGAGGATGCTGGATGAGACTCTGAATGGCAGGAGAAAGGAGGCAGAGCCTGCTGTGCTCTGTGTGAGGAAGACAAACACCAGAGGCAGCAGATCCAGACCCTGCTCTCTTCTCTGCTTTCAAAGACCTCTGCCCAACAATGAAACCCTCTCTCTACCCAGAACTGCTCCCACAGCTGCTCAGGCTCTCAGTGCAGGACGCAGGGCCAGTGAACTGCAGTGAGTCTTGAATGCTTTTAGTGACACTGGGAAGAAAAAGCAGTGCTCGCTTCTTACCTGAAGAAAGGGAGAACACAGAAGACGTGGCTTGTTGTACAGCATCTCTTGCTTCACTCGTATTTTATTTGTTATTGCCTAGGGCATGAGTTTACACCAAGTGAAAAGGTGGCGTAACAAGGTACCATGTTTATTTTTTCTCTCCTAGGTTCCCATAAGTTACAGTCACTGATGTTGCACAACTTTTGTCCCCATTATTTTCAGGATGGATTTCCCTGCTTCTCTGTCTCACTACGTTCTGTTCATCAGAAGCTGAGCAGCAATTTCCTTCAGAGCTCAGACCACAGACATAAAAACGCTCTCCAGTAGCAGAATGATTTACAGAAGGCACTGGTGCTCTGCATCCTCCACACAGACACTGGCCTCCTTGTCTCCTCTTTTATGACAGCTAGCAAATGAAGTAATGAAGTAGAAATGAAGTAATAAAGTAAAGATAAATCATTCATCTTGGGAAGGTCTGCATCAGCCCAATTAAAATAATGCCTCAGACACACTGCCATAACATATCACACCTATGGGAAGAAGATTCCAGCACGAGCAAGCCCTGCAATTACCATTCTCTCCAATTACATCCTCAGAGACTTCTAGCTCCAGCATAATAAAAGATTAACAAATTAAAATATATTAAAAAAATTAATCTTTATGGTTTTTCCAGAAAGCTGTTAAAGGCAGTGCTGGTGACAAATCTCTGCCTGGAGAGGAAGCTCCCACACGTCCAGACCAACAGCAGCCACAGCCAGAATCCCTGAGGGTGAGATCAGCAAGCTGAGCACGCAGTGCAAACCTCCCTGGGAGCCCAGCAAGGCCCCTGGCAGGCAAGGACTGTCCCAAGCAGGTAAAAAGCTGGATCCTGCACGGGCACAGAGGTGCAGCAGCTGTGCCCTGTGAGAGTCCTGGTGCACTGCAGAGGCACAGGGCACCTGCTGCCAGAGCTGCCCCAGGCACTCAGTGCTCTGCTCCCTGCCCTGGACCCTCCCACGGCTCTACACATCAATCCAAATCTGTTTTAGAGTTCTGTTCTCTCCTCCAGAGTCCCAGTCTAAAAACAGCACCCATTCCTTCCACCTCTGCTGATTTTCAAACGATTTTATAGCACTGGTGTGTAATTAGAGTGTATCACTGCCTGTTACTATTACATGGCATTTACTGATTGGGTGACCCGTGGAAACCCTTTCATACTCCAAAGAAAATCTCCATCAATACTACGCCCAAGATATCAAGGATCTAGCAGAAAGACTGAAGAAAACAGGTTTTGGGGTTTTTTTTAGCTTATCATTTCTGACCACGTCAAAGGTTTACAACAAAATTCAGTGTCAAAAACAATGAACAAGAGTTGAAGACGGGGGAGATTGCAGAGCACAGAAAATGCACTGTGACAGAGGTAACTGAAGCATGACCACACAGCTATCACACAAATCTGGATCACTTGAACGGACTGGCACGGCTTGAAGGGCTTTTTCTTTCATTTATAATTAACCACAGGGCTGTCACATCCCTGGCTGAGAATGTGTGCACTGAGATCCCTGTGGGACACACAGAGCCAGCAAAGGTGAGAGGGGCAGCTCTGTGTGACAGAGGGATGCTCAGCTCAGCTCGGCTCAGTTCAGCCCAGCTCAGCAGCACTAAAGCAGCCCAGGCAGAGGGACAATTTTTCACCTGAAACCCAGGCTGCAGCCCCGTGTGCTCCCCTGGTGCTCCAGCCCAGCTCCACAACCCTTCCTGGGGGATTTTGGCAGCTTTTGGCCCGTGCACTCTGACTTCTGATAAGGGCACAAAGACAGACTTCTGCTAGGAAGAGCTTACTGAACAAAAGTCATTGCTGACTAAATACTGGGTCCTGAAAAGCAGCAGCTGGTGCAGAGAGTGCTCTGTGTGACCTGAGGAAGCTTTTCCAGAAAGTTCTCAAGGATGAAAAGCTCGTGCTGGCAGCAATGCTCGAAATACCAACTGCATCAAGGAGTACAACCAGAAAGTGAGGAACCCCAGCTTAAACAAGGAACAAACCAATTTAAGCAAATTAAATGTTGCCCATCCTGCTTTAAAAATACCTGCTTCCGCAATAAATGCGCTCAGAGTGGTTTTAGGGAATGCCAGGATACCTGGGGCTGCTGTGGTGTCACTGCTGTGCCCCTGGCCCTGCAGGCTGGCAGAACAAGGGCACAGAGCCCGGGGCTGCCCCACCCCAGCCCCTCACCTTGGCTCCCCGAGCCCCAGGGCACTGCTGCTCCTGCAGGAGGTGCCAGCACCAGCACCCACCCAGGTCCAGCCCGAGCATTTCAGCTGTAATAAATAGATCTGAAGAAAGGCTTTCTTTTCTGACAACCTGCTTTATTTTTGCCAGCAGGCACGAATCAAACAGAGCCGCAGCACCCTAGCCTGACTTCAAAGGATATGAACATTTAATTTTTTGCAGCTTTTGCTTCACTGTCCATTGTAGTGCAAACACACCCCCGGGCCCCCAAAATCTCTTTCATCACTAATTGAACTTCCCCTTTTAAAAGATGACGATGCAGGGAGGACGAGATGCATTTGCAGTGAAGGTCAGCCTGGCATGGCCTCGATTGTCCCCAGGGCAGGGGACACAGGGGCAGCCCCAGGGCACAGGCTGAGACGCTCCGGGGCTGTCCCAGGCAGAGCCCGGGTTCCAAAGGCAGAGCACGGCAGCAGAGGGGGCAGAGTGCTGTCCCTTCACCCCGTGGCACTCCAGAGGGCTGCAGAGCACACCTCCAGTTCAGTGCAAGGATGCAAGTGAGGCATCAGTGACTGACTCGGCATGAGCAGCCCCCTGGGACCAGCTAAGAACATTCTCTTTGTGAGGATCACAGTGAAACCAACTGTGAGCAGCTCCTGTGTCACATCCCCAGCCCTGTCCTGCCCCAGGGACACCCACGGGAGCAGCACAGCCCAGCCTTCCCAGGAACAGCAATCCCAGGCTCACAATCCCAAACATCCATCGAGGGGAAATCCTTTCACTCGTGCCTGGCTGACAGGCTCTGTGAGCACAGTGCCTGCTCTTCTCTCGGGTCTCAGCTCATCTTCCCTCTGTCCCACAGGCAGGACAGCCCAGCCACGGCTGCACCCACCTCACCCCATCCTGCTGCTCACCCAGCTCACCCCATTCTGCTCACCCACCTCATCCCATTCTGCTGCCCCCACCTCACCCCATTCTGCTCACCCAGTTCACCCCATTCTGCTGCCCCCAGCTCACCCCATGCTGCTCACCCACCTCACCCCATTCTGCTGCCCCCAGCTCACCCCATTCTGCTGCTCACCCCATTCTGCTGCCCCCAGTTCACCCCATTCTGCTGCCCCCAGCTCACCCCATTCTGCTCACCCACCTCACCCCACT
>JAHLSL010000024.1:542663-566290 GCA_025920805.1 Petroica traversi
CCCCATTCTGCTGCTCACCCAGCTCACCCCATTCTGCTGCACCCAGCAGCTGCACCTCAGCTCAGGACAAACACAAAGAAAAGGATGAAAAACCTCCTGCCTCACCGTTTAAAAGTTAACACAGAAGTTCTGGCGTTTGCATTGAGTTCTTGGAACTTTTATTTCGGTCAAAAAGATGTCCCTTTCTGTCTTGGGATGAAAAGCTAATATCTCTACATCCATCACCTGTCTGAAAAGTGTAAACTGCAGTTCAGGACCAACAAAAATGCCATTTAATTTTGACCCCATTAAAAATAAAATCAATAGTATTAGAAAAAAACTCAAAAAACCCAAAAAACCACTGCAGGGTTGGTTTGTTTGCTTTATGCAGACCTGACATGCAAAGCAGGTTACACTCATCTCCCCCTCATTTGTATTTAAGTTACACTGTAACTTTCATCTATTTTATAAGAATTGAGGCCTTTTCCAGGTCTCTGCACACCCTGCTGTATTTGGTGCCCCAATCCCTGTCTCCTCACTCAGCCCCTGCTCTGTCACCCCGAGCTCTGGGGGCAGGTGACAGCAGCACAGAGGATTTGGAATGCACTGTTCTGCTTCCTGTGGCCACATCTGGATTTCCCTGCACAGCTTCCAGCTGCCTTGGGCTGGACCTAAACCCCTGGGCCTGGGAGAGGCACAGCCCTCACCATGGGCTTGAAATACCAAATTCTGAACAGGCAGCAAAGCCGAGCAGGTGAGGCCACGATGTCACACAGGCACATCTTCAGAAGCAAAAGAACAAAAAGGGTTTGGGAAAAAAAACCTGCAGTAGGAAGTAGCACTTTAAATAAACAAGCAGCAAAGTATGTGAAAAGCTCTAATCCATGTGCTTGTTTGAAATATTACTCACTGGATGGCTCATCTCAAAGCACAGGCTTTGCAGTTTATCCTCCTCAAATGAATCCCAGATAAAATTAGTCAGGTGATGTGCAGGATATATTGATTAGAGAGGATTTAGCTAAGGCAACATAAAAAACATCCAGCTTTATCGTTCAGTGAAAATGAAAGAGAAGAAAGAAAGCCTGCAAGCTATTATCACTGTATATAAATTAGGCTTTATTAATAAATTAACTATCTACATAGAAAATGCTAGATAAGAGTTAAAATAAGGCAGTTTCCCTCTGAAGAAAAAAAAAGAGCAGATCTCAGAAGAAAGCAATACAAATAAAATAACTCTTCACTGTTTGCTTGGGCTTTTCCCCAGAGTTTCTAACCGGCTGTATTTTCACCTGAACATTCCTGAAAAAGCCTGAGATGCTCAGTTTTCCCTTCCAGCTCACAACTTTTTCCACCTTTATGTAAAAACATCCTCAGCTGGACTCTATTAAATCACAGGCAACGCGAAGAACAGGGGTGTCAGCAGCACCCCTGTCACCTGCCCCACGGCCTGGGACACTGCCCTGCACAGGACACTCACCTGTCCGGGACACTCACCTGGCCCAGGACACTGCCCTGCACAGGACACTCACCTGGCCCAGGACACTCACCTGTCCGGGACACTGCCCTGCACAGGACACTCACCTGTCCGGGACACTCACCTGGCCCAGGACACTCACCTGGCCCAGGACACTCACCTGGCCCAGGACACTCACCTGGCCCAGGACACTCACCTGGCCCAGGACACTCACCTGGCCCAGGACACTCACACTCACCTGTCCAGGACACTCACCCTCACCTGGCCCAGGACACTGCCCTGCCCAGGACACTCACACTCACCTGTCCAGGACACTGCCCTGCACAGGACACTCACCTGTCCGGGACACTGCCCTGCCCAGGACACTCCTGCCCCACAGCCCCTGCCTGCCCCCAGCTCTGCCCCCTCAGCCCTCCCTGCCCAGGACGGGGCCAGGGCTCCCTGAGCACCCAGAGGTGCATTTTCCCTCTCTCCACTGCCACTGTTTTATTTCCTTGAGCAATCAGCTGAGCCCACACTGACTCCAGCTCTCAGCAGCCAGATACTTTCCAGGGATGCAGGAGAAAGGCATTTAAATTCCCCCAGGCTGAAAAGGGAAATGAGTTCAAATCCACAATCCGAGGCTCATCAGCTCATCCAGGAACCACTGGGAAAAAGTGCTGGGTCCCAGATGTGCTCTTGATTTATAAATCATGATTCTCTAGCAATTAACTCGTTTCAAGAAGATAAAGATGCTTCAAAGGTTTTTTATTTTTATTTTTGGTTTGAGTCAAAAACATGTATTCTTGTCAGTGAGACATGCTGACAAATTTTCTTTTAGTTTCAGAGCGTATCTATTTGTTTTTATGTGCTATTTTAGATCAAGCACAGAACCGAAAAACAAATGCAATTATGTATTCAGTCTCTGTGCTAAAGTTTCACTTAAAGCCAAAATGGAAAGTATTAACAGACAATGGCAGGGTAGAGCGGTGAAGTGGCAGATTAAAAGATCCAGGAATTCTGCTTAGTGAGCACATTTCTATGTTTTCTTATTGTCTTTACAGCCCTTCCTAAAATTCCCATTATTGGCAAGAGAGTTCTCGTGAGACCCAGCCCATTTCTGGCTGCCGTGCTGCATCTCTGCAGAGAACACAAAGCCACCAGCTTGGTTTTACCCTGAGTGAAGCACAAGAAATAAACTGGGGCCAGCACTGAGCAGTGTCCCCTGTGAGCCCCGGGAGGGGACAGGGACAGGCACAGCCACCTGCAGAACTCCTGTGAAAAGGTGACACCTCCCTGTTTTGCCCAGAACACGGACTCACTGCTTTTTAACAATACAACCCTCCTGCCTCTCCTCCATTTGAATTTCATGGTACCTCAGGGCAGGAACAGAATGTGACCCTCAGGCTCAGTTCTACCCCAATGCAAAATTGCTTCCCATGGGAATTAGTTAAGGTTATAAGGTTTCCTTTCAAATTCAGTAGGGAAAAAAAAAAAAAGGGTATTTTTCCTTAAACTTGCAGCCAGTGGCATTCCCATATTCTGGAGTCTGTGGGACGGCCCAAATTCTAACACCTGTACAGGAAAAAGTTCTCCTGGAGGCACTGGGAATGTGCAAGGGAAGCGAGCAGGATGGATGAACCAACAGCATCTTCCCTCACCAAAATGACCCCGTTTCTGTTGGTTTATGTTTAAAGCAGGCTTTCATTGGTTTACCAAAATAAATGTTCTAGCCTTTAAAAACACAAAAACCTCACACATCCCTTGATTCCCACACCAAGAGCACTGAAACGAAAACCTCTCTCTTAATCTGTGAAATTGCTGTTTGTTAAGATTTCATTAATTTAGGTCAGTCAATTGCTTGTAAAAATCTAAAAGCCCCTTGCAGACTTTCTGCATGTTCAGCAGTTAAACCTGCACTGCACCTGGCAGTTCCCACCTTGCACTCAGAGAACAGATCTGCTTTTATGGAAGCACAGCATGTGCTGTGTAATTACTTCCGAGAAGTCAACCAAAGCAGTTGGTCTCTTTTACAGTCCAATAACTTTCAAAGCTAAAATCACTTTAAAGAAACACTTTAAATGAAATTAAAGAACCAAATTGAGCTTCCATGGCTTGAATTCTTTTTAAGTGCTACGGATGCTGAAAAGGAACCCGTGCTCCTTCCACTGTGGCATCTCAGGCTGGAAGCACCAGCCAAGGCAGAGCATTTCATTAACCTCACACCCCTGTGGCCCTGAAACCACAACCCCACGGCACTGAAGGCAATGAGAATTTCATTTTAGCAGCAGCCCAGGATTGAAGCCATTCCCTCCACGCTTGGGGAGCTCTACTGGACCGTGCAGGGGTAGAGCTCAAGCCCACCAGGCCTGGGATGAGCTGGACACCCCAGCTGCAGCCATGAGCAAGGATTTCACAAGCAGGGCACAAAAAGCACATCTGCGAGAGGATTCCCACACACCCTCAGTGATCCCAGGAGAGATTTTCCTCAGTCACAGAAGAGTAGAGGAGCACCATCACTGCTGGCTGCCATGGTCAGACACAGCCCCATGGATTCTTTCCACATCCACTGTTCAGGACAGCTCCAATCCGTTTACTCCTCTCCCCTAAGTCCCTGACTCACTCATATGAGCAACTTCCAGCCTCTCACTGCTTGTCAGGTGTAAAACACAAATGACAGAACTGAGGCACTCACTCATGGAAGCTCCATCAGGTCTGGGTGCAACTCAGTCCATCACTGACATCCCAGAGATAACCCCGTTATCTCAGCAGCTGCTTTGTGTCCCTCTCCCCTCTCTCCACCCTCCCTCCTTCCATGCCCTGTAACCCCACTGCTCTTTCCTCCCGTCACCAGCACAGGCATTTACTGCACCCGTGTATAAAATGCCAAACCCCACACTGGGCTCTCACCACTCCAGGAAACAAACTCCTTCCTTGCCTTTGGTAACTTGGGAAAATGCACCACAAACACCACAGTCAGTCGCAGCAAATGGAGCTGGAACAGAGAGCTTCTTACATCACAACTCTTATCTCAATGAGTTTATCTTTAATCCTACAGAGAACTCCATGAAACTGAGCAAAATTTCAGCAGATCAAAAATGGAATTCATTATGTGAAAAGATCAGAGACACCATATGACCGGAAATTATTCAGACAAATCCTCGGGTAAAGACTTCAGTGGAAATTACTATGGATGAACATTATCCAGCCTCAGCCCAGCCTCACAGGGGTGAGCTCTGCGGGGCTCTCATGGACTCAGCACAAACTGAACTAAGGCAGGGACCAAGCAGCTGGTTTTGCACATACTGGGCAAGGGCTCAGTCCCGGGGCAGGAGCAGGGACGTTCCACCAGCACAGAAACTCCGTGCTGGGACTGGGACTTCTCCTGCCTTGCACAAAGCAAGCACAAGCACTGAATTTCCCTCTGAGTTCATACCCTGACAGCTCTGCTGGCTTGGCTGGGACAGAGCTCACTTTCTCCACAGTAACTTTGGATTTGTGCTGGAAACTGCTGATAATTCCGGTTTTCATTAGCCCTGAGCAGTGCTCACACAGAGCCAGCTCCTCAGCCCACACCAGCAGGCTGGGGTGCCCAGGGAGGGGACAGAGCCAGGACAGCTGCCCCAAGTGACCCAAGGGATGCTCCAGCCCAGGGGCCTCGTGGGCAGCAGGGTCACTGTGAGGTGTGGCTTTTGCTTTTCCTGCTGAGCTGCCTTTAGCTCAACCCCAAACTTTCTCCTTTCACCCTCCCAGTTCTCTTCCTCATCCCCAGGCAGGGAGTGAGGCTCAGTTCCTGGCTGGGCTAAGGAACAGCAGCAGCCAGTGAGCATCAGCTGATCTCAGATGCCTCATGCAAGTTTGTTCTCAAGATAAAATATGAGCAGCAATGACATGGTGAGTTAGCTCTGGGTATTATCAGCATTCACTCACTTGAAATGTATTAACAGTTCTTTTATTATTTATATATTACGAGGACGCCAATCCGTATTATGAATTATGAACCTAATTCTGCTCCCAGTAATATTAATGGCAGACAAATGTGTCTCTACACCTAATATATTCTTTTCAATGTCATTAACTTATTAGTGAATATCAAATTCTGCTGTCACTACAAAACACTTCATGTTACTCTACAAAATGATCCAGTGTCTCCGAGAAGAAAAAGTGCATTCTAGAAGAACAGTGATCTCTCTTGTTAAGAGCCTAAGACAGAACATCACTCTGATGTCACTACTTTCTACTTAATTTTAATAATCCATATTTTACTCCAGCCCAAGTGGTTCAACTAACAAAAGGCAGCACAACATTGCAGGGAACGTCTCAGAAGTGACACCACTTCATGCACAATGAACTAAAGTAAACAGCAAAAACCAAAACCAAACTTACACCACAGGAAGAAAAAGAAAAACCAAACTCCAAAACCAACAAACCAAAACCAAATCAAACCAAAAACCTTGCTGCTCCCTATAAATGAATTCTGGATGGGCCCATCTATTTGCCTCGATCAGCATATCCCCTCCTAATTACAAACTTCACCGAGCACACCCACAATTTTAGAAAAAAAGAAAAAAAATCCAGACCACTGAGAAGCACAGATCAAGGGAAATAATCCTGTCACAGTAAGAAAAACCACAAAGCATCCAGGGATTTGATGAGTGTGAGGAATCAATCGTGCATCAAGTCAATTGATGCGGTTTATTTTAAGTCCTTCTTTTCTGATTTATTGCCATCATTGCTGCCAATTTGCATAGATAATAGAACAAGACATCCTCTTAAGGTCTTAATCAGGAATTAAAACATAATACACTGGTACATCTCTCCCTGCTCACCAGCGAGGCACACACATTAATGTTTAATGCCACTTTTATTGCAGGGATGGTACCAGACTGGAAAGAGGGCTTGGAACTGCTTGGTGACATCACCAGCAATTTGTGGCTGTGAGAGCTGCAAATCAAAAACCACTCAACAAATCCTTCAAGCCAGAGCAGGGAGTGAACGTGACTGCTCCCAGCCCAAGGCTGAGCTGCATTTCTGAGAGCAGCACAATTTCCTTTTCAGCACAGCAAGGACAGCTACAACTGCAATATTGCTCCGACGCATTTCCAAACTTTGCCAGTTCTTTCTCAGAAACAAAATGATTTGTTCCTACTCCCAGTGTACTGGAGATGAGTGGGTAGTTTATGCTCAGCAGTGTGATTTCTTTGACAGGTACTTACATCATTCACAAAAACCACCACAAATATGCACAACTGTTTAAAAACAGCAGAGGAACAACGAAAGCCTCGCCTGGAAGAGCAAGAGACACGCGTGAGAAGGAGTTGTGACACAAAATGTGTGTGCAATGCACGGGTGAGAGGGGACGTGCCAGAGCAGCACTGAGCTGGCAGCCCTGAGCAGGAGGTTCTGCCCAAGAACGTGAGGAAGTGAAGCTCAAATGGCACATCTCCTTCAGGAGCTGTGCTGGCAGAACGTGCCCACAAGGAACCGGGAAGGAGAGGCAGCAGCAATCACTCTCTGGTCTCATGGAGAACAGAAGTGGGCAATGGAATAAAAGCCCAGGCAGGACTGGCTGTGGGCCATGTCTGCAGTGCCAGATCAGACTCTGGACAGGCCTCTAAGAAAGGAGCAAATTCTTGTGAGAATGAATCCCTGCCAGAGTGTGGGATGCTGGGGTCACCCCAATAACCCGAGATGCAAACACAACTGAGTGCCTCCCCTCCAGAGGAGCCCTTTCCCTCTGCAGTTCCTGCTCCCAGGAACTGATCCTCTCCCTCTCCTCCCTTCCTGACTGCCCAGGGCCAGCAGCACCCAGAGCTGGCTCTGAGACAGAGCAGCTCCCTCACCTGCAGGGCCAAGGCAAAGACAGAGAAATGTTCTGGGACCAAATCCTGACCCTCTCAAGTGTCTTCCCCAAAACTTCCAGCTACTGTAGGTTGGTTTGGGGGTTTTTGGCGTTGTCAGAGGTCCGTGGAGCTCTAACAGCAGTGCTGGATTTCACCAAGCCCCAACAGGGGATCAGCCAAGAGCAGGACCCAGCCCTGCAGAGACCCAGGCTGAGCTGCCCAGGGCACCCTGAGCTCGGGTGGGCACTGCCCCTGGGCTGCCCCACGGCTGGAGATCAAGGCCATGATGCTCAGCCACCCCAGCCAAGGCAGGGCTGTTTCTGGGCTTGGCTGACTCCAGGCACAGCCTGTGGGACAAGCCTTTACTGCTAAATAAGGAAGGCATGATGTGGGCTCTGACACTAAGCAGCTTTACAGGTGTTGCTTGCTTTAATTCTGCTAAAATAACGAAGAATTAGGGTTTGCTGAGAAGCTTCTCCCTCAAAAAGAGCTTATTTATAGATGAAAGATGAAATCTGTTACGTGTCTCCATGTTAAAAATAACTGCGATATTAAAAATTAAAATTTTCCTACAAAGAACTGTCATTATTAACAGTTTTAATGCCAAGTTAAAAAATTAAATCCAATCAGCACAGAAAAACATTTGGAAACTCTTTTAAAAATGAAAGAGACAAAGATTAGCTGCTCTAAAATACAGTGTCAATTGTACCCAGCGGAAATTATCTTCCAGAAAAAAGAAGTCCTTGCTGTCCCTGACATGGAGCCAAAACTGGGGCTGCAACGAGAGTGTGGCATGGACCTTTCCCATCAAACCAAGCCAAGTCCCAAGGCACGTTTCTTTCCAGAGAAATCCTGGATGCAGGTTTTGTTCAGTGTGGTTTCTGATGGAGGCTGATCAAATACAATCCTGGAAATATTCCAGGAAATGCTACACACACAACCCAGAGGTGCCTTCATTCCCCAGCCCCAGGAGCAGCTGCTTTCCCAGCCCAGGTGTCTGGTTCCAGTTCTGTGCCTCACACTGCTCCTCAAGCCTCACTGCAGGGCATTTCTCCCCAGCTGGAATGGGCAGTTCTCTCCTGGAATTCATTTCAGAGTGCCATCGAAATTGCTTCAAATCAAACACCTCAGGAACAACGCACTCGGGGTGTAGAAGGAGAGGGAGAACTAATAAATGAGAATGAAGATAAAAATTGCAACATTTCAGTGGAGAGTGGAGCTCTTAGTAAAGATAATTGCACCCATTCACCATAAAATGAGAACTTGAGGAGAACACTCTAAATCACAAAATATTTGGATGTGAAGCATTAAAAATGTAAAGTTTCTGAGGATCCATCAGCTGCACCAATGGTGCTCTCTATTTCATTCATTTTAAGTTGCCTATTTTACACATCAAGCTGTGAAATTCACATTGTTACTGAACTGATTTCCTTCTCAGGCTGCCCCTCCTGAGCAGGATCCGACCCTGAGCAGCACCACAGAACAAGCAGCACACTCAACACAGAACCCAGAGATAAAAAGACTTTAACTGCTGTAAATTACATAAATGAAGGGAAATATCTTGACCTCACCCTCTGCTGTAGACTGGGCTGGGTGGAGAATTTAACCGTTTTATCCTGGAGTGGCCAAAATTGCTTCAGGAAAGAGAATTATATTTATGTGTTGCCATAGTCCTTTTGACACCTTTTCAAGCTCAAAAGCAAAGGCAGTTGAATAGGTTGAAGGTTTGGGCTTAAAAAAAAAAAAGTCTTTTATACACCCAGGACGGCTTTTAAAATCTCTTACACACAGGAGGTACTGGTCTGCTTTGTGTGGTCCTTTCTCACAGAAAGTGCAGGGCTTATTCCTGTCAGTGGAAAACAGAATTTAGCTTTTGGACTATCTCCTGCATCTTTTCCTTCCTCAATAATAATATGATCTCGAGATGCTTTGGGGTTTACTTTATTATGCCAGGGATATCTAAATTGTATCTCTTCAGTTACACGCCAGATAAAACTTGCCCAGGACGCTTTTCTTTGCCCGTCTTCATGGTGCTTATACATCTTTATCTGCAGGATACTATCGTTGGTAAAAAAATTATTTTCCCTGTGAAACCATGTTATTGCTTCATTATTATATTCTGACTTTTGTGTGAAGGCTACTGTGCAACTTCTCCAGCAGTCTAATAAAAAAACCCCAGAGGAAAGGATTTCCCAGAGAATAAACAGCTCATATTCATAACAAACCTAAGGATAATATTTATTTCTGTTTCTATTTATGGCATCAGCAGCAGCCCTTCCTCTCGTTCAGTTACACAGCCAGCTGTGCCCCAGTGTTCTCAGAGCAGTTTTAAGGACAAGGACAATTCCTGGAGCACAGCTCAGCTCTGCTTTCCCACATCACAGGTCCTGCCTTTGCTTGTCCAACACACTCTGCCTTTCTAAACTGATTCTGAGGAGAAAACCTGGAACCCTCACACCTCATTCTGACACAAAACCAGGTGTGGGTCTGGATTGATTTTAAAGCAATGGCATTAGAAAGAATAAACCAGCACAGCATCACCCACCAAACTGGTCAGAGGGCTGCTGGTGATTTAGGAGCTTTTCATATGGCTCACACCACAGTTAGAGAAAAAAAATACATAATAAATCTGAATCTGCTCATACTTCCCTGACCTGGCTGAAATCTGCTCAGGAATGTGGTGGGAGGAAGGAGAGCAGAGCTTCCAGGCAAGAGCATCTTTCAAGGAGTTAATGAAATCGGCAAGTAGAATCATTTTTAATCCAGGTGCCAAGTTCTCTCTCCATTCCATGAAATCCTGGTGCTGTGATGCTACAAAAGGAACACATGAGCCCTCAACTCTCATTACAGCTTCATTATGGAATTCTCAAATACCAGTCTCAAATTCAATCTGCTGGAACAGGGTTGCCTCAGACAGAGGGCACCCAGGAATGGAGTGCCTGTGGAACTCGGAGCATGGCAGCTCCAAACCTGCCCTCCTGTGAGCCAGGAAGGTGAAAAATCCCCAGTTTGCTTTCACAGCAAGCTCTTGGCCAGCTGAACTCAACAGGAGGCTGCCAGGAGCTATAAAATTCTGTGATGGCAAAGTAAAGGAGAATTTAACATAAGAACAACATATTGGCTAAATGAAAATCTCACCAACCCTCCAATTTAGGCTCTTGATGTTGGCAGTGGTGGCTACTCAGGAAAAGTCTAAGGACAAGCGAATGTACAGCCCCCCCCCCACCCCCCTGAGCCCCATCCCTTCTTTAAACAATTCTCTAGACCGGTTTCCTCTCCCACAGCTCCACAGCAGCATAAAACAAATGGGTCTGTATTAAAACCAAAGCAGCTCTGCCTAAGAGTACCCAGTTTTAGGTGGCAGTCTCAGTGCTCATCTCCAGCCAGCACCAGGGCAGAGTTTGGATGAGGCTGCAGGGAAATGAAGGCTGCTCTGCCCACCCTCCAGCGAGAGTCACACACCTCCCGTGTCCTCCCTCTGTGCGGATGCTGACGGAGGAGATTCTGCAGGAAAAACATCTCAGAATTCCTGCCCGGAGTCAGAGGGCAGCAGCAGCACCCTCAGGTGTACTGGGCTGACAGCAGAGCCTGCCATTCAGCTGGGGCAGCCAGAACACCTCGAAACAGATATTCAGAAGGGCAGAGAAACGAGTTACAGCAATTTGCAAAAAGAAGCCATAGACAAAAGCAGCAGTTTCCAAAATCCCTGGCAGCAGACGACATGTTTATAAGATTTCCCCATGATTCTTCTGTATTACTCATTCTCTATTACTGTATTTCTTTCTGTATTACAGAAAGAAAATGCAACAGAAAGGCTTCTGGGGAAGGAAACTCTTAAATACACCTTCATGTTCCAAAGCTTTTGTGGCCATTCTTGGATTAAGGGTTAGATTTTAACCTAGACATCCGGGGCTGGATTTATCCTGTTGGAAGACAAACTAAAAACAACTGTTCCCCATCCCAAAATCAGAAGCTGACAGGCTCTTTCCATTGTTTTGCATAACAATACCGTGGAAATGAGCTTCAAGTAACATTTTCACTCAAGCTTTTGTTGAAGAAGAATGCTAATCATTCCCATCCTGCATCCCAATTACTCACTGCTTCTCAGCTTCATTAACAACTCAAGAATCAGCAGAGAAACACGAGTCCTACAGAAGGAACAGACAGGCAGCAGAAATAATCACATGGAACCCATTGTGCGGGCAGATGAAGCTCTGGAGAGATGAGCCATGGACACCCCAGAGCCCGTGCTGGTGGCACTGGCTGGGACTCAGAGCCACTGAGCAGCCCCTCAGGACTCCAGGGGTGGCCTCTGGTCCTGTCCAGCTCTGGCAGCAGCACAGAAAGGAAAAGCTGTGAGTGCCTGGAGCCTCCTGAGGTCCCACAAGGGTGGAACTGGGAACAGGAGACACCAGGATGCACTGGAAGGGTCCACAGAGCTCCTGAACAGACACATCTCTGTGGGGAGAGGGGGAACTGCCCCTGAACCTGTAACTGGCCAGCCTGACAAAGCCAAAACTCCTCTGCCCCCGTAAATCCAGAGGTGCTGAGCACACTCTGATCAGAGCTGGGCTGCCCTGGCACTGTCCCACCACTCACAGCAATCCCAGTTGTGCCACACAGACCATCTCGGGTGTCTCATCTTCACCCAGCTGAGGCAGTCTATTTTTAAACCGAGTTATCTGCAGGCAGCATATTGATACAGAACTCATTAAACATCATTTCATACACAGTGAGGCAAGGGATGGATCTGCTGCAGAAACAAGTCAATGCAACGAGTGCCACACGTGACAGCACAGCAGAGAACGGGCAGTGATCGTGTAAGAGAAGGGTTTAACTCTGACCTTCACAAAACGCAACAGAGGTGCTGGACACACACAGCACAGCTCTGCAGAGAGAATATTTATCCATCAGGTTCAACTGAGCTGCTATAAATAATGCAGAAGCAAACACTAATTGGCCTGTTGCAGGAAAATTCTGAATTTCACAACTCACTGCTCTTCCTGTACATTATCTGGGGGTTTATCCTGACTAATCCAAGAATGCAGACATCTGTCCAAGGAGCCAGTACACAGCACCCAGAAAAAGTACCAGTTCTTTCTTTTTAAACCTTGTTTCCTGTGAAGAAGAGATTAAACACTTTCACTGTCCAGCCCTCTGTTGCTTAACTTCTCCTATGAAGTTTTTTTTGCAAATTTCAAGCATGTCTTAAGATAGGAACACGCTTCAAAAATATTGCTTGTAAAAACACAGCCCAAACCAAAAGCCAGGCAAAGAAAGATCCAAACCCGTGGTGGAACAGTGTTTGTAAACCACTCCTCATCCATTTCCAGAGCAGACATGCAGCCTGTCCTGCCTTGCCATCCCCCAAGCCCGCCCTGCCAGAGGGAGATGCCAGAGTGAGGGAGAGTGTGAGGAGCTGAGGAGATTCAGGACAGAGCCCCTTACAGAACTGTCCTGCCCAGCACACACAAATTATCATCAATTCAGGTTCTGACCATGCTTTCTCTTGCTTTTCTCCCCCACCATAAATAGAAAACATGCTTGAAATTAACCTCATTTCTTCCATTTCACTTCTTTTGCTCTGGAGCTGCCCTGGACCCATCCCATGGTCACCCCGCTGAGGAGCTCCCCAGGCTGTCCCAGCCTTGGGGATGTAACTTCTCTTCAATTTCCCTGCCTTCCAGGGGAAATGATGCATTCTCCAGCACTTGCTGCACACGTTATTGTACAAGGCCTTCAATAAAAACTTCCCAATGGATTCATTACAGACAGAGAAAATGAAATGTTTCTGCCTGCTTGGTTTGGTTTCTAGTTGGATCTCACTGGATAATTTTAGGTACCATTTTTGGAAGAGGTTCTCTCTGACTGGGCCAATAATACATTCTAGACATGAAGACAAATGTTATCTTTAAAGAGAAATTCACCCCAAATCTCTAATACAGGCTTCTGGAAAAGCTGGCATTTAGGAAAGATCAGTGGGAAAGGCATTAGGAAGCTGAATGAAGTCATTTTGCTGATTGCTTTTAGCAGCTTGAGCAGACTGGCTCCCAAACCTTCAACTGAGAAGAATTCATATCAAAGCACTGCTGCTTTTTAAGTCTGCTTTCCACAGAGAGAAGGAACCACAGAGAGCAGTCCTGGAGGGAGTCCAGGGGAAAGTTTATGTTTACAAACAAGATCCTGCCTCGGGGTTTTGTTACTCAAGAGCCCCTACAAAGTGGGAGTTTTGGACAATGTTCAGAAACCTTGAAATCTTTGGAAAAATTATAAATGCTGAGCCAGACTCAACCATTCCAGTAATTTAAACGGAATTTTTGCTTAACTGAGGTCATAAGCTTACAAACAAATGACTGTCAGCAGGGCCTTTTTCGTGGGACCAGAATGGGGGAAATGCTTTTCTCCTGAGCATGACCATGACAATCTCCTGGCCTGTGCCCTGTGAGGCAGATTCAGCTCACGGGCCTGACCTCCCTTCCCATCATTCTAAGATGAGCCTTGCTTAAAACTTCATCTTCTGGAGGATCTTCAGAAAGGTGAATTTCATCCTTACAAACAGCCAAACATTCTGAATTAAGGTCTTCCCAAATCCATCATAAGAATGTTCCTCTACTCCGTGCACAGATTGCTCCAGACACTGACACGAGTTGCAGCCTGTCCCACGCCTGCCTGCTCACTGCTGCCCTGGTTACACACAGAACCATCCCTGCTTTCCCAGCCCTTCCCTGGCTCAGGCAGGGATGGATGCAGCCTTTCCCCCCTTATCCCAGACGCAAACAGGGCACAAGTGGGGCTCTGTAACAGGCACACAGAGCTGCCCCAGATGTGACAGGGAATTGTCACTCGGCACACAGGAGCGCTCTGAATGGACAGATGGCACCTCACAGCACATTATTAACTGCTAAGGCTTTAATGACCAGCACAAGTCATTATTTGCCAGAAACTCGTTCCAGTCAGCCTAAACAGCAGCAAAGCAAGCGAATCATTCTGCTGCTAATGCAAAGGGGAAATGCTATTTACAACCATTTGTGAGACTTCACCCCAGGCAAAGGAGAATGAACTTCACAGAACTACATGGAGCAGCAGACAGGCTGGACAGAGGGAAGCAGAGAGCAGGCAGAGAAGGAGATGATCCTGCAGCACAGCAAAGTCCAGGGGAGCAGGACCTTGTGCAGTGCCAGCTGGGGCTCAGCAGGTCAGTATTCCAGGGAAAACTGGAGAACTTTACCCACCAGCTTCAAGGAGCACTTGGGGAGATCCCCAGGGGCTCCAGGCCAGCCCAGGGGGACCCCAAGGCTGGGCAGGTCGGGCAGAGCAGGAGGTGACATCCCACAGTCCCTGGCTGGGCTCCTGGCCCCGGGGTGGGGACATGGGGACATTGGGGCATGGAACACCAGGGACATGGGCACATGGGGACACAGGGACAGGAGCTGAGGCTGGGGGCTCTGAAACCACCAGCTCAGCAGGACAGGGCAGGGCAGGGGCTTCCAAAACCCCACTCACCATCACTGCTCTGCAGAGCTGCAAGGTGATTTTGGTAAATATTTATTGGGATTGTGTTTCCTTGCTCAGGGCCAGCGAGAGAGCATGTGCCATCATCTCGAGGACAGATTGGGAATGCAAACTTAACATATTCTTCTCTTCCCTTTCAAAATCAGATGATCAGCTGTGGCTTTAGTCCTGCCAAATTCTGTCAAATATAGCACCAAATTATACAGAACCATAGTAACTGCACTCCCACTATTGTTCTGACTTAAAGAGGAGTTTGATTACATTAGGTAAATATTTGTCCTTATGTAATAGCTCCCTCCAACATTCTAAAAATTTTCTGTCTCCCAGAATTTAACTGAAGAGGGTGCTTTTATATGTCAGTGCTCTGCCCCAAAATCAAGTATACTCTATTATACCGTGAGTATTAAACTGTGAGTAATGTTATTACAAGCAATAATAGTTATCCAGACAATTACACAGTTGCAACGGCAGTTTTCCTATTAAATCTGGAAGCTTTAAGCAAATTCAGGGTCGGTAAGAATTGCAACACCACCTCTGATGGGCTAAATAGCAGTTATTTATTCACAGATTGTTAAATTCTTATGGCCCTGGGACTTCCAGGAAGAAAGCAACAAAGAGCTGACTCCCCATCTAAACACTGGCTCGTTCCTCATGTTGATATAATTATGAAGTTTCAGTCATTGCAAAGCTGTTCACACTGCTCTACATGCATTGCAAAATCTCTGCTAACTGCAGTTTCTCCATTATAAAACTCGCTAGTGAAGTCACTGTTCTATTTCCAGCTCAGCCCTGGCACTGTGCGGATGCTGCTGCTTAGTAAATAGAAATTTTTTTTTTTTAGGGAAAAAAGAACATACTGAATAAAAAAGCTAGAGGCTCTTGATACCCTTTCTTCCAAGTCATTTCAAATAAGGTAATGAAATAAATGAATAATAAAGAGCAAAGAGAAGCTTGTGTGATGACTCAACACATCAGGAGCCATGAGCAAAATGCTGAATTCTTGACTACACGTTCCCATGTAATACACAGGAGTGTACATACTGAGAAACGTTCACCTTTTAAAATAGGTGTTATCAACAGCCTGGGCAGCTTTGATCAATGTCGTTAATCTTATCACCTTGGTAATTCATTCTTCCCAGCACACACAGGCATAGGAAGGAATTTAAGATCTTAACTTTAGGCTTGGAAAAGGAAGAACAAAGCAAGGCAGCTCTTCCAGCCCATGTTCCTCCTGCTCAGCTCCTGCTGGGGTCTTGACCTTTTTGGTCAGGCTCTGGGAAGGGAAACATTTTAGCCCCATGCAAATACATCTGCTCCTTTCCCTAAGAATGTCTGCTCAAATAAATCATTTCACTTGCTTTGGCTGCATTCCTGTGCATGTTCTGTGCATCTTGGAGGTGGGGTGATTGTCACAAACATTTGTCCAAACAAAAGAATTAAAACAAGCTTGTTGACAGTTTTCTTCTGAAACAATGGATATTTCTATTTGAAACACAGCTATGAAAAGAGTCCAGATCAAACAATCCAGAACCTGCCAGCACTTACAAACAGCACAGTTCAAAGGACTCACTCTGGAGGAGTCTCTAGAAAAATAAATGCACCCAACTTCCTAAATGCAGTTCAGAATGGAGAGGTTTCAGCACAAAGCACTCGGAAGCCAAGGCGTTTGTCCAGATCCCAGCAGCACTTCCAGGGCAGCCACAGTTCCAGTGCAGGAACTGGCGCTGTCCCAGCACAGCAGCACAAGCCCAGCAAGACCAGCCCCACGCTGCTGCTGCCTCCCCTGAGCCACAGCCCAGAGCTCACATCAAAACCCAGGGCTTTGGTCACATCAAACCCCTCTGGCCCGAGGATGAGAACCCTGGGAGCCACGGGGGAGATCACGCTCAGACTGCACGGAGAGATGCAAGAAAAAGTATTTTCAGAGGTACATCTGGAAGGTAAGAATAGACTGCTGCAGTGACAAAAACCCTTTCTAAAATAGAGCACGCTTGTTCTTTTCTGCTGCCAAGAGGAATCAGCAGCACAGGACTGGAGACAGCAGGGACAGGTGTTTTCTCTAAAAGGAAAATTCATTCTTTTGGCCACCTATACAGCACGTTTGGCCAACGGGTCCAAATCCAAGTGTAGGATCCTTCCATCAGCAGCATTCAGTCACTGGCAAGCTTTGCTGGAAGCTCTGCAGTTGCCTTTCATATGATCAGATGAAAAGCTGCTTTCTGAGCTTCTGTTTGCCGTTCCTTTTTTCTTCTAAACCATGTATTATTTAAAATTATCTGGAAGAGTTACAAATTACTCTAACCAATTCTTTCAGCATGCAAGAATATATGACTGTAAGGAGATTATAAATATATTTTCTTACAGCTGAGCAGTTCAAGCCCAACATTTAAATGTTGGTATAAAAATATGCGAAACCAAATTGCATGACAGAGCTTGCTTTGTCAAAACACAAATGTCTCATAAAATATGCTGTCTGGCATCAGAAGTAGTAGGTGATATTTTTCAGACAAACTTTTTCAAGGAAAAATACCAATTAAAATTTTTAAAAGACATTCAAAATTAGGGTTTGATATTTTGTCTTTTGATTTCAAATGGCAATAACTCAATAAAGAATGAGGTCATTAGATTTGTTTAAAGATCAGCCCCAAAATAAAAAAAAATCAGCTATGCAAAATATTTTGTTCAACCCTTCATAACTACTTGAGTGTTATTGTTCCTTAGTTGAAAACTGCCCAAAAAACTCTTGTATTTGTGCAGTTTCCCTATCTGCCATTTTTCTCTCCAATATTCCTCACCAGCCCACAAGCCAAACACACCATTTGTCTGGCTCTAATCCAAAGGGCTTCACCCATGTTACTTATCAGAAGGTTTTTTTGGATTTTAAGTCTTTCAGCAGCTGGGAACTTTTGGCAGCTCGTGTGAGGAGAAGGGAAATTGAATTTCCTGGAGAAGAAACCACTCTCAACCATTTGTACACAGCTTTTCCATCACACCAGCAGCTCTGCTGCCCTGCAGGAGGAGCAGGGCACGGTGCAGAGGCACAGGAACCTCTCAGAGCCTGCAGAGATGGGCTGGGAGGGAGGGGAGGGCACAGGGAATTCTGCCAGGCTGCACTGGAGACACAGAATGTCCCTTAGCACGGGTGGGACGTGGTCACCAGCCTGGCCCTGCCAGCTCCAGGAGGGGCTGCCAGGATCTGCTGGAGCAGGACAGGAAAGCTCCTCCCCAGAGGGACACACACAGTCACAGGGCTGGAAAGACCTCCAAGATCATCCAGTCCAACCATGTCCCAACACCCCCTCAGCCAAACCCTGGCACTGAGTGCCACATCCAGTCCTTCATAAACACATCCAGGGATGGTGACTGCACCACCTCCCAAGCCCTGGCACTGAGTGCCACATCCAATCCTTCATAAACACATCCAGGGGTGGTGACTGCACCACCTCCCAAGCCCTGGCACTGAGTGCCACATCCAGGGATGGTGACTGCACCAACTCCCAAACCTTGGCACTGAGTGCCACATCCAGTCCTTTACAAACACATCCAGGGGTGGTGACTGCACCACCTCCCAAGCCCTGGCACTGAGTGCCACATCCAATCCTTTACAAACACATCCATGGATGGTAACTCCACCACCTCCTCGGGCAGACAATTCCAGCCCTTTATCACTCTTTCAGTAAAAGACCTTTTCCCAACATCCAGCCTAAGTTTCCCTTGGTGCAGCTGGAGATGTTTTCCACTGGGACTCCGGGGTGCCCGGACATGGGACACGGGGCCAGGGAGCAGAGGCTGCTCTGACACAGCCCAAACCTGACCTGCAGGAGCTCCTGCTCCTCTCTGCACCCCTGGTCCCTGCCTCTCTCTAATTACAGCCCTCGGTGCAGAACTCAGCTCCTGAGGGGCAGCTTTAATGATCTCAGAGAAATGAAGGCGACTCTGACAAAATCTGGCCATTGACTTCAAGCAAAGCAAAGAGTATTAGGTTGCAATTGTATCAAATGGTGATCAGCTCTATCCCTCTAGGAAAGGCTTCGCAAATAACCACAAGACCTGTGAGTACAGATTTTCCAGTTCAAGCAGACTATAAAGTATTTAGTTTCTTTGGAAGTGTGGAGGGTTTGATCTACTCCTGCTTTGTCAAAGCAAGATGCAAAGCCCTGGATCCATTCATTCCATTGTGGTCCCCCACAATAACATGTTTTTGTCAACACAGCAGACGTGGGGTGACACTCCTGTCCTGCAGCAGCCTCAAAAGGCTCCCGTGTTACACACAGCCCTGAAAGGAAGAAGATAAAAAAAAGGGAAAAGGAAAAAGAGAGCTTAAGCTGAGATACAACCAAGCTTCCTAAAAACCCTCACTATAATCTATTTACATGGTTCCTGCAGAGGCTCTTTGGGTGGACAACTGTTTTATTTACACGGTGCTTTACACTTCAAATTCCAGCAATTTACCTGAGCAACTTTTATACAGATAAAACCAGAAGAGATCAGAAGTCCCCAGCCAGACAATTTCAAATGAAAAGCATGCTAGGGACAGATTTGGGGGTGTACCAGGCACAAATGAGCCGCTGTTGGGGACACTGCCCTTCAAACTGGCTGTGGTTAAATACCTCACTGGACAAGTCATGTTCAAACCCACCTGGGACACGACCAGTGGCAAAACCTGACAAGGATGACACCTGACTTCAGTGATACCCATCCTGTAAATAAACACAGATAGGGATGGCAGAGGAGCCCATCAGCCTCGGTAGCACTCTGTGCCCTCCCATCTTGGCTAAAAGACCACAAAGCAATTTACCAAACAGAAAAAAAGCTATTAATTTCTCTCATAAAAGATTAAATAAAGAGCAAGTGAAGCCCCTTGTCCTGCAGACCAGGGAAGGGCTGTGTGCTCTGGATTTTTCTGCATCTTTGCCCTGCCTTTTAGCTCCCTGCTTGTTCGAAATAACCTCAGGGCTTTCTGTTTTATTATGTTTAAGGGAAGTCTTTTCCTTTCCATTCAGATTCTTTCACATTTAAGGCTATCATCAGTCACATTGATTTTTCATGGACTAACTAGACTGAGGAATAATGTGTTATTCCTTACACACCATTTTTCCAAATGGCTTCTTTGCCCAGGGCACGGTGAGGTGGAGGCTGAGCTGCACTTGTTGCTGCCCGAGGGAAATGCCTGCAAATCCCACAGAGCAGCCTTGGAAAAAGGGCTCTGCAGGAAATGCAGGGGCTGCAGTGCTGCAGCACCTCAGGAAACCACAGCAGGAGAAAAAAGCTGACCAGACAGAGCTCACAGCCAGCGTGAGCCATGCAGCACCTCTGCTCATGCACAACCTGCTCCTGCCCCAGGCAAAGCTCGTTTGGGCAGATGCCATCTGGGACAATTGGAGATTCTTTTTCCTAGTAGAATTCCAGACAGAAACACAATATCAGAAATTCCTTGATCTAGAGCATGAAATTGTCTCCAAGACAGGACACGTTGCAGTGACTGCAGGGAGGGAGGACTCATTTCCCAGTTCAGCACGAGCCCTGTTGGGCAAACAGGCAATAAATCAATAAATCACACAAGGGGCTGCGGCTGCACAGGGAGAGGGAGCAGCTGAAGGTGGATGTGCTGAGCACTTCAGGTGCGGGAAGGGAAAGGGGCTCAGGCTGCAGGAGGAAAGGACTGACCCTGAGCAGGCAGAGAGCACAGCCAGGAGGAAACCAAAGCCACGCTGGCTCTCCCTGCCCGGCCAGCTGGGCAAGCCCAGGGGAAGCAGCACGAGCAAGGAAATGCACAGCCCACAGTGGAAGGGAAGCTCCTCACACGGGCTGTTTCCATCTCCTGAAGCTGCTGTGATACCCACGAGGCAAAGCAAGGCTGGCTCAGCTCTGTGTTGGGATGGCAGAAAGGTGGGGGACAGGGCAAAAACTTCCCAGTGCAACTGCCTGTGGAGTTTGTCCTTTTACTCAAACCAGGAGGATATTTATAGAATAAAGTTTCACTTCAAGCACTGTCACATACTATGTTACTCAGGAAGTGTCAAAAGTGCTGCAGCAAAACTGAAATGAATGAAAATGATCTTTTGAACCATTTGATGCCTGGCGAAATAGGGCATGATGAGCAATGACACCCTCTGGAAGCAAAACAAGGAGGAGAGAATTTCAGTCCAACTCGTCAGAGCCTATCTTCCATTTGGGGTATTTTGGGAAGAAGTAGGTCCACCTGACTAAGACACAGACGACTCAGCCACTCACAATCTGCAGCTTCCAACCCAAAAATGGAGCTTTGCTTCCCAGCAGTTTGCATCATCAGCAGGCAGGACTGACTCACAGCACTGCCCTGCTCAAGGGCCTTCCTAAGGATGCTCCCACCTCGGCTGCCCAACGACCTCTCCCACTGCACCTCAGTGCTGGAATTGATTTTTCAGTCACAAAAGAAGACGCAAGAAATGTAGGAGTGTGAAGAAAAAGGGATAATTAATGAATTTGAAAGAATGTCTTGAAAAAATAGCTCCAGACAGGATGGAAATTCTCTGTGTGCTTGTCAGACGCCAGAGAGGGAATGAGCAGGGGACATTCAGCAGTGGGACCTGCAGCAATGATTGTCCTAGCAGCAAATGCTTCCAGAGAGATGCCTGGCAGCAGGAAATGCCAAGTATTTCACTGTGAGAGCTAAATAAAAACTCAAACACAGCCCTCAAGCTCCCTTAATCCTGATACAAACAGAAGGAAACAAATGTGTTTCTTTTACACCTGTTCCAGGGGTTGCTCCCAGCTATGCCACATGCAGGTACTCAGAAGGAACAAGTCCTTCAGGAATCAGAGCAGAAGGCATGGCCAGAAGACAATTTCTAGAAAAGAAAGAGGAATTTTAAGTATCTACACATTGGAATCCGCAAGTCTTGTCAAACAAAAGACAGGGGCAAGAATAACCATGGTTTTCCTGAAAGAAAAGAGAATTCTAACTTCTCGGCTATGAAAATTTCCTCAGATTTTCCTGTTCAGGGAAGGTAATTCAGTGAATTATTACCTGCTGCACTGGAATACTTTTCCACAACCGTAGGGCATTTGGGGTTGAAACAATCCCACTGTCTCACACTGATTTCTACTGCCATGAATGTGCTACTGAATGACAAGTCCAAGCCACACAGTGCAGCTGTCCGGGCACTTTGCTGTCCCTGTGCACACACTTTTCCTGTCACCAAACCACACGGATCCCCCCAGCCTCAGAGCACTGCAGAAATCACAAACTGCCCTTACAACTCTCCAGGCCCTCCCCTGGGCATGGCTTCATTTCCTGAACTGCGGCAAAGAAAATCGTGCCACAGTAAGAAACATTTAAAACCATTAAACATTAAATTTGGTAAGACAGCTTCTGTTTGCTCCACGAACTGAAACAAAACCATTCCATTTCAGAACTGCCGAGATATTTGATTGGAGTTTTTTTGTTGTTTGTAAATAAAAATAGCCAAATTAGACATTATACATTTTAAAATAACCGCAGAACCTTTATTTTCTACCTAAAGGAATTTCATCCTTGGTGCCCCCAGCTTGCTGTGGGTGCTGGGCAGGCTCGGGGCCATCAGCAGCCCAAGGAAAAGGGACAGATCTGCAGCCCTGTGTGACAAGGCTGCACTGAGCCCCTCAGAGCAGTCACAGGGAAAAGGTTTCTGAGCGATGGACCCAAACCCTGTCTCGGGTCACTGCAACCCTGACCAGTGCCCAACACTGTTCTAAAGACCTTTACAGCAATGTCTAGAACAGGTTTTCATTTCTTACATACCAGGGACAGTAAATTGTACCCATCTCCCAACCGAAATAGGTTGAAGCCCCCTCCTCTATTTTATTATTTTATTTTGCAATATGTTAAGCAGAGTTCAAAAAGGAACATAATTAAAAATTGAATCTTCAGAAACAAGTTTTTATCTTTTTTCCCCACAGATCCAGTGGAGAAAGAAGGAGGAGAGAGGGAAGAGGAACCAAAAAAAAAAGAAGAAAAGGGAAAAAAACCCTTCCTGTCACATCAATAATGAAAAATATGCTCAAAGACTAAAAATTTCACATGCAGCTTTTGAAGTTATTTTTTACTTCTTTATATTTTGTTGCATGCTCTACCTGCTGGTTTTTTCCCCTTGGTAGCTTGACAAGTCCTTTTTAAAAAAAGATTTTTAAAAGGCAATTCAAGAAGTTTTCACTGATCTTGTCCAAATAAAAGGCAGATTCTTTTCATTGAGTATGCAAACTGCAATCCTTTGAACAAAAGGCACTTGGCCACATGATGCCAAATCTCTTCTGGGCTGAGAGCTGACACAATGCAGGCTCCATCCATGAACACCAGTGCAACTGGGAGGAAACATTAAATGGCAAGCAATGCCCTGCTCTGGCCAGGCAGAGCACACAGAAACCTCTCTGTGCCATTCAGGCAGTGATGTTTCCTGTGCATTTCTCTGAGCATTTGTGCCATTCAGGCAGTGATGTTTCCTGTGCCATTTCTCTGAGCAGTGCCCAGGCTCTGAGATGACAAAGTGGAGCTGAGTGTGACATGAACGGCAGCTCTGGCAGCCCAGAAGGAGAGCAAAGCTCCCAGTGCCCAGCTCATTTCCTCAGAGCTGGCTGAGCTCTCCTCGAGCCCTTACAAAACAAAGCAAATCTCCGCAAAACCATTCAAGTGTCATCCCTGGGGACACTTCCAGCAGCACCAGCCAAGAGGCACAGCTCACCTTTCTCCTCAGCTCCCCTTGGCTCTGCTGTCCTTCCTCCTGCACTGCTGTCCTGTTAACCCCCTGCACTCTGCTGTGCTCCCCCAGCCCGACACGGACCCCAAACCTGTAACTGCTCACACAGGGACAGCACAGACCCCA
>JAHLSL010000024.1:578222-606556 GCA_025920805.1 Petroica traversi
ACAGCACAGGTGAGCTGTGCCACCCCAGGTCCCTGGGCATGGCAAGGGGGCTCAGCCAGTGCCACAGGGTCACATTGGTATGACACAGCTGCAGTCTGTGCTGGACAGACACACAGACACTGCTGTCCCTCTCAGGAGCAGAGCCCCAGCTGCACGGGACTTGAGAAGTAAAAGAGGCAAAGAAGACAGGAAAAAGTAATTTTCACATTAAACACCACGAGCCACAACCACCAAGGAAAAGCTTTCCTAGCACTTCTCCCTGTTTTCCCAGCCAAAGCTGGTGTGAGAACAAGATCTCTCCTTGTGAAATTCTTCCACTGCTTTACTGCAGTCTCTAGACTCTGTAAAAACCAGACATTTTAATTTAGTTTTCAATGTCAAATAACTGATTTCAAGTGCATTTCCCACAGCAATCCATACATTCTCAGCCCTTCTACTTTTAAACGCGTGATAGCTCGCAGCTCTCTGAGGCTGCAGTATATATTATACTGCAAAATTACCATGTCAACAAATAACTTTTCTTTACTTGTAAACAGATCCTTTCTGTGAGCTGGCAGATGTCTGCCAAATTACGCTTTTACTCATCGAGATGTTCATTGGGAAAAATATCAGTAAGATACAAGCCTCTTGTGCAGCGAGCAGCAACAAAAGCCTTGATGGAAAATGACTCCACCAAAATACTCAGATCTCAGCAGTAAAAGCCCTCTGGAACTGGTGTGCAAGAGAGGGACCTCAGGCCCTGGGGAGAACACTTGTCTGATAAATTCTTCACCCAGGGGACGTGTAATTCAAAACCCATCAATAAGCAGGAGCCACATTTTCAGAGGTGTCCTGGAGTGCCCAAGCAGAGGGGGTGGAAGGTGCTGTCACACCTGCAAACACAAGTGCAGGTGAGTTCACACCTTTGTGGATACACAGAGCCCCCTGCCAGGCTGCCCATCCCTCCCTGCACAGAGCAGCTCAGCTCCAGGCTGCCCCAGGGGGAGTGGGAATCCAGCTGATGTTCCAGACAGGCTGCAATCCCTCCTGGCACCCAGCCCACAGCACCCTGAGCTCAGCTCCCAAACACTTGCAGGTGCCACAGCCAGAGACTCCCTTTGGGGCTGCTCCAGGCCCATCCTGAGTTTACCCTGGATTATCTTCTGGAATATCTTCCACCTGACGTGGATGCAGCCCTGGCACGATGCAACACAAAATGGGGAGGGCTAACCCCAGATAAAATTCATCTCACAACTTACTCATTACTGGAGTAATTCAAGCCTCTACTTGAGGAGTCACATTCATACTGGCCACCAGTGTGTCAGTTTTCTTCTAATGTTTCAAAAGCTGTGCTTTATAAAACACATGAATAGACCTTTAAGAAGAGTGAGTAGGTGCACATACACAACTTCAATCCTCACTCAGCACCCGAGGAAAGGATCAAAACCACAGACTCCCCAAGTAAGAAGGCATCATATCACTGCCTGCAATGGCAACAAATGTGCCCATAGGTACTTTACAAGAATTTCTGCTGGAACAGACCAACAGCACATCCCAAGAGGTCAGGAAGCTGATGCTTGCTAGAGAATGACAAGAGGGAGGGCAACAGGGCCACATGGATGGAGGAAAAGCTGTAATTACTGCTGGCAGAGCCAAAAGCAGCACAAATAACTAAAATTGTGTGGCCTTTTTATTTTTAAACACGCAGACTGCAATGGCAGATTAATTAGAAGGATCCATTTCCATCACCTGCAGTTGATCTGTTCTCCATATGCTGCAGACGTGTGCTGTATATAGCCCTGATAACGCAGCAGTAAACAGATCCTGCAGGAAAAGCAGCCCAGCAGCCTGGAAGAAGCAAATGTGAATCAAATGGGTAAGTTGTACAGCTTTTAGGGCATGACTGAAATGCCAAATCAGGCACCTGGCCATAGAGCCCAGCTCAGAAAAGAAGCCAGTCTGTGCTAAGAAATGAATCAGTCTCTCCATGGACACTTAATTTCTTTATGTACTCAACAGCAGCCATGCAAATACAGCACTAAAACAGAGAGGAGAGAGGAGTTCAGGAGCAAAACCACCAGAAAGCCGTTGTTCCATCAGAATTTCTCCTAAAAGCAGAAACCAGCACATACATGGAAGCTGAAGTCTGTTCACATCACAGGAACCCAAACCTTGCAACAAACAGCAAAATTTAATATCCCTCTACTAATATCCTTCTGTGAAACCCAGGTCTTGCAGCAAACAGCCCAATCCAATAACCTCCTATTGAAGCACCAAATGAAATCCTCCTGCACCGGGGCAGACAAAGCAGCTTTCTGCAGGGAGCACCAGCAACTCTCAATCTGCGTTTAAAATCCCCTCATCTAAGGATGATCTGAGTGAAACTCCTGAAGGAATCAAACCTGATGCGTTTTGCTATTATTTTCTGAGTGAGCAGAACAAAAGCACACACACAGGAGAGGGGAGCCACCTCCAACCAACATTTACTGAGCTGGGCCTCGTGTCACATCCTGCACAAACAGCAGACCAGACCTCCCTACACCATCAGTCTGTGTCAGCCCCACTGAGGCTCCCTGACACAGAAAAACAGTGACAACATCAAGGGAAAGTGACAGAATATGGCTTAGAACTGTAAATACTTCTATAGTTAAAGATCCCCGAGGGTAACTCAAAATCCCACGTTAACACCAGGGTTTTGTCACTGGTAGTGAAGTGCTGCACAAAGAAAACACCTTTTGTTAAAGACCACGTGCTCATTCAGTTATTTTTTTTACTAGTCACACCCTCTCCTTCCCTTTAAAAACAAGATTTCTCTGAGTTGCCAACAGTTGTTTCAAATTTGCTCCTTTGCTGAATAAGCCTCCCAGTTTCTATATTCAGAGCACAACCGATGCAGAAGTCTCAACACCCACTAAACTTGAATAATTTATACTCTTACAGTCTTGTATGGCAAGATACAAAGTGACTTAATCATCAGGTATTCATAGCATTCTCCTCCACAGAAGTATGAAACTCAGTGAAAAATATCATTCCAATGCAAGTCCTCAGGCAGTGTGTTCCACATAGGAGGCTGACTCGAGTTTTCATTAAAAATTCAGAGGCACAGACAAATAAAATACTTTTGCTTCTGTATGACTGCTTGCCTGGGCAGTCAGACAATTCATTATTAAGCACATTCCATTTCCAGAATAAGCTGAGAAAACAGGATAGATTGCTTTAATATTAATTCACGTGTCTGCATGGTGCCTATTGCATCTCATGAAGCTTTTTAAGCCTAATTCAAACTTTCAATGGCCTTTCAGTGCCTGGAGTTTCAGTGAGCACAGCCACATCCTGGCTGAGCACCACTGCACAGACACTCCTTTCCCAAAAGGAGAACTTGTATGTTCCTTGCTTGGCCTTTATCCTGCTTATATTCTCATAAACACAGAGCAAAGAGAGGAAATGTTCCCTTCTGTCCTCAGGTGAAAGCTACTCAAACAGTTCCATCCCAGAGCCACAGAATCGATTCTGTCTCTAGGCCCTGCTGTTTGGGTTTTGGACAGAGACAAGGAGGTGCCATTACCCAAGCACCACTGATTTTCACTGATTGTTTAGGTTGGAAAAAAACTTAAGGATCACCAAGTGCTACCATTAACCCAATATCCCAAAGCCACCACTAAACCCTGTCCCCAAGTGCCACAACTACTCATCTCTGCCTTTCCATCTCTGCCCTTCTTCCCCTTCTCCTTTCCCTTTCTTCCTCACTCATCTCCACCCATCTTCACTCTCCTCTGCCCCAGCCCACCCAGCTCTGCCTGCCCACCTTGACCCAGCTCTGACCCTTCTCCAACCTTCTCTGCCCTTCCCTCAGAGCTGTGTGCTTACAGCACAGTTCATACAAAGATTCTGTTCTGTGGAGGCTGGATGCTGAGTTGTCTTTGAGAAAAAAAACTCCCTACAAGAGATGTTTTGCTCCTTTTAAACACTTTAAAGGTTTATGAAAATGAAAGGAGATTAAAAACATATATGTCATTGCCCGTTACATAAGTACTTTTTGAAATCATGCTGAGTTTAATGATATCTCAGTGGAACAAAATGAAGCAAATCACTAATCAGTTACAAAAAAAAAAAACCTCTTATAGCAAAGTACTTTCTCATTAGTTTCTTGTTCAAAGTGGTTTCACCTGCCTCATGAACACGCACATTTACTCAATCAATTTTCAAAAAGGATACTGATATCAAAGTGCCCCCAGCACATCACGAGCCTGACAAAGAGCCCAAAGAGCAGAGCTGAGCCAGTGCAGTGGGCAGGCACTCAGAGCCAGGGGACACAACCTGATGTCCTGTGGCAGGGCACAGGGTCACCCCAGCCCGTTCTGCCAGGGGAGCAATGTGAGAACTGATCCCCTCGTGGTGCCCAGCTCATCGTGTCCCAGCAGCTGCACAGCTCCACATTCACAGCCTGACTGAGCTCCCCAGCCCGGCACTGAATGCTGCCATCAGCTCCAGCACTCTCTGCCTTTTCCCTCCCTGCCCAGCCCACCTTTCCTCCTGTGCAACTGAAACCTCCTGCTCAGGGCAAGGACCATCTCGTGCTTTCCTGCATCCATAAAACCCTCGTTCAGTGCTGTCCTGAGCCCAGCACGGCCCCCGGAGCCAGGATCTCCAGAAAGGGCTGGATGCACGAGCCATGGTCAGGTATCTCCTGACACCCAGCAGGCACCAAGGTCTGACAGAGAAGTCTCCAGCTGGCCTAGACAGGGAAGTCAAGCTCTCTTTTTTATGAACTGCAGGCAAGGCTATTTATGTTTCAGTTCTCAGTTCATGTCACGCTCTGTGGTTTCCCGAGGATGTTTTAGCATTTCTCTTCTGCTGTGACATCTGGCAGCACATCTTCAATATTCCCTGAGAGCAGAGAAGGCTGTCAGTATTCAGCTCAATACCTGGATTACAGTCACACTGACCAGGTCTCCAGTGTGCCAGCCATTCCATCAGTTACCTTGCAGCTCTTTTCACAAAGGAGGGTAAGAGCAATAGAGTTTGGCTTCGAACACACGAGTACTTGCCAGGTAGGAATTTTAAGGATTGACACCTAAACGAATGAAATCGCTCACTTGACAATAACCCACCAAAAGCAGTGTCATCAAGGCTTTTATAAATGAAAAAGCTTTTAAGAAATCAGCTCTAATTAGCTGAACTCAGTTATGCTACTCACTAACATGGAATAAAGTAAATCTCAGTGGCTTATTTTTAGCATCTGCTGCGCTACAAAACAATGTCTTTGACAAAAAACTACTCTCTTCATCACCCAAAAGGCCCTTCTCCTGTCCTGTAGTTAAAGCCACAGCAATGAGCTGCCATCCATGCTGAGCCAATTCCATCGCACACCACTGGTTACAGATCCAACTCCTAAAGGCCAATGCAATCCTTCTTTCCCAAAGTTAACAACAGAAGGGTGCAGCGTGGCACCTCCAGGCTTGGCAGACCAGGGGGCTACACTGGGAATGGACCAGCTCAGCTTTTAGAGGCTGAAAAGAGCCCAAAGTCAGTGCTGGAAACCCCCAGGATTATGAACCACCTGTCCAGGGAGCAGCAGCCTCTCTGTGGGATCCAGTTGCAGACACCCCAGCCATGCATTTGCTAATTAAGTGGCGATGCACACACAGTAATTATAGCTCTCACATCACACATTCTCCCCTAATTATTTCTAGCCATAATATTTACACCTTTGAATGCAACAACAATGGTTAAGGGCTTTCTTGCAGTTGTTCTTGGTGATTTTGCCCACGTGCATTTTCACTGGAGGGCCAGTGTGAGGGCGAGTGTGAACCCTGTTACATAAACCTGACCTTGAAGGCTCCGAGCCAAAAGGTTTTATTTACTCACTTTTACTGGGACGTGTGTTTATTTCAGGGTATGAATTTCACAAATATACAACCCAGCCCGCCAGACTCGCAATGAGCTGTCACATGAAATCCATCAGGGAAAAACTGTATTTAAACTGGGGCTTCTCACTGCCCTCCATGCAACTCCTTCTAGGCACTGAGACATCAGTCTGCACCCAAGCAGCATCACTGCCAGTTTTTGCAATGTGTCCTTGCATGTGTATTTCTGTCACAGCTCAAACTTCCAAGCCATCTAAAGATGAGCCACACACAACAAGAAACAGCTCCCCAAAAGCTACTGAGGCAGTGTATCCCAGCCATGGCAATTTACTCTGTTAAGGGTAAAAAGACAGTGAACTCTTGAGAAACCAAAGAATGCACAAAATGAGACACACATTCCCGTTTCTACTGGAATAAATTATCACCTAAGTTTGATAGGCTGAGCCTGGAGAGTGATCCACACACGTTTTCTCAGTTAAACAAAGTTTAAACCTACACCAGTCAAAGGAAGACTAATTCCTAGCTACACCAGTGAGCAGCCAGAAGAGGTGGGTATGACTGTCAGCCTCAGAGCTGGCAAGGTTTATGAGCAAATCATTCACCAAACGCCTTTTCCTATCTGAGTGCTGCTGTGGGTACCTGCCTGCCACCACCCTTTGTTGGCAGCAGCATCACACCCCAAAGCCCTGACCCCAATTTAAAAGCCTCTGGCAGGCACAACCTGTGAGTCTCTGATAGTGCCTCAGCAGCCTCATCACCCCAGGCTAGGAGGGACAGGAAATGAAGAAATTAAGCAAATCCATCTCAGCTTCTGTGGAATTCCTCAGTGCTTCCTGATCAGATCCCCTTGCTGAAGATCCCCAAGCACTGCTGGCTTGGGCACACCCTGAAATGCAGCACATGAAGCTTTCTGATTCCTTTGGGGTGAGGGATCAGAAAGAGTAAGGAGAAAAGCAACAGGAAAGAAAACCCAAATCAGGATGAGATCCAAACCCAGCCAAAATCAATCGATGAATTCAGTGGGTTTTTCATGTAGCACAGAGAAGCCAAACAGGCTGAATGGCAAGCAAATCGATCTGTCAGATGCTCAGATAGCAAGTGAGAGATGCCCTGGGCAGAGAGCACTGATCTCCTCTCATCCTGGGTTCCATGTGTTACACACCACACACGCACACAGAGCTCCTAAATAATATTGAACAGAGAAACACCACAGTAAAGGCATTCTGTATTACCTGAGTAAGCATGCCAAAAACTGCTCAGGAGTAAACATCACCCTTCATCTCCACTTCTGCCTCCAATATTAGATGTTCCCATTATTTTTTAAATAGTAAAAGGCTGGCAAAAAATTAGAACAGTTGAGACTTGCATTGAAAATATGCACTAGCAGCAATTGCTTTTTCTGAAACTGCAAAATATCATGAAATTGAGTTTAATTTTGAATGCACACAATCAGAGTCAAAATATATATGACCATTTTTCAATTTCTAATTCACTTATCTCAGCAAGCACATATTCCCATCGAGGATTCAAGAAGATTATTTTCCCGATGTTTAGGAAAAACAGGCCTAAAATAAAAGAATTTCTGCAATAAGTTCTGAAGAGGACATTTTCAAATATGGCAGGTAATAACAGAAGAAAGAAATAAGCCAGTCATTATAGATTGTGGTCAAGAAATACAAGCAGAAGTGTCTGTACATCATTATTACTGCTAATTGTACTCCATGCTTATGGTTTGTTATCTTATTGTTGTTATTAATTTCACTAAACTTGTGGTAACTCTGCCCTAAGCTCCTCTTGCTCAGAAAAAAACAGAAAATAGAGAAAGTTCTAGGCTGCCAAACTGCCTTCAAGCAGGAGATCACTGCTGTGGAGAGGATGCTCCACCACTGCTTGAGTGCTTTCCAGGACGGGGCTTCTGCTGCCAAAGCTGAGCCACCACAGAGGAGCAGAACCCTTGTTCTGATCCCACTGCCAGCCAGGCCAGGGAACTTCTCCATCAGCCACAGCTCTGCTTCTCAGAGCTCTTCAGCAGGGGAGATGGTCCTCAGGGCCACCACTGAGCTGCTCCAAGGGCTCACTCCCCCCTCCTGCCTCTCCCAACACGAAGATGAGAGCCTGGACTCCCTCACAGAGCTGACTCTCATCCACCCCACAGACTGACCCTCAGCTCACACAGAACAACCCCATGAAAACTTTGTGTGAATCATTTCTGTGTTCCATTCATTGATTTTCTCAGATCCCCTCCAGCCCCGTGGCACGTGCAGTGCCTGATCCACAGCTCTGCTCCCTCGTGAGCCACAGCAGCCCTGCACCCCACACACGCTGGCACTGAGAGGGGACAGGGACCCCCAGCTGCTGCAGCCCCCCCACATCTGGAAACTGTCCCTTCCCCAGCTGCCACCACAGCTCTGCTCCCCCCCCGGGTCCCTCCATCACCAGCACATTCCTGCACTTTCCCTCAGCACCATCATTCCAACTGTGGCTGCACAGCAGAGCTGGAGAAAACAGGAGTGTAAATACCCCCCCACACCATGGCTGAGCCTGCAGCTGTGGGAATGGAGAGGAAACATTCTGGTTCTACCAGCACCAGCACCTCCTTGTAGTGCCATAAATCCTCCTGAAGCTCACAGCACTGCTGCCCAGCCAGTAAAGGCACAGCAGAAATCACAACATGCACAGGATGTGATATTAATCTGCAGCAATGGAAGGGCTGTGCTGCCTCAGAGTGTTTATGTGAAATCTCAGAGATGTGGCTGCTTGCATTTAAATGCTTCAAGAATTGGTTTCAGGTTGATCTTTCAGGGGCCAGTGGGGTGGTGTTTGGGGGATTAATTGTTTGGTGTTTTGGGGTTTGGTTTCTTATCTTTGTAACTTGTTCTTTTTAATATAAATTCTCTTCGTGGCAGGTTCCAAACACATGGAAAACCTCCTTGAAATTTGGGAAGTCTAATAAGTGGTGGAAACTATTCTGAAGTGCAGAAGCTGCACTGCTGTGCCCGGGTGCTGCTTGACATAGGATGGAGCCAGTAAATGAACTCTGGGTTTCTTGCTGTGTCTGGGTCATAGCAGCACCTCTCACTGGGGCACAGCCTCTCCCAAAAAACAGCCCTCGCTCACCCAGCTCACTTGTCCTACACTTGCAGCCCTTCTGAAGAGCAGATGACACCATTTGTTTAGTTCATCAGCCCACAGATACAGGCCTTTTTTTTCTTTATCCCACTCTCTTCCTTTCCCTTTTTAATTGAAATACTTTGGACACAAGTAGCTCTTCCTGCAGCGGAAATCAATTATGTAATAAATCTAATATTCAGATCCGACTGTATTAGAAGGACTACTCATCATATATATGATATTTCCAGATTACATCTTAGCATGGCTCACTGAGTCATCACTTCAGCACTGTCACTAAATCAAAAATTAAACAAAGCGCATCAGTCAATTAAGGGGCTGCTCCTTGCTCTGTGCACGTATAATCCAGCCCTTAACTCAATTTGGAACAGGGAGTGCTCCGTGTCTGGAAGAGGCACAGACTGTGCAGGGCTGCACTGGGCAGCACAGGGTGCCCAGCCCAGCCAGCCCCAGCTCCAGCTCCGGGGAACAATCACCAAACACAGCCCAAGGTTCTTTCTGCTCCTTCCACACACCTCAGACATTTCTCCCCAAACCTGTGCCAGGCACGGAGCACACACTGGGAATGTGCTCATTTCTCCATCTCTCTGACAGCCTGGCTGTACCACAGCTGTACAGAGAGATGCAAAATGCTCTGATCCTCAACACTCACAGTCCCTTGCTGATTGTACACACAGCATTTTGTTTTCAGCAGGCATCCTTTAAGGGCAAGGGAAGGATGGGTTCAGTGCACAAGAAAATATTATGCCCCTGAGAAATAATTCCTAGGCTGAAATATCTGGATCAGTACAGAGATGGACCCAATGCCACCAAATGGGATTTATGCAGCCTCTCTCCAGTTACAGAAGAGTTAGACACTTGGGTTTTAAAGCAAAAAGCTGGCCTGTATCAACTCCTTTTAGCACAAAAGCTACAACCCCTCAGTCACGATAAAAGAGAGAAAGAAACCCTAGCCCAGGTATCAGTTCTCTCCTTCCAAAGTCAGAACAAAGCTGCATTCATTATCCAGCTCCCGAGGAAACAGCCATATTCAAATCTTTTCTCAGCTGAGATACAGGTAAAACAAGGGGATAAATATTCCTGTTCCACAGCAGCAAAGATGAGATTGTGTCTCCCTCTTACACACAAGTGTTTGTGCATTTGCTCTCCAATTTCAAACACAGCCTCCTTTAATTCCCCACTCCCTCCTCACATGCACATGGCTCCAAGAAAAGAAATTCTGAACTAGTGAGGAGAAGAGTTCTAGTCTCATTAAAGTCTGCAGAGGAGCTTTGCAATGGATTTAGTTGGGATTAGGGCATTTATCTAGATTAACAGTGCTTAATAGCACAGCTGACAAAGCTCTGCAGAAGGACAAATGATGACTGTATTTTCCTTGACTGGTCACTTTTCCCCCCACCATCTCTCCCTCAGCAGCACCTGCAATGTCTGTGCACAGTCCTGCTCTCAGTATTTTCCCACCTCTCCCCAGTTTCTGTGGCTCTGACAGAGGATGCCATCACATCAGCACCTGAGCAGTTCTGAGTGTAAGAGATGAGGTGTGACCCCTTCTTCCTCACTGAAGGTGCTGGTTTGGGTCCTTTTCCTTTACACAGCAGCATTTGCCATAAAATTGCAGAAATCCAGTGTTTCTGAAGTCCCATGGATTTTGCTCAGTTCAAGCTTTACACAGATGAAAACATTTGACAGACCATGTAATCACGCACAGCCCTGTCCCTAAGAAACCAAACTGGGATGTCATCTTTTCAGCAATCGTAGGGGTTGAGTATAATTTGTTATAACTACAAAACTAAAAGCCTAAGGACTTCCACTTCACCTTGCATTTGCTAAAATTGCTGCTATGGTGAATTGGTTCAGCAGTGCAAGCTAACAAGGGAGACAATCTCAGCTATGAAGGCAGAGTGCCACTTAGGCCCACTTGCATCATTCCTCTTGTACTTCATATTGTTTAGATAAATCCAAATAATTTAACTTCACATATTTTTGCACCTTGGAAAATGACTGCAGCTATCCATCACCAACCACAAACCCCTGGGACTGGGACCAAGGACAGTGAAAGCAGCATCTTCCAAACAAGACCTGCTGCTCAAGTGCTTCCACTGGGGAACATCTGCCAACAGGTTTGTCCCTGCTTGTTCTTTTATTGAGGCAAACCTGGAAATAGTTTTTAACGTCCTAATCACCAGCTTCAAACACACTGCCATTGAAAATCAGCGTGCACAGCACCCTGTGCTTCAGTGCTTTCCAACAAAGTACCCACCATTTCAAAACTATTTTTTCCTTTCAATGAATGTGTTCCAGCACCTCATCCTGAAGTCCTCCATCTACAGCTTTGTCAAAACAGCTCCAGGAGAACTGCCTGCTAAGCTTCATAATTATGCTAAGTACCAGAATGTAATAATCCACGGGCATATAGGAAAGCTATCTGAATCATTAACCTCACCCAGGTCTCAGTGCAAAGCAGAACTGATGGCTCTATACAGAACTTGCTTTACTTTTACATAATGACATGAGAACAACGAAGTCACTTGGTCATGCACTAAACTCATGGCCAGGTTTTTTAATATCACAGACCCAGCCAAGAAAATGTTCTCCTTTTCATGTTTAAACTATGTAAAAACCAAAGACCCCTTTTCTGGGTAAACACCGTTCATTTCAGAGCATTCACATGTAATCCAGACATGCAGGGCGTACAGACTAATAATTATATCCTAAATAGGTCCCATTTAAATATGTGTCATTTACATTTAAAATCCTGTTATTTTTCTTAACATTCTATATTAAAGCTGATTTAAATTATATCCTAATACTGCCTTGTAATTGCAAGAGTAAAATTTAGTATTTATTCCAAAGTTAATGAGTATCTACAACTTATATTAACTGGGAAGCAATAAATTACAGTAAAATATTATTTGCTGCATTAAAACTCATCAGAAATTCTATTGAAACAATAGGTAGTTCAAATCCCAGGATTTACAAGTTAGTGCCACACACAGGGGACAAGAGTCAGCAACAGAGATGGCTCTGGCTGCTCTTTTAATCCCTCTGATGCCCAGGAGTTCCATCGGAAAATCATCTGAAGGTCTTTGAGATTTCCAACACCCAGAAGCAGGGCATAAGAAATGCAAGGGGTTTTTCCAAATCAAGACGTGAAATGCAAACCCCACCAACAAACATCCTGCCTTGTTCATGAAGGCAGCCAGCTCCTCCTGCAAGGAACACACTCTGGGTGCAGGTTTAGCTCAACTTCCAAGCAGAACAGGACAGAATGAGCTCTGATCTCCTGAAGGCAGGTGACCTGCACAGACCTCACAAACCCAGCCAGATTTCATCTGGGGCTTTGTTTTCACTATGGAATAGAAACCAGGAACATTTTGACGGATCCTCTGCGAAGGAGGTACCATTTAATTCCTCTGTGAAGGAACAGAACAGGAGCCCATCTGACCCTGTTCTCCCTGGGCAGCTGCCTCACCGCCGCTGGCCACAGGCACATCTGTGCCCACATTTACACAGGGCTCAGATGCCCAACAAGCCTGCTTGAGTGAACCACAAGTGATGAGGGAACAGCAGAGGACAGAATTTGCCTGATGGAAGCCCAAAGCCAGCGTGGTGCCCCAAACACCTCCCCCTTTGGAGCTCGTGTTCAGTAACCACACAGCACCATCGCTGCACGGAGCATGAGCCTCCTCAACGCTGGCACACACCTGGATTGCTAAGAGGTGAGCTTTGTTTATTCTGCACAGATGTAATTAACAGCTACAGAGTGGATAATGTACCTCACATCTGCTGCTGGTTACTGATTCAGCCAGTCTGGAATGGAGGCATGCACACTGGAAAGCCAGGCTCATTTCCTTCACAGCAAAGACCACCAGTTGATTCCCACCAGGACCTGGCCTTATTAACCTTAGTTTTAAATTACAAAGTCACAGATGTACTCATCAATTGCTTGATGAAGATTCATTTGCCAATCTCATCTCACAAAAGGAGTAATTAACGTGAAGACATTACAGGCTGATGATTGGAATTGTTATAATGCAGGACTGCAGACAAATTGCAAGGCACCTGCATATCTGTAACAACTAAAAGCTCTCTCAAAAATTCCAATTAACCGGCATAATTGTAAGAAATTAGGTAAAAAGCACTGAATTGCATCAGTCATAGGCCTGTTCTGCACACAGTGGACAAATAAATCCATGTCTCCAGGTGCAGCACTGTTATAGCCACTGTGGTTTGAGGACAGAAAGAAAGAACGATGTCATTTCTTTGGCTATTTTATTAGGAAAGACTGAATAAGCCTTTGGCACATAATCCCTTCACCAGATCTGATAAAAGCAGAAGCAAACTCCAGGCTAAATACAGGTTGGAGATGACTGCTCTGAGTTAACCTAATTATGTTATTCAAACAGGCAACTTTAGGGAAAGGCTGGTTAGCACCTCTGGGGAAAGAAGGGTGCTGAGAGGGGGAGATGAAAGGTTGGCAGCAGTGGAGAAAGGAGGCAGGACTCAAGGAAAAGAGTCCACAGGGAGTCAGCTGAGAAAATAATAGATCAAAGCACAAAGACAGCAAAGGCACGGGCGTTTCCAGCCTTGCTGCAGCTCCGGGAGCCCTGATCACTCTAGGGAAGGACACTGGATTTGATCAGCCCCTCGCTACCCTGGTCTCTCACCAGGACAGCCTCTCCATGGGAGGTCCAAAGGCAGATGGTGTGAAAATCCCTGAGAAATTCCAGAGGGCCATCCTGGGGTTAGCAGGGCTGTGCAAATCCACCTGGAGCCGCTGCCCAGGCTGCTGCAAAGCCAGCCCACGTTATCTGCCATGGCCCCACGGAGCAGGGAATGGCTGAGACCTCTGTGCCCAGGGCATCCCTGTCCTCTCCCTTGCTGTGCCAGGGGCCTGTCCCAAGCCCTGGGAGCTTCTTCCCCAAGGCTTTTCACTGCATTTTCTGGAGTGATTGAAGGACCACACACAGCATGGGCTGTACAGGGCTGGGAGCCCCCTGGGGCTCGGGGGTGTCTGCACTCAGGGCATCCTGGGCAGCAGAGGGCTGATGCTGGAGAACCTGGTCTGTACATGCAGGAGGTTCTGCCCGGGCAGGAATTTCACCCTGCACCTCCGAGCTGTGGTCAGACCCAGAGCACTGTGTGGCTCTGAGTGCTGGCCCCGCTGGGGTGCATGTGCTGTGCCCCCGTCCCTGCACAGCCCTGCAAGGTCCATCCCTGGCAGCAGAGCTGTGTCTCAGCCAGAGGAGCACAGCAGAGCTGACAGGCAGCCTGCAGCCCGGGGCTGAGCACTGAGCTGTGTTTGCCAGGCAGATGTGCCAGCCCAGCCACAGATGGAGGCACAAACACTCGGTGTCCTGGGGTGCCCTGCAGATGCTTCCTCTGCCTTGACAGAGGGACTTCAGCATCCCGTGGTCTGGCCAGGTCCTGCACCTTTGCAGCCTTTCCCAGCACCATCACTCCTCAAAATCCAAATTTGATGGTATAAAGCAACAAAACTCACAGAAATATTGATTTTGTAGTGAGAACAAAGTTCCTCAGGAAATGAGAGTGAAAGCTGTGCACCTGCAGGGGTCTCCTGCCAAAGACAACCATTTTTACATCTCCAGATTCTTGGTATTCTTCCATTTTCTGCCTTACCACTGTCATTTAAGAACTCACAGGCATCTGCTGATGATTAGCTCAGCTCCAGACATTCTCCTTCCCCTCTGTCTTGCTTGCAACCACCCAACAGTGAAAAGGACCACAAGCACACAAGAACCATCCCACAGCCAGGAAAACAAAGCACAACCAGGTATTCACAGAGCAGCTCCATCACAGCACCACTGGGGACCTGAGCCTTTAGCCAAGCACATTTACCATGGACAGAAAAACAGAAACTTGGACAAGCAAAACGCACAGATCACAACAGCCTGAGGACAAAAACAACCCAGAACCACAGTAGAAACTTCAGAGGGAGGATGGCTTCCCAGAAAAGGACACAATGAATATGTGAGAGTGCTGGAAAAGAAAATGAGCGCCCTTGTAAGGAATAATGAACTAATCTCTTCCCTTCAATGAAAAGCACTAAGATTTCATGCTAAGATTCTTCAGCAGCCAAGCTTTTCTAAACATATTCAGGGACAGAGAGATGCTATTTTGAAAGATGCCTAGAAGGGTTTTCTGGAGACAAAAACAAAAACTAAAGTCCACAATGAGCAGTAACTGTATAATCCTGAGTCTGTAGTGCCCAGCTGAATGTCAGCTATTTAATGTTCAGTTCTCCTCTGACATTTTGCTTTCAAGGCTACCTGCCTGCTCGGTGCTCAAGCCACACATTATTCAGCTAATCCTCATCTGTGGAGAACTTTTATCAGTAGCTATTTAATAGCGATACTGCTACTAAAACACAACAAGAAGTGAACAGCAGGAGTGTTACACAGATAGATTTCCTTGCACACAGGAATAAGGCAATCTCAGGATGCACACAGTCAGTGAAGAGTTTTTCCACTGAAAAGAAGCACCAGGTTGTGCAGACCTTATTATTAATGAGAAGAATTTACTTAGCTAAGCAGCCTGGAAAATCTCATCTTTTGAGGATCTGCTTTGAGTGTGAAAGCACTGCAGTGGAGCCTGCACACTTGAAGCAAAGAAGAAAACCTTGAAATATTAAATATTAACTAGATACTATTCAATTAAGGAATGCTTTCACACAATCCATGAATTACACTGCAAAAGGACTTGACCGTTTTGAAGACAACTCTCAGCATTCCGTGGCTCTGCAAGGGCAGGAATACACTCCACCATCCCTTCTGCTCCAAACCAGAACACAGACTGTTTGTTATTTATCATATGGATGTAACGACTCAGAGAATACCCAGAGCACCGTGACCCCAGTTAATAAATAAATAAATAAATAAACGACAGAAACCTTCAGAAGTGCAGGTATTACATTTTGGTAGCAATGGAAAAGCTAGGAACTTAGTGTGACAGTGAACAACAATACCCAGCTCTCCACCTTTATAAAGACTGAAAGGTTGAGAGATAAATCTGATCAAAATTATTTTCTTCACAACACACCTGTTTTTCCTCAGGCAGAAGACTCAGTGTGCCATAATCTTTTGGCCTTTGGATAAGTATTCTCTAAAATGTCATTTCTGATAGGTTATGTCCAGTTTAATGAGCGGGCATTATTTGAGATCAGAGAGGACTCACAAAGCATCTCTACATAAGCACTGTGCACTACTGCCTGTTCAGCCAGATCCCCGTAGGAGCCCGATAACCTGGATTAAGGATGGACTTCAGGGCAGTGCTGGAGCCCTGGCCACGCACACTGGGAGCCTCAGGTGGAGGGTGGCAGCACCAGCTCCAGCTGGAGCAGACTGAGGCCACAGAGAACCCTCCACTGTCACCCATGTGCTCCTGCTGATCAAAGTGCTGAACAGAATTACCCAGCACACAACACCCACAGAGGATCCACAGTGAAGGGCTGTGCAGTGCCCTGAACACCACATTCATACCCTCAATTTATCCTCACCCCCATCTCCCATAAATACCCAGTACCCTAAAACTGGGTCACTGCTGCCTGGAGGCTGCCAGGGGAAAATTCATAAATATTGATGCAGGAAAAAGAAATAAACTTTTATTGGAGGAGTGGGCTCTGCCTACCATGCCCCAGGAGCCTCAGTGCCATCAGCATTTTGTGGTGCCAAACCATAATTTAAAGGCTGAATTTTATGCCAACTCACCAGCCCTTTCAAGGCTTCCCATTTTCCATTTCAGCCCATTAATATCACCAGAAGTCAAGAGCCTTCTTTGGCCTCATCACCACTTCTGGAAAGGACTTGTACTCCCTCCAAAAGCTCCTCTCCTGATGAGGCTGTGAGAGAAGATGCTCTTCCCATGCCAGCAAAGCACAAACTCCTCCACCTCCAAACTCCACAGTCCAGCAGCAGTCAGCAGGATCTGTTTCAAAGTGCTGTATTTCCAAAAGAAATGTGGTTTTCTGATTCAGAAGAGCCTTCTAATAATGAACTGCATGGGCCCACAGCTATTTCAGTTTGGTGGTTTTTAAATAACACAAAAAAGTTTCATGATAAATTGTTTTTTAAATAACTTAAGGTAAGGAAAAAATGATCACAACCAATTCATCTATTTGCAAGGAAAAGCCTTCCAGTAAACACCTCCATGATAAAGGAGAGAACAGACAGAAACGTTCTCCTCTATCACTACAATTCAGGCTTTACCACAGAGGCAAAGGGCAGGCACATGAGCTGAGCTCAGCACGTCACTAACTGATTATCTCCAGAGAATAATGCAGCTTTCAGATCAAGAACACACAGTTATAGCTCTCTGCAAGAAACTGCTCAGAAACACAATTAGCAGGTAATGTAATTAACAAATGTATCTCATGGAAAGGATGGAAACTTCAAACTAACCAGTGCCTGAATCCACTTGGCTGTTGATCACATTTCATCGAGCTTAAACCAGGGCAGCTCAACAAACCCAGCCTCAAACTGCAGGGACCTTCACACCATCAACCGTGGGAGCCAAACTGCACCCAACAGGAGCTTCTGAACAGAAAGACAAAGCTGCTTACAGATCTTTAATTTGACATGTTCTATTCAAGATGATGTTTTTGTTGTTTTAATATTCAAACAATTCTCAGTGGCATTCAGGTTATCCAGAATTTGTTCTCTCAGCCCAGCCAGGAGAGCACTGAACTGCAGCTGGGGAGGCAGGAGGTGGTAAAGGGCTGAGGATCTGCAGGGCCCCTCCGAGAGGTCATCTGTCCTTTCACTGGGGGATGTGTGGGCAGAGGAGGGCAGGCTCACACACCAAACCTGTGTGATTTATTGTCTGTGAGAGTGAGGGGTTCAGCACCTCTGCTCTTTGCCAGAGAACCAAAGCATTAAAAATGAAGGTAAACTGACTCCTGTCCCACAGCAAAACAGCACAAACACGTGTCAGCACTCATCTCCACACTGAATTATCCCTCCTTGGTCCTGAAAGCAAGGCCAGCAGCCCAAGGAGAAAATATCACAGCCAGAACAACTGAAACCAAAGCAGAAAACTGGCACTTGAAACTTCCTCTTTTACACGAAAAACACCTTCTCACAGTAACCAACAGGCGTCTCATTCCCTCAAACTGCAGTTTCTGCATGTCCAAACCAGAACATTGGTGCCCACTGGAAACCCAGTGCCAGCGGGGCATCAGCTCCACTCCCAAACACCCAGCTCTCCTCAAAGGCTCTGTGAAACCACAGACAGATTCATCAAATTGACCAGGGATGAAGAAGGACTGAAATAGCTTGCTTTCTTTCTGAAGCCACTGGCAAAAATGAAACCAATTAAAAGCATGATGTGAGTCAGTTTTAGTCGATTGTTGGCACCCCGGGCTAAAGCCGCCAGAGCAGAGCTGCAGTTGGTTCCCAATTTAGCTGTCAGTGCCACAAGGGAAGGGGCTGAGGAGATGAGGGGAGGCATTAATAACAACAGTGCCATAATGAGAGCTTGGTCCACACACCATGGGCACAGGATTTGCATCAGCTTCCCATGCTCATCTGACAGCAAGCCTGGCCCAGGGAAAGAATAACACCAGGAAGGCAAGAGGGAACTTGAAGGGAAGCAAAGAAAACCCAAAACACCAAAAACTGGTGCACACACACATAGCCAACAAAGAATACTTTTACAGAGCAGTTTAAACTGAATGTTCTGAGAGAAGGCGTTTTCAATGAGCAGGTGACAAAAGCACCTTGCAGATCACTATGGACATTTCATGGACACAAAGTCCTGTCGCCTGAGCAAGCAGAGGGAAGGCTAGGCTCATCAGCACCAAACCCAACAGAAATACCCCCAGATTGGTAATTGGCACACCAAACCATAGGGTGAGCCTGCCAAGGACACCCTGTGTACCTCTATTCCATCTCCATTAGGCGATCAGCTCAGCTGGTGTCACCCAGGACAACGGGATGGAGTGACAGCAGCAGTATTTACAAGAGGCTGCAGGGGACAATATAAAAACCTACAAAACACCTCGGTGTTGATGGTGCCTGGTGCCCAAGAAGCACCCCACGTAATGATGGTGACAGCACCGCAGGGAACATCAGCCACGGGGCACCAAGTCAGCGCTGGGCCACCAAGTCTCAGCCCCAGAATAAACACAGCACCAAGCTGTTCTGACAGGGCCTGACCCCGACAGCAGCATTCCAAACCTAAAAAAAACCCCAAATGGTCAAACAACAACAACAACAAAACCACAGGACAGAAGCTAAAAATAAGATTCAGCAACACTGCATTTCATCAGGTCTCCCTCTGTGCCTGAAAGGGGAGAGCTTGCAGGGAGCAATACCTGCCCTCACGTTGCATTTGGGATCACGAGCAGCTCGCCAATTCCCAGTAGCTCACACGCAGCTTGAGCCAAGGTACAATTTTTGTGGGGAGGAAAAACAAGAGCAAGAAACTATTACAACTCTAAAAATACCAGGGAGAGATGACCTGGAGGCTGGGTCCTTGGCAGACAGACCCTCCTGCCGCTCCTCAGGCACACGTGCTGCTCGAGAGAGCTGCGCCCACACTCCCAGAGCCCAGCTCAGGGTAAGGCAGGAGCTTTTCTTTGCAGGAAAGCCTGCAAGGGGCTCGTTCCCTTTCAGCTGCACCCTTCAGTGCTTCAGGCTGACCTAAAACTGGTCCTTATGGCTCATGAGGCACTTGGAGGAGCACAGGAAGGATTTACACGTTTGTCATCCCGGCTCATGGGCAGCACCCCACAGAAGCAGAGAAACTGAAAAGGGACCAGTTTCCAGAGGCAGGCAAGGTGCAGGAAATCATTCATTAGTGAACCATATCAGCCGACTGAAAGAGGTGGACAGCTGACAGCCTTTGTATTTTGAGATTCCCATCCTTAAAGTCCCTTCCAGATGAAGGGAAAGGATGGAGTCACGATGAGCTGAAAAAAGACTAACCTGGCCATGTGCAAAGAGGAGTGTTTAACACCCCAGCACCCAGAGAAAAGCCTGTTACTACACACGGTGAGAATTCAGCTACCAGCACAGCACATCAAAAGAAACCTCATCACGTTTCGGTTTTCTGCTTTAAAATCTGTCCCACGCCTTCCTCATGTGTCTGCACGTCCTGATCAATTAGCCTGCGTCAAAGCCTTGCTGCACACACACACGAGTTTTAATTGATTTACTCAAGTCAGTGAGCAAGGAACAAATTACATCTTGGAAAAGAAAGCTGGGCAGACCAGGGCAGCCAGCTTCACTGCTGAGAGACTGAAAGGCTCAGAAACAAAGGCTGATCTGGTTTCTTGCCACAGTTTGATCTCAAGCCTCAAACTGGTGCTCTGAGAGCCCTGTTAGCCCAGCTGACCAGCAGCCAGCCACTGAGGGCTTACAGCAATGAGCCTACAGCCCTGCTGCACAGAAAAATCCTGTTTATCTGGCAATGAACTTACACTGATCACAGCAGCATTAGCAGAATTTATAAAGCATCAGCCGTTCTCTCTACACAGTAAAGCACAGAGACATCACACAGCACGCTGCAGATCTGAATGCTGAATAGGAACTGCACATAAAACGAACATTTCCACGCACAAAAACTGATGCCACCACCTTTGGAAGACTCTTCATTCACACCGTATTTACCAAGGTGTTAATGATCCTTCAAGACCTTTGAGTCAAGAATCCTTATGCTTGTGAATAAAGGTAAAGCATAAATAAGAGCCAGATAAAGATAGTGCAAGAAACTGAATCACACAGCACAATTCCCAAAGCCAAGTTCTGAAGCACAAGCAACCATAACACAGCAGAACTGGAGAGGCAGCAGCTGCCTTCAAGGACATCCAGCACAGGACAGGGTAAAACTTCAAATCACACCACTTCAGCTCACAGCATCTTCCAGGCAATCGCCGAGGATGCAAACCAGACACAGGGCTCTGCTCCCCTTTATTCACCAACAGGCTTGGCTGCTGCTGCAAGATCAGATTTTAGGGGCCAAACCTGTTTCTCTTACATGCTTCAGTCTCTATTAAACTTGCTGAACTACCACGGCAATTCCAGGTACACACACAAATCCCATGTTGCAGAATCAAGCCTCAAAATTGCAGCTCATTCTGGCAATCTTCAGGCTATCTTAAAGCAGAACATTGAATCAACACAACCCCCCATATACACATTTTACAAAGAAAAAAGCTGAAAAAAAGACAGCAAACATTTAAAATATTCATCACAACAGCGGTCAGCACTATGAAATGCAAAGCATATCACACTTCCACTGAGGATTTGATTCAGCACGGCTGACACTGAGCAGCACAAATCATGTTCCAATCTAACCTGACAAGACAGGACTGGCTCAGGTTCTGTGGTGCAAGGTGCCCCCCCAAACAAACACCGATGAGCTAGCAAAGTCTCTTTGCATCAGTTCTTCAAACACTGCCGGGCACAGGGATAGTTTAGGATGCTTAAAGCAGCAATAAGAACAGTAATTAGAGATCTGAGGAGGAGACAAAAGCACTTTAAGGAAAGCCGTTTAAGGAAACCAAAGGGTTTCTCCCTGAATTGAATAGGAATTGCTGATGAATTAACGGCAATGATCTTCACAACTTTCTGAAAGAACAGCAATGCATTATCTGCTCTCAGTGACAGAGGCACTGCCTGACAAACACTGAGACACATCTGAACAGGGGGATCAAAGTCTGCCATGTTTTCTTCATTTCCTTCATAAGCCTTTTGTCACTCACTCAGACTTCCTCCTGCACACTCAATGCTCCTTCTGAAATCCATTTAACGTGAGAATTCGTGATAGTGGCAACATGGCATGACAAGAATATTCAGCAGTCACTGACAGGGGCCCAAACCAGAGCAGGTTCTGGGTAAATGAAAAGTAGAAATGCTTGGCACATTGCAGGACAGACTGTCAAGTCTCTTCTGCAGCATTTCAGGCTGTCAAACCTTCAGTCTGGAACTGCAGTAATATCAAAGGCAGGGATGGTGGGGATTCTTTGCTTTCAATACTACTACAGAAGTTAAACCCCCTTCATGTCATTAGAAAATGCAGGGATCTAAATTTTCTTTCAAGCTGCTTTATCAGTGAAGGAAATATCTGGCTTCCAAATCCCAAATAATTTTATCTGGCAATTATTCAGTTAAGTCTGGCAGAAGCATATACTTTTAATTCAGTGAAAATGCCCCCACGTACCCCCACACTGCCTTCAACACATCAGTAAGTCAATGTACTTATCTTTTCTGTGACAGAGCTTCCTTCGGAAAAACTCAAGCAGTAATTGCACACTTCACTTCTGGGGATCAAAAGGTGCCTACAAAGCTTTCACTCCTTCCCATCACCTACTAACTGGATACCCCACATGAAAAGACTGCTATTTACACTCGTTTGTTACTCCCAACATCCCAGAAACCACGTGAAAGCAATTCCTCCCAGAGACACAATTATACAAACAGAACTTGAAAACTGGGGTTTGCACTGATAATCTGAAAAGGGAAAAAAACCAAAAAAACACAGCAAACAAGACAAAACCCAAGCCCAAAACAAACAGCCCAACCCCTGTTCCAGCCAAAGAAACCAAACATGCTGCTCTCCAGGGGCCAAGTGACAGCTCAGGGAGCCAGGTACCAAGCAAGCTCCAGTGCCAGACCAGAAATTCCTTCCTCAGCCTCCCTGGCCAGGCAGGATCCTGACCTTGGAGTGGGTCTGACACCACTCACACCTCACCCCAGAAACCTTTTTCCAGCTGCAGTCAGACTTCTGACTTTCTGCTGCTGTAGCTTTCCCATTAATGATCAAGAAGAGCTCTGCTATTTTATCCCTTTTGACTTACTTCACTTTTAGCACCTTTTATTGAGTTCCGCCAAAACAAATGAAAACCCAATATCCTCTCCTCAGAAAGCAAACACGGGGCAGAGCAGGGAGAAGAGAAGAGCAGCAGATGAAAGTCACTCCAGGTCTCCTTGCCCAATCACTTGAAAGCAGGCAGCTATTTTTGGCAGTCTCTGAACGTTCAGTCACCGCTATGCAAGACGAGAAGCAAACGTAAAGCAGAGCACATGACCAACCTGCACGGATTGTACACCAGCCGGGCTGCTCAGACCTCTCCTCTCTGCAGGCAGGGAAATCATCTCCAACACCTGCAGCACGGGCTGGGAAGGAGCACCCGCCCTGCATGGCCTCAAACTATCACAGATCATGATTGCCAGAGGAAATGCAAAACACCTGTTATTCCCACCAACACTACAACCCCCAGCAACACCTCCACAGCTTTGTTTCACTAGGAAAGACTTGCTTGGATCAGGTGCTGCAGCTCTGCACCCCACAAGAAGTGACAATGGCCCGCAGTGACAATTGGGACCATCACAGTTTCTTATTCTCCTGCAGCACTCAGAGGAACAAAGTGTAAGTGACAGCAGGCTGGAGCACAGAGTGTAATCCCAATTAAAACATTTATCGTTTTCCAGGCAGTCTGTAGCACAACTTGGGCAAACTGAGATGTTACAGCAGCGTAAGAATTTCACACGTGTACTGAACACAAAAGACAGCTGCACAGAACTCCACAGGACACGTAAAATCCCAAGTGAACTGCTTAGGAGACAAGGGAAAAGGGAGGTACCTACCATCTTCTTGGTATCTGCTGGGAAATGGCTGAAAGAACAAAATCAGAAGAAATCTCTGTCCCCTTGAGTGTCTGCTGGGCGGGTGAGAGCTGTGCCTCACCTGGAGCTCAGCCTGCACTGCTCTCTCCTCCTGCTGGCCCCTGCCCCCCTCGCTTACAAAGTATGAAAGAACTAGAGAGAGACACTTTCCACTGTTATCTTTCCATTTTATGCAAGAAAAAATGTCCTTCTCTTTTCTCCTTTGCTTAATGAAAACTAGAAATTTCTAGAATTTGAGCAAGAAGTCACTACAACAGAAGAGAAATAACTCGGGAGAATTCCTGATTCCCGTTTCCTGGAGGTGCTCAGAAGGTGTCCTGAGGGACGAGCTTCAGCAGCAGGTGGGACTGGAGGAGCTCCAGTGCTCCCTTCCAGTGAGGACCATTCTGTGATTCATACACAAAATGAACAGAAAAATCAAACGGTGCAAATCGCTACTGGATTGGAATAAATATGTTATGGGGGGCAGGAGAAAATGGCTCAGAACTCCTAAACTCCTGTAATGAACTCAGTGCTAGAACCTGAGTGAAGCTGCTGGAGGCACAGAGCTCATGGTCCTCACCTCTCCTGCAGTCCCTGGGAGCCACCAGCACGAGGAATGGTCACCTGCAGCCAGGAGAGAGGGGAACTGCCCAATTCCTGCCCAGTGACAAGGGCAGGTCACCTTTGTCACCTCTGTCACCAGAGGCTGGGACTGGGCACCAGCCCTCGCTGTCCCCACAGCCCTCGCTGTCCCCAGGTCACCGTGCTGAGCTCTGTGTCACTGCCCGGGGCTCATCCCCAGGGGCCTCTGTGAGGTGACAACGGGGCTGCTCCAAGAGGCTTCCAGCCTCCCTGATTGTTCCAGAAGGTTCCAAAAGGCCTCATCAATGCTGGCAGCAGCCCTGGTGCCACATCGGGGTGTTTCCAGGGATGGAGAAGATCAGAAGGACGATCAGGATGCTGCCACTGCTGCTGGTGACATCCCAGCCCTGGGGGGAAGGACAATCAGGATGCTGCCACTGCTGCTGGTGACATCCCAGCCCTGGGGGTCACTGTCAGCTGCCAGAGCTCAGGGGAACAGGGACACAGATCCCAGCAGAGCAGCTCAGCACCGCTGCTGCATCCCCCGTGCTGGCGTGTGAGTGATGAACAGAGGGGAAGCTGTCACTTCACACAAGTGACACCCAAAGCAAACGCCCGTGGCACACTCAGCTCAGGTGAGGATTACACCGTGCCCACCTCTGATCTGATCCCACTGACACAGAACAAACTCATCCCAAACTGGGAGAAACTAGAAGTACATGTATCAAAGGCATCAAGCACTGGTTAAACAATTTATTCTTAAAGAAACCAAGAGAGCTTTATATCAATTTGAAAAGCATCCTTGGGCACAGAGCAGAGGGATCTCCATAAATACACCCCCATTTCAGCTCCAAGCACAGCAGTGTCACAGGTAAGGAAGCACCACTAGTTCACATTTAGTCAATCCTGGACTGTGTACATGCAGCCCAGATCAATGGCAATTCGATTGCTATTTCAGGAATATCTCTTCTTCCCTCTTCATTTCTGTCCTCTGCTCCCTCCCACCTCCCAGTGATGCTCTAATTATTCAAACAACGTAAGCAGTGCTCGAACCATGCCAGCCCTTTCCTCCTTTAGCACTGACCTTGCCTTATACATCACTCTCACAAAACTAATTAAGTGGAGAACAGGCTCACTTTACACTCTCTTCATGAAAAGAACTGAATTGTTACCTGCCTGAGGCTGCAATTCAAATTATTTTCGCCCTCATTTCACTCAGCAACACAATACAAATATTGAGCAAGAAACCAGACCAGGCAATTCAAGGAAATCCTTTACCACAAAAGGATTATTGTAAATAATACACAACCTGGTTGTCTCATTTTGGTTTTTAACATGCATTTTCATGTAAGCTTGACCAATACATATTTTGGGAAAAGCAGGGAGTTTTGTTAGGTCAAATGATGTAGCAGAGGAAAGAAGAACAGTTTGGGCTACACAAGCCCTAGAGCCAGGCTCAGCTAAGAGGGACAGGAGTGACTAAGAAAGCTCGGCCCCAGAGAGGAGATCTGAAACCACGGAACCTGCGAGAGCATCCAGCCACCAACAGGGCAGCTCCTCTGCAATGAACACAAAAAGCCAGGTCTGGAAATGCTCAGCTAGAGGTTGTCTAGGATGTGAGGCTTGTCCTCTTAGAGTTACAAATGTTCTGTTTGTACACAGGACACCTCCAGATTTACAGAGGATTTTATAAAAGCATGGATTCACTGCTTACAGGAGACTGAGGAACAGGATGTGCCCCGTCTTCACTCCTAAGAGTTTATGTAGCTCTGGAGCTGTGTCTTCTTCAGCACACTACAGCACCAGCACATGAGGAACAGAAGCAGAAAAAGAACATTCATTGACCCAAGGCTACCCTGCAGCACTCAATTCCCAAAGCACAGGGGTAAGAGCTGTGCCTTGCAGGAAATCTCTGTCAAGGCACAAATTCAGTTCATGACAAGTCTCCAGTGTACTGGGGGTGGCCACAGCCCAGAGATGCCAGGAGCCCAAGCCATGCAGATCCTTATGCACTGCTCTGGCTGCTGCTGCTCCCTGTGCAGCACCCTGCAAGGCTCTGTGGGGCAGCTCATCCTCCAGCCTTCATCTGCCTGCACTTTTCCCTTTGAAGATGAGATCTGGCACCTACCAAGAAGCAACTATTATTGAGTGTTCCTCTAGAACCAAAACAAGAGATAACTTTTCCTACCTTCATTACAACACGAGTTCTTGGCATGGACAGCAACCACACCCCTGTAACAAACCCCAGAGTGGGGAGCTTGTCCCTGAAAACCCTGCCTTGCTGTGGATTTCTTCAACACTGGAAATCATTGAAGAGCATTGGCATGAATGCTGGCATTTTGAGCTCAAGACAGCTTTCACTTTTTAGCTGCTGACGTTTTATCAACATATGTGAGGGGCCACAGTCTTGGGATTGAGAGGGAAGGATGTTTCTTTTATGAAGAGTTACTGTCGTTTGTGGTACCCAAGCCAGTCCCAGATAATGAGTCATAGCAGGAGGTAGTTACTGTAAATATTCCGAGCATGGGCACATTAACAACCACCCACTAATCAGAGGCAATGCCACAGGCAGACACAGAGAACTCCCACTGCTGTCAATGGGAATTTTGAATGGATCAGGACCTCAGCCAAGCACTGAGCATCCACTGCAACCTGCAGCATTAATATCCAGGATGGGAGGGGGCATGGCCCAGATTTTGGCTGCCACTTTGCAGTGGGCGATGCAGCATCCACTCAAAGCGGAGCTGCAGGCTCAGGCAGGAGGCTCAGAGGTTTCTAGTGCGAAGTGAACAAAACAAAAGCATTGTGTTTAACGCTCACTCTCTGCTGTCATTAAATGTTTATAATACAAACACAAGTTCTGATGTGTAAGTCAATAGCACCAATTGACCACAAAAAGAGCCGATGTGCTGCTGGCAAGCATCTGCCTGAACAGATCCTCAAGTCCATATCCTGAACTGCAGCTCTGCTGAAGTTTGGTGGGGCTTTTTGTCTGAAATGCAGAAGAACTGGCACCCAAATTTCTGACAAAAAGACAAAGGAGAGCCCTGCCTGTGACCTGAGCTGGCCAAGCACACTGGAGGCTGTTAGCACCGTGCTCCCTTCCCCCTTCTGCACTTGCTGCTAATTTTAATCCCATGGACTCAGACCAAGACGTGGTCAGCTTACATGCTGCTCCTGCTCAGTCCCTCAAGTAAGTTACTTTCTCATGATTCAGTACTATAGAAATATAACTGTTGAGATCAGCTTCTTTATTTTTGTCAGCTTTTCTCCAGACCTTTCAATCACAAGCCACATTATACTATATTCACATAAAGCCAGGAAAAGCAGTAATAGATACCTCAAAATTCTGACTTCTATTTTTCCTGCCAAGTGATTTCTCTAAGTGCTTTGTTTTCTGCTGTCACTGAATTAGAATAGTACCTGTATTTCCAAAGTCTTCACTGTTACTGTCATTATTTCAATACACTCTACTCAGATTAGAAGCTTTCAGCTTCAAAAATGCTCCTATTTTGCTTTCTGCAGAAGAAAATACACTCTGCATTTTCTCACTGCTTATGGCTGAGGTTATCAGACTTTTGGACAAAGCTATCCAAGTTCCTTGTGGTGACAGCATGGTGACAGGAAAAGATGCCCCTGTATCTGCTTTGATGGGGAAGGCAATAGAACATAATCCCCTCAGCAAAAAGAAAAACAAATGCAGATGAACCCATTCCTCAGATTCAGTTTGAGACTCTGCTCCAGCTCTTGACTCAAGGAGCCACACAAACGGCAGAGCAGCCTCTGGAAGGCATCTGGCTGGAACAGCAGAGAGCACGAGCTCTCCGAGGCCCAGGTCCAAAGCACAGGGCTTTCAGCTCGACTCAGCTCCCTTTCCAATGCCCAATACTCTCCTACTGCCCCACAGCCATCCCCAGATGAACGACAAAAAATATTTAATTCAAAATAGGACATGCTGGTTCAGCCCCAGCGACTGCTGGGGACACTCCATGCACTGTCCTCAAAGAGCAAGGCAAAAACTTCTGGGAAAAGTGCCCTGCCCTGGCACACCTGAGGCTCTGTGCCCAGCAGCTCTGGGGCAGGACAGGAACCTGCCTGGTGGGAACTGCTGAGCTGGGAATGCACCCAGAGCACCTCCTGAGCTGCTCCC
>JAHLSL010000024.1:614219-625002 GCA_025920805.1 Petroica traversi
GTCCCTGTCCCTGTCCCTGTCCCTGTCCCTGTCCCTGTCCCTGTCCCGGCCAGGGCACCGCGCTGCCAGAACAGCCTCTGAGTAAGTGGGTGATGAAACACAGCCTGGGGTGAAGTCTCCTTGCCACCGCACACAAGTGGCCGGAGATCAGGTGCAGTTTGGGATATTAGGGCTGTTTCAATGAGGCCCATGCACTCAAACTCACTTCACTGGAAGGAGACAGCAGCTCAGCAGGTTGAGGAAGAATTGTACCAACTGGTGGGCAGAGGGAGCTTACCCTGCTGCTTTAAAATGATTTCGTTTTTCCCCTTACTAGTTTTCAGGGCTTAGAAGTGTCAGTTAAACCAGTAATAAAACATCGTGTTGTGCATGCAGAATATAAGGGGATTTGCATGAAGGCTTATTGCAATCCAGGTACAGTTTGCACAGCCTTTAATTTGAAAGCTGCCTTGATGGCTCTGGTATTCCAGTGGAGATGGTATTTGTGGTCAGGACGCTGACTTATGCCTTCAATTCCCTCATCAGTTTCTCGCTTTGAAGTGAGCATCTCTGTGTTTTAGGGAAATCACTTCAGGTCTGCCTTTGCAGCAGAATTTCTTTAACCGACTCACAAATATTGAAAGGTGAATCTGAGCCTCAGTGTCTTGGTACATGGCTCCCAACTATAGTAGGGAAAATTGTCACCTCATTGCTTCACAGCTCCAGCCCTGGGAGCTGAGAAGCACCTGGAGGCTGTGGTGACAGAGGATGCAGAACAGCACAGGCTCGGGCAGAAACTCACCGTGGGCCTGGCACTGACAGCATTCCCCCAGCTCCTCATTTACAGCACTTTCTCCCGATAAATCAGGTGCCCAGAGGAAGATGTAGTGAAGTTTAGTACAAAGGAATCTGATGTGTCCCCTGTAAATGCTGTTCAGCTGTTCCCTGTGTCCCTGTAGCCTTGGGAGGGTTTAGATTCAAGACAGTCTTTGTTGGGGGGAGCACGATTGAAAGTCAAATATCAGCAAATTGCTCTAATTACACACCTTTTGTGCGCCTCCCAGGATTGCGATGGAGTCATTTAAACTGGGTGGCAACGAGGCAGGCAGCACAAATGGTCTGTGCCTTGTGTGGTTTCTGAGCTCCCTTTCCCAGAGGGACAAACGCGGTTGCCCAGGCACAGCGAGGGCTCCCGAGCTCCCAGAGTGAGGAGGAACGCGAGGCTCTCGCAGCACAGACACGCTCAGCAGGTCACGTTGGGGCTCTCGGAATGCTCCCAGCTTGGGCTGCCTCTCTGGGAGCAGGCACAGCAGAGCTGATGTGCTGCACGGAGCTGTGGCCCTGCTGAGGGGATTTATTCCCCCAGAAACATCTCCCAGAAGGTTCTCACTTGGCACGGGCTTGGCTAAGTCAAGAGCCACGTAACAATCTGAAACTGTAAACTCTCAGTGCCTTTATACAACAAAGCTCTTGCTGCTTAATGTGCAGTAGCTGTATGGCCTGTCTATAAAACACACACTCAAGTCATGAGCGTGCTTTTCCTACCCTCGTAAAATATCTATAGAGTCAAATATCCCCTGAGGAGCTTTGGAGCTCACACAGATACAGCAGTGACGTTGCTCCTCAATGTGCTTTTTCCTTGGTGCTTTGGCTGATCCTCAAGTTGAAATTTGCTCTTTTCTGTAGGCAGGGGTCTGTAAAAGGTCCACATTCTACTCGTTTTTATAGCAGGAATCTGACATTGTGCCTTTAAAGCTTTGTCATGGTGGCTCCTGGTATGTTCCCAGTTAAATCTGGAGTAAAGCTCTCCCTGCATTCAGGCTGAGCAGGATTAGGCCTTACATTTAAGATTCCAGACATGATAAAGTCTCACTAATACAAGTACTTAATCCTCATTTCAATTTATATTTCAATATTCATACTGGCATCTAGAGGTATCTCTTCAGCGTTGGTAAAATAAGTAAAGCACATGTCTGGTTTGGTTGCCACTGTTTTGCAACAAAATCAGCCCAGAGAAATCCATTGCACATCTCCTTATTTCCTGCCCTGCCACTGCTTCAATTGGAATGCCAGGGCAAACTTCTGTATTACCAGTTGTGTGTAATAAATATAAAACCCACCAAGGTGTGCAGGTGAGATGAATGCTGAACACAGGGCCAAAGCACAGCCTATCCCCGGGCAGGCAGTCCCTGGTCTAAGGGAGGTTTCATTTGGCCCCCAAATTATCTTTACCATTCCCATTCCTACGCAGTCTTCAGCACTACACAGATCTCTTCTGGGCAAGATCTGCTTGCTGTGCACAATCTTCCTCCTCTTGATTGCCAAAACCCAACTGCTGCACGCAAAAAGAGTTCCAGCTAATGGATGGAACAGAGATTGCAGTTTAATTCCTCTGAGTAGTTCAGTGGGATGGACAGAGACGACCTCAGAAGATCCAAGTGGGAAAGGATAATGATCACACATCCCCCGGAGTGCCAGCCCTGGCTGGGTGCCATCACTGCCCTCCTCAGTGGGACAGGGCAGAGACAACACAGCAAAAGCTTCTGGGTTGGGATAAGGACAGGGAAAATCACTCACCAATTACTGCCACAGGCAAAACAACTGAATTGCAGAAAGGTGATAGAACAAAAGCAGCAAAGAGGACACGCAGCAGTATTTGAAAGGGAATTTGCCCAGCAGAGCTCTAACATTGGAGGCTTGCATATGCAGTGATGGCATAGGATAACAACTTCATGTCTGACATTTTCCTTAAGAGCTGGAAAAATTAATCAGTTTTTGATTTTTATGAGCCTGAGAGACAGAGAGGAGAATGTGATCGTTTTTCAGGCTATTTCTGGACTCAAAGAAATCTAAAAAACCAGTTATGCTTAAAGTTCAGAGTGATTCCTTAAAGGAAAAACACAAAGGCATTAATTCAGTTCAAGAAACTCATCTTAAAAGAAAGTTCTGAGGGTTGCAAGAAGCCTACAGTGTGTAAGACAAGATATATTCTGCTAATTTGTACGTGCTCTTTCACACCAAGCAGCACTAGAATTGTACAGCCACAAAATAAGTTGCTTCCTCTGACATGAGCCTATTACCTCTCCTGCTTTCTGTTCTTTTCCTCCATGGAATTGCTTTCTCCTTTAAAGCTCTGTGCAGTTCATCTCGTTGCCTCCATTCTTTTCAACTTGCAGCAATTTCAAGCAGCATCTGATGGAATTTTTTCTATAATTTTCTTCACTCTGGGTTCAGCACTCGCCCAGGATCAGAGGATGAAGCTCTCCTCTGTTACACTGAGCCCTTCTGCACCATTTCTCCTGTTTCCTGGGGTCATGACACACTGCTCATGTCATGAGTCCCCCGGGCTCCCAGCTGAGCTGAGCTTGCAGCCACCTCATAAACCTCTCACATGTCTTAATCAGATGGCAGCTGCTATTTCTTATGTGTCAACCGAGTTTCGATCTCTGTGACGTGCACGGGGCCACGTGTGAGCAGGGGCAAAGAAATGAGAAATACTATTCCCTTTTGTTTTTATAGAATTGTATGAGTCCTCCTGACCCACAGAATTCCCACAGCACGAGGGGCTGGCTGTAGCAGAGGTCTGGCAAGTAGCTTGGTCTTTGACGGAAAACAGAGCTTTAGCTCTGAAAATCAAATGTCTCATGGAGGTTTTTAACAAAGCCGACCTCAGGTAAGCTGGGGGATTTGGATTTGCTCAAATTTGCAGCTACAGCCTTTCTCCTTCAGAGCAGAATCGGGTGCAGGTCCTTGCCTTGCCAGCCAGGAGGGTTCTGCCTGCTCATCCTCTGTAGGGAACCACAAACACTTCAGAAGATGTGCCCTGCTCAAAGGGCTGTACTTGCAGGTCAGAGTTTGGAGAGGGAAAGGATTTGATTTGTATGTATTTAGGAATCTGTTTCTAAAGCTCCATTTGGACTGTGTTGATCCAATTGAATTGTTTGGATGTTTTCCTTTCAAAGCAGTAAGCACACAGTGCATTCAGATCAGAGGTGCTGTGGGCAGCAACCTGTGAGCACCAGCACCTGACACTTTGTGTGGGGCAGAGCAGCCCCGGGCTCGGTGCTGGTGGCTGCAAATTGGTGACTCCTTGTCATGCCCTCCTTCTCTGGCCCTTTCCTGAAACATTGCCAGACACCACCTTGGAGCACCATTAAAACTCTCCTTTCAGCTTTGGCTCCCTCTTCCCCATTCCTCTCCTCCAAAATTCTTCCTAGGTGCACAGATTTTTAATTTCTGTGGCACTATGGGAGCTGCAGATACATTATTTATAGCCCCAGGATTTGGCTTTCTGCGCCTCCAATGTGAGCGGTCCCTCAGCTCTCAGTGCTTTGTATCCCATTTTGTTTTTCCTGGAGGGAATCTGCCAGCAGGGATGGGGCTGAGATCCTGCTGGATCAGGAGCCGAGACAAATGCTGCTCTGTTTGTAAACACTTCAGGGCTAAAATTAGCAGGAGTCAGAAGAAGGGTTTGTGAACGTCAAGCTCCCCCAGCCGTCCTGAGGAACGTCTCGGGCTGTGCCCTGTCATGTCCACAAAACACTCAGCTGCAGTTGATGTCCCCACACTCTGTCCTGTATGCAGAGATCCCATCCATTGGAGCAGGAGGATTAGAGGAGTGGGAGGAAGCTTAGCATAAACAATGGCTGTGATCAGAGCCGGCTGCACGGGAGGTTCGTGGGAAGTGAGAGACGTGTGAAGGTGGCAGGTGCTGCTCCTGCCTGAGAGCTATTTGTGCTCCTGGAGTCACTCCACAGACACTGCTGGCCTCGGTGTGCTTGGAGCATTCCTTGCAAAGGGACAGCAGAGGTGTGGACTGTGAAAGCACAGGCCAAGCCTGTAATATTAAAGATAACGGAATTAAGTATTGCATAAATATCCCACTGTAATACCCAGAGAGGAGCAGCCTGACATGAGCAGTCTCAAAGCAGGGAATCACAACAAACAAGGAGACACATAACTGGGGGGGAAGACACAAAAGGAGTGGAAGGGAAACAAATAAAACCTTTTCATCTTGGAAAATACAAACCTTAGAGATCCAGGCTCTGGCACGATTGTGTCTTTTATTTTTTTAACTAAAGAATCACTGCCTCCAGCAAGAAGTAAATACATTTTGTAAACAAGGCTTGGCTGCTTACTTCTGAGGGTAGAGTGATGAATATGTCCAAGAGATGCATTTGGGGGATTTTGGCTCTAAGGTGGGACCCCAGAACTTCAGCTGAGTCTGGGCTTCAGGAGGAGCTCAGGGTTTCAGGGGGAGCTCGGGGCTTCAGGGGGAGCTCAGGGCTTCAGGGGGAGCTCGGGGCTTCAGGGAGAGCTCGGGGCTTCAGGGGGAGCTCAGGGCTTCAGGGGGACCATGGCATCCTGCTCAGGAAGGTCTTCTCACACTCCCCAAACCACCACAGCACCCAGGCACAGCATCAGGGCTTTGGAATTCAGCTGGAGATAAAAGCTGAAAAGCACGGAGCACAGGCCATCCAGGGGCATTGTGAGAATCAGTCCCAGCACTCTGAGCTGATGTGAGATGCTGTAAAACCCAGGGTTAATCCCTTACACCCTCTCCTTGACCTGGGGAGGAGCAGGGATGTCACCACAGCCTAATCCTGGCTCCTGCTCCCAGCAGCCACGCTGGGAGCACGCAGGGACTGCAGCCCAGTGCCCTCTCACAGATAACCCCAGCACTGCCACCCTCCCGTGTGCCTCTGGCAGTGCTGGCTGCAGAGCTGCTGTTTGTGACTCAGAATTCCAGCTGGGAGTGTGTGTGACAGAAAGGTCAGCACCCACGGAATTTACAGCTCAGCTCGGGGGCACTCACAAAGGTTAAAGAAAGAAAGTCGGGTTGAATGGCACCTATTTTTTGTAGTCTTCATCGCAAGTCTTTTAGCCTGGCACACCTCTGTTAAAATGGATGAGAACTTCTGTGCTAAAGCTGGAAAACTCACCCAAAATCATCCTCCTCATGTTTTGCTGTTACAGCCCTGTAGTTTTCAATTGCTCCTCAGACACAGTTCTTGTACGCACAAATTGCATCACTACCATTTATTTTTCTTGAAGGACCAGGCATCACTGTCACTGTGTCATAACTAAGGCAATAATACAACACTCAGAAGTGATTTAGGGAAATAAAGCACATCTGATTAGCAAGCATCTTCTTTAAGGCAAACCACCACAAGTCATTAATCATAAAAGTTTCTAATTTCAGAAATGAGTTAACTGAACTTTAATGAGACAAACAGCTTTTAAAAGCTGCCACCATGAGACTGTCTGCATTAGACTGGGAGAGTGCTGTAAAATAACTGATTTCATTACCAGTCTCAGGAAGTGCTCTGCCAGAAGCAGCTTGAGGAATCTAAAAAATCTCCGCATTCTTTTCCAAAGTTCCATTTATTTATGGTACTTTTTTATTCCAGGGCATCCACAGTCCGTTTGCGAGTGGAGCTGAGGTCACCACCAGCAGGTGATGCTCCAATGAGTGCAGCAGATCCTGTGCCACGTTCCCAGTGGCTCCAGCTGTGCCCTGGGCAGGGAGCAGTGGGGCAGTGACCCCCGCAGCAGCTCGGAGCCCTCTCATGCAGGGGCTGTGCTTCCCTGCACCTCTGACCCTGCAGGAGAAGCCACGGGGCTGGAGCCATCCTGGTCCCAGAGCTGCACCCCTGAGCTCCCTGCTCACCGGTGCCAAACCTGCTGAGGGTTGGGATCAGCAATCCCAGGGGCTTCATCCCTCTGTATTTCAATGAGTTTGACAAGAAGCTGTTTAAGAAGCTTTTCATTGTGCTAATCAGTACTATGTAGTGTCATATTTGCGTTTTTTCATCAAAAGATAATTAAAGCAAACAGCAGCAGCCAATAAGTTGAAAAAAAGGGAATTGAATCAACTAAAAACTCCCTTCCTTGAGCAAAAAGTTGGATCCACCTGTATTTACTGACATCTAGTGAGGCAAGATAATGCTTCCTGAGAAACAATTCCACTTGAGTTCCTGAATGAAGTACTAAGAACAATTTCCATTCAGAATACCTGGAAGAGCTACTTCTTCCTGAAGGAGGGATGAACTGAGAGCTCTTCACTAATGGCTTGTGATTCGTTTCCTCAGCACCTCGGGTAATGAAGTGCTGTTGTGTTCTTTTCCACGAGTGAAGCACCTACTCCTCCATCCCCAGGGCTGCCCAGTGCACAGTCTCAGGTTTTTCCCTGTCCTTGCTTAGGCAGAGCTTTAAATGCCATCCCTACCTGGGTAGCTGTGATTGCCTGATAAACAGGCAATTTCTAGAAGAAATCTTTTCCCTCCAGAGTCACTGTTTCAGCTGTCCTGGGAATTCAGGATGAACATCAAGGACGTGGGACCTGCACCCACCAGCAAGAAATCAGGACTGGGAATTGCTGAGGGTCTTATGGACAAATACCAGAAGTTTTGTGCAACCTTTCCTGGAGCCACCCAGAAGCTAACACAGAGCATTGCTGTACCAAGAAGATATTTTATGGCTTTTCTTTGTTACCCAGCAGTTCTGGGGTAGCTTCCATGGCCAGTAATGTCTGCTGTCTGGAGGCCAGCCCACACTGTAACAGGCAGGGCGCTTCCCACACTCCAGACAGAGCCAAGACTCATCTCATGAGGTCTGTGCAGCTCCAGGAGCTGAAAGCCCTGCCCGTGGAGTCATCACCCCCAGAGGAGAAGCTGGTGCCTCCTCCTTCCCTCACAACCATCATTATTTCCAACTGCTGTCAGTTTATTTCTGCTTGGTTGTACAGTTGTGAGTGATCAAGTTAATTCTCCTGCTTCGCTGGGTGTGCAATCCCATCCCAGGAAACTGGGATGAAACGATGAAACCTCCCTGCCCACTGATCCCCCAGTGCTGTGCCAAATTAGGGAATGCAATCTTCATATTCCATACGTGGTTTGATCAATATTTGGCGGGCTGCTCACCCTCCCTGGGAGCGTTTCTGGGCCAGTTCCTCCCCTGCTGGGGTTTCTGGAGAGAGGTGCAGCACAGAAGTGTCAGTGGCTGTTCCTGCCTGGGGTTCAGGCTGCTCTGTGCCAGCAAAGGCAAGGCCAGAAGTGATTTATTTTTAATTCCACCGTGGCCTGTGGTGCTGAACACCAGCTCTGGAGAGCTGCTCCTGGTGTGTCCTGTTCCTCAGAGGGTGCAGCGGTCACAGTGCTGGCACAGCTGCTCCTGCTGCTCCCCAGCCCCACCAGGCACCACTGCTGCTCCAGCCCTCTCTGACACGAGGGGTTAATGCACTTTCCAGCTCCTCACCCAAACTACATGTTCTCATTCTAGGCTGCAGACTTGTTCAAATACACAGAAAACAAAGCTCTATCCAAAAATTTGGGTATTTTGCAGATTTGCCATTTGTCTCTTCCATTAACAAGATACTGGAATGAGCAGGGCTGGATCTGTGCTGGGTCTGGATCATGTAAGGCTTTCAGCTTTAACAAAATGCCATGTCTAGAGCAAGAAGGTCCTCTAGAAGGACCACACAGGTGCTCAAGAGATGCTGCAGAGGTCAGAAGAGCATGGGCTGTGTTCCCAGACCCCACAAGCACCCGGGCCCGGGGCTGGCCCATCTCAGCATCCTCCCCATGCCTGTTGACGATGCCTTTGTCACTTCAGATTAACCAGCAGAGCATCAGCTCTCATAAAGGCCTCTTGCTCTGTGCCCTTCACCCCTTCCCATCTCCCCCAGAGGGGCATTAGCAGCTGCAGATGCAGATGTGCCTGCTGGGACAGCAGAGCTGAGCCCAGGGGATGCTCTCTGGGGCTGGGGAGGCAGAGCTGAGCCCCAGGGATGCTCTCTGGGGCTGGGGAGGCAGAGCTGAGCCCCAGGGATGCTCTCTGGGGCTGGGGAGGCACAGCCAGACCCCGGGGATGCTCTCTGGGGCTGGGGAGGCAGAGCTGAGCCCCAAGGATGCTCTCTGGGGCTGGGGAGGCTCATGCCCTGCAGCACACAGCCCCTTGGCGCAGGGGAACACGCAGCACTTGGCAGCTGCTCAGCCCTGAGTGCTCTGTGTTAGCTGCTCCTCGAGGGCTGGATTGTCTGAAATATTAATTATGATTCTGCAAGTTCCCAAACGTCCTTTCAGCCACAGATCAAGCTGAAGATATGAGATCTGTTGCAGGATGATGCAGCAATTAGAAAAAGGAGTCAAAGTCCCGTGCACAGTCCTTGATCAGCCCGTTGTGCTGGGCTGCAGACAAACCCCTCTGGTATGAACTGGCAGGGTTTGTGGAGGCCCCAGGCTCCTCTCCCAGCACAGGACACCTCACAGCGAGGTGTGAAAGCCTCTCTAGCTCGAGATGTTCATAGCTCTGCACCCACGGGTTCCTGCTGCCAGCAGGAGAATCCCAGTCACACCCGAGAGGGGAGGAACAGCACAGAGGGAGGGAGAGGTGATGGGGTGGGAGCTGCTGGGCTGGGGGAGAGGAGGAAGGAGCTGCGTGTTCTCCCTCCTCCTCCTCCTCCTGAGCTGCTGCAGCTCGGCAGCCACAATTAGCTCCAGATTAGGGCTTTTAATGGGCTAAGTACCTGCCTTGTAGGCTGGACCCGACTTCCAGGTACCCCAATCCCAGAGATGAAAGGGGGTTTTTTGTCCATCTGTGTCTCAGGGAGTGTTGGATCCATTAGCAATTATGATAATGGATCTCTTTCCAGAGAATTAATTGCTCCTTTGCCCAAGTCATAGGCAAGTTGCTGTAAAAATTAATTACTTGGCATATACAATACGCTTAACAGTCAAGTAATAAGCTAATTTTCAGAGAATCCACAGGGGGCCTCCCAGTCTCCCAACTTCTGAGAGGAGTTTCTGAATATCCAGTGAGAAGTCAGTCAGCTTTGTTGTCTGTAATTCCTTTCCTGTGATATTTGACAGCCCCAAAACACCTGACCTGGCACTGGGAGCCAGCTCTGTGCCCAGCCAGGGGGTTTGTGGCACTTGGAGCCAGCTCTGTGCCCAGCCAGGGGGGTTTGTGGCACCTGGAGCCAGCTCTGTGCCTCTGGAGCCAGCTCTGTGCCCAGCCAGGGGTGTTTGTGGCACTGGGAGCCAGCTCTGTGCCCCTGGAGCCAGCTCTGTGCCCAGCCAGGGGTGTTTTTGGAACCTGCAGCCAACGTTTTGCAACCTCTGCTGTTCTCCCCAAATTGTTCAGCAGCGAAGGACAGCAGGCTCACAACAAGACATTTTTCCTTAGGAAAGCAGACTGAAAATTTGCATGGAATGTTTGCAAGCAACCTAATTAGCTCTCCTGAACAGCTCCCACCCCCAGGTAGCCCAGAGTGATTGATGCTGTGTGCTCCTCTTGCCTGCCCCGAAAGCAGAGTGAAACAGTTTTGCTTCAATTAGCACAAAGACGTTGGCTTTGACCAAGATCTGAATCCTCTCCCCAAAAGCCCACAATTAACAAATCTAAATGCTTTCTGTGCCTGCATGATCTCAGCACGGTTAACCTGCTCAGGTTTGTAAGGTGGTCACTTTAAAGGAAGGGACGCTTGGCCATTTTTGGGAGTGTTTAGTTCAGCTTCCTGCAGCCCCTGCACATTTCCTTCAGTAGCCTGAATATGAAAGGTCTTTTTATAGCCCTCACGAACATATGTAGCCCTTTGCACGAACCCCCTGCAAACAGATGCAAAGGCTTGTACACAAAGCAGGGCTGAGCCAGGGTGGATGGAAATGCGAGGAGACAGGGACGGGGCTGGCAGGGAGCAGGGCAGGAGGGACAGAGCCACCGGGCCAGCTGGCCCAGCAGAGCCCCTGAGCCACCCCGGCCTTGGCACGCTGTGCCCTGCTCAGGGACAGAGCTCAGCTGGCCC
>JAHLSL010000024.1:628821-652908 GCA_025920805.1 Petroica traversi
GCCACAGCCACCTTCCTTTTGCTGTGCAATAAAAGCCAGCAATTCTTATTTCATCTGTGCAGTCCCTGATTTTATAGAGCTGTAGATCAGATTTATGTAGAATAAATGCTAATGGATCCTGTAGATCTGCAAACGGTTCCTCAAGGAGAACCTTTGAGATCCCTGAATGAGCACTGTGGCACCAAATCCACGAGCTGCACAGACCATGCATGGCACATTACTGAGGTAAGATCCTCCAGGAAAACATCCTGCAAACTGTGTGAAAACAAACTTCTTCACTGGTGAAAACCACAGCTTGGAAACATCCCAGGCAGCTGGGATTCTTCAGCTCCCTGGAGCCCTGCCAAGCCTTCTGGATCAGCTTTGAGCTGAGAACAAGTGTGATGAATTCCCGCCAAGAGGGTCATGGTTTTGAGTTATAAGCCCCCAAAAATAGTCATGTCTAATGAAATTGCCTCCTCAGCCATAGCTGCTGTAAGGTACAGTGCACCAGGACCCCCAGAGCTGCTGGGTCCTGCAGCCCCTGACCAGGGCATCACTGGGGTCTCCTCTCCCCTGTGCCCACCAGGCTGAAACCATCCCGGGCAGGGTCCCACTGAGCCAGGCTCAGGCAGGGACCTGAGCCCAGCCCAGCTGCAGCCAGGGCAGATCATTTCCAGCACCATTTCCACTGGGATAGCACAGCACGATCATTTCTAAACACTCCCCTTTCAGCGCACAGAAAGCTCAGTCTTAATCTCATAACATTTGCAAGGAAATCTTTTTAATCAGTAATGAAAGCCAAACATTATCCAGCCTTTATTGACCTGCAATAACAGAGCACTGCTGCTACATTTCCCCTGTGCCTCTGCACAGGTTCATTCCACTCGGTCTGTGCTTGGTGTTTATTCTTAGCTCACAAAGCTCCAAGAGTTTATATTATTGATTTGCTGTACTTCGGCTCCAATCCCTCGTGCCCCTCACCCTGAATGAATTAAGTCAGAAGGAGTTAACACCTTTACTTCCAAGGCACAAACACGGTGGGGTCTATACAGCCCCACACGACCCTGGCAGTGCTCACACATTTCCTGGGAAGTGCCAGACCTGCAGCAGCATCGAGATTTGCAACTGCAAAAGCATTCACAGATGGGAGTTTGCTGCTGGCACAGGACAGAGGGGGCTGTTCAGAGCAGAGGGTGAAAAGGCAGAGCAGAGAAGCCCCCGGGCTGGGAATAGCCCTCCCTCAGTGCTGGCCACACGGATTTATCAGCCCGTGGGCAGTGCAGCCCCTGCAGCCCCACCGAGCTCCTGCTTTCCAAAGCCTTTCCCAGCACCTCTTTATTTCATGTACACTCGATCTCCAGGTGGATGGGAGGGCTTGGGGCCAGGGCTGCCACTTTTCCTGGTGGTCCCATGAGATTTGCTCTCCATCTCTCAGGGCAAGGGCTGAGGAGCAGCAACTGAGAGCAGCAATAGAAGAATTTATAGTGACCACAGCCTGACAGAGCCAAAATATTAAACTCTTTCTATTGGGATTGTACTTGGGGATTGCTCAGCTGCCTCTGAAAAGTAGCTGGGACTCTATAAATAGTAAGCACTTTATAATTTCTTGCCTACTTTAAACACACTGCTACATTTCAATCATGATGCAGAGTAAATCAAATTCCATGTGAGGCTTGGTACAAACGCTGTGTCTGCCAGAGGTGCACCCTGAGCTGACATAAATCAGCACAGCTCCACTGCTGGCTGAGGAAAGGCTGCTGATTTCTGCCAGCTGCAGGTCTGCAGGGCAACACTGATACAAATAAGTGAACATCAAACTCCCAAATATTCCCTGTGTCCCTCACTGCCCTCTGAGATCCACCCAGAGCAGCCCTGTGAAAGTGCTCATCCCTGCAACATCATCACCCCTATGAAATTATTACAGGTGTTTTATAGAGCTATTAATATTTGCCATAAATCTCTGTGCTATGTAATAGTACATTTTGTTTAGGAATATTACCTGGAAATTAGAAACCCAATGAGCCATTGATTTTTAAAATGCCGTGGATCCAGAATTCCTTCAGAACAGGATGCAAATAAAATGAATTAGAGCTTACCGGAGGGGAAAAGAGAACAGGATCTATATCCTAGGTAACATTAGAAAACAAAAGATTAATGAAACCCTCTCTTGAAAACTCTACTGGCCAAGGAACTAAAAATTGTACCCCTAAAAGGTGACATGAATTGAGGAGCTGAGGGGAAACAAACAGCTGGTACAGCACAGATCCATCCCCTGCTCTGGGCAGCAGCAGAGCTTGCTGTGCCCTCTGTCCTTCCGTGGGCTGGCTCAGAGCTGCCCTTTAGTGCTCAGCTCTGTGCCTTGGCCAGGGCAGTCGTACACTCACCCAGCCTGGTTCCAGCAGGCTCTGCATTCTGCCTGCACCAGCACCCTGCCTAAATACTGCAATATTGCTTTTGTCTTGGCCTCAGCAGAGCTCTGGGCTCAGACAGAGATGCTGAATTTCCTCTGAGGGTGACTGTGGGAACACTTGTGAGCAGTGCCTTCAAAGGGCTCTGAGGAGCAAAGATTGGTGTTATCCCATTTTCCTGAGTCCTGGTTTCCACATGTGCTCTGCTGGTGGCATCAAAGATCCCAGTCTGCTCCTGCTCCCACAGGGGAGTGCAACAGGCCCTGAACCACTCGGGTTCACAGGCAGCCCTGACACCTCCCCTAAAGGGTTACAGCATCACCACGGGAAAGCAGGCAGCACTGCTAAAAATAGAAAACAGTCAAAGAAAAAAAGAAAAAAACCCCTTCAACTCATCTTAAATAAATCCATTTATTCCAGGGTTTCATAGAAACCATATAGCTGAAATTGCTACAGGATAATTCCTTATAAGCCTTATAAGAAATGTTGCTGTCCCAGAGTCCCAGTACAAATCCTGGCAAGAGTATTGGAGATAACAGATTGGATGCCATGGAAACCGAGACAGACCTAATTTGAGCAGTAACCATTGCTGTTATTTATTTAATTCTGATAAGCCATCTAAATGTGGGATGACTAAAGGTTTCACTGGGCTAAAAATAGCAGCCTCGTAATATTTTAATTGGCAAATCGCTGGTGTTTAACAATATTTTGGGCATCTGACATTAACATTTCTCGTGCACTTCTGAGAGCTCAACATTCGCCCCATTCTGTGAGGAGGAGAAGGGTGCCCTGTCCCTTCCCTCCAGCATGGATGTTGCACATGAAGGATTGCTCATGGCAGAGGCATTTGGTGTCCCTGCTGCCCTCTTATCCTCCCCCAGCTTAAAGCAAATGCTTGAAAGGAGGCAGAACTGGGCCAGAGGAAGCAAATTCCCCTTCCCTGGTGGTACCGAGGAGCTGCAGTGATTGTTTGATCTCACAAATAAATAATAAATAATTGTTTGAGCTCCACAAATGAAGCCCCTCCGAAGGCACTTCTGAGCTGGCTGAGGGCTCCCATCTGTTCTGCAACCTCCATTTCCTGGGCTGGAGATGCAAAAGCTCACAGGTGTAAATTTCTGTGCAGTTTCTGTGGCTTTGGGATTCTACATTCCTTCCAAAATGCCTGGAACCAGAGGAGAAACTGCCTTTGGGATGTCAGTACCACAGATGGATCAAAATTGGATTTCCTCCTGTCTCTGCCTGTTTTTCCCCTTGTAATCTTCGCTGTTTCCACAGCAGGAATAACACTTCCATTTCCCCACTGGTCTGGGTTTTAACCTTAAAGTGTGAATGCAGCTGTATTCCCTGGGAGCTTGTACGCAGCATGTACAACAAATACAATCCTGGATGTGTTTCTGTTCTCAGGGATCCTCTGCTCCTCGGGCTCCTGCCTGCAGAGAGGAGCCTGCTCCTGGTGCCTCACAATTCCCTCCTGGGGCAGGTCCCTCTGCCCCAGCACCAGGCACTGCCCACCTCTCGCCTTCCCCAGAAACCCCCCTGATCTCTGGCAGCTGCCTCAGCTTTTCCCTTTCCCCCTCTGGAGCTGGGAACCCGAGCTGGGGAGGTGTGGATGGAGCAGAGCTGCCCAGAACAGCCCAAAGCATCCCTGGGCTGCCGGATCCTCTGCCAGCTCAGCCTGAGAGGGCTTCTGGCACCACTGCAGCAGGGCCAGGGCAAAGCACATGAAGGTCCTGGCCCCAAAACCTGATGGGAGTCTGGGTTTGGCACAGCAAGGAGGGAAATGGCCAATGCTGTGTTCCCCTGCAATCAGCTGGGCAGAGCCTTTGCTCTCTGCAGTGCAGGATGCAGGGGGAGCTGTCAGGGTTGTTTTCCTCAACAGTTCCGAAGTAGGGCTGCAAGAAAGATATTCTGGGCAAGAATCAGAATGAATAAGAATCGCTTTCAGGATCTGTCACAACTACAGTCAGCATATATTTAGCTTCCATTGCTCTGATTTAGAAGCAGCAGCAATGCTGGGATATTTATAGCCTTCAAAGGCCTTTTTCAATGGATTGCAGCTCCAGAGGTTCCTGCTGGGGTGGACAGGCACTGATACTCTGAATTAGTGTGCAGTGGTGTGCCAGTCAATCCATATGGGGCACAATAAGACTGGGATTATTTTGAACAAGCACAGGTTGCAATTACAGCTTTTTGCCGTTTCCCTGGCTGGTTCAGGACTGTTGCCAGTTTAAGGCTGTAATGGTGAGCAATTACTCCCAGGAGTGAAGGGCTCATTCATCAGCTGGGGTTCCATCCCAAGCCTGATGTGAGTGCCCAGCGAGCACTGCACAAGCTCCCCACGTTATCTGGGTGAGTGAGATAGCGATGGGCAGGCTCAGGAGGAAGGGTCAGATGTGGCACTTCCCTCCAAAAACCTGCACAGGGCTGCTCACAACCAAGTTTTGCTGGTGCAGAATCAGTTTCCAGTCCAACTTTCCCAAAGCAAAAGCTGAGGGAGGCAGAGGGCACGTGTGATCTCACATCTCTTTTCTGATTACAGTCTGCAGAGATGCTCATCTTCTGAGGAGTATCCAGAGGCTGCTTTTCATAAAGGAACTCTCTCCTGAGTTATCCAGCTGAAAGGGTTTTTGTTCAGACAGTCTCACAGCGCGATAAAACACTGATTATTCATAGATAATAGGAAGATGTGGAATAATTTCAAACTGAGATTTCACATAATAGGTATCTCAGACTGTCTAAATTTAGCCACCCAAATCTATACTTAAACTCCTACGTAGAAATGGCCAAAAGGAAATCAGCCTTTTGGAGCTGCTTGTTACAGCTCGTGTTATTATCGGGATGAATTTGTTGGTACCGTTTAATTTTTCCTTTCTCTCTCTAATCCTCCTCCTCCTCTCTGAGCCTAAGCTTCTTCCCCACTGTCTTCTGTGCCTTTTAATGAGGGCACGTGACAAGGAAGGCCCTTGGGCAGCAGCACCTCTGAAAGGTTGGAACAATTCTTGAAAACTTCAGTGACCCCAAAAGCTGCTGCGGCCCCAGTGCTGCTTGTGCAGCTCCCTCCTTGCTGAGAGTGCCTTTAGTTGGCTTTTATGTTAAAGAAACTGAAGAGAAACAAAGGTAAAATGTTAGACCTCAGACTATATTCAGGTAAATGGTGCACGAGTAATTGTGACTGGAAAACACCTCAGAGAAACTATTTATGTGAATTCTGAGTGTGCCTCAGTGGGAAATGTAATTCTTCTTTTCTCTGGTTTTCCCTAGCTAGAACTAAATACTGCCACTGGGATATTGGGATATATTCATGGAAGAATGAATTTAAGTCTCATGGGAGGCTTCAACAGAGCAAAATACTTAAGCCCTTGTGTAACTTTAAAAGGACACAAATAGTCCCACTGAAGTCAATGGGATTTAGAGCACATTCTCCAGAGCCAAGCTGAATCCCAGCCTGAACAAATGCTGGTTTCATCTTTCAGAATTGTGTGACCTGATACCCTACTTCCAGGCACAGCCCAGCTCGCTGCTCTCCTGCACTGAACCCAAATCCTGTCTCACTCGCAGCTCAGCAGCACTCAGGTTTTTAAAAATCCCATTCCCGGGCATCTTATCTTTTTACCTCCTCTGTCAGAAGTAGCACTTGATGGGGCTGTTATAAAATGAGATCCCAGGGAAAGCTGTATGCCAGCCCTTTACTTTACACCCTGTCAGTCATTAATGTCATTTTGTGGTGGGCCCTTTCCCTGGATCTGACAGTGCTCCCTCTCCCTTGGGTTTTTCCTGTCCCTGCAGCAGCAGGAGGCACACAGAGGAATTGCACAAACACTGTCGGGACAGGAGCTCTGGGAGTGGAAGTTGCAGGCACAGGGAGTTGAACTCTCTCCCAGGGAGAGCAGAAAAGATGTGATTTAAATACCAAACTCTCCATGTCTTTGAAAGGGTCAGATCAATGATAGGAGTTTTTCTGTTGGTGAAGTTTCTCAGATCAGCAGCAGCAGAGAGAGGTTGAACCATGGGCAGCAGAATCTCAGGGCTGTGTCACACAGGGAGCTCCATCCTTACCCTGTAGAGGAAATTTTCCAAGTTCCTGTTTCCAAAAAGGGAACAGGCAAGCTGAGCAAACCTGTTTGCTTGCCAAGTTAAGGATTACAATTCAGCTAGATGCTATGGCTCCGTGCACCAAAGCAACTAAAATATTGACAAGGCTACCTCCAGGACTGATAGCATTGCTAAAAAAAACCTGCAGTAAATAGGGCAATTGACTGGAAGCTAAAATGGGCTATGCTTTCTGGGCTAAAAATTCCTTCAGATATATTTATTAATTCATTATTCAATGATGACGTGCACAGTGCTGCGTGCATTTAAACATGAGACACTTCTGTAACTGCTTCTTGAAATTCTGATTTGCTTAAAATATTTAGTCCATTTTCATGTTAATTAAGGAGCAGTCAAGGAGGGAAGCCATATATCCGTGAGAGGAAAAACAGATCTTCTCCTTGAGAGGAGACTTGTCCCTCTCACCTTTCTCCTTGGCCAAAATCCCTCATGACCTTGTGAATGCTCTCATTTCTCAGCCAACTGAAGCAATCCCAGCTCAGGACAGCACAGGCAGCATGGGCCAGGGGGTGAGGGATGCCAGCGTGGTCAGGAATTACAGCTCAGGGACCAAAGGCAGTGCTGCAGCTGTCCAAGGGAAATCGAGCTGCTGGGAGCCTGCTGTGCCCCAAGCAGGACTCTTTTGCTACTTCAGGAGTGGTAATTGTACATCTGGCAGAGAGGGTTGGAGCACAGAGCAGCTCTCCAGTCGTTCCTCAGTTGCAATTGTGACTGGAGGATGCCAGAGCTGCCTGGCCAGCTGGGAAACAGCAGGTTTTGCCAGCAGGATCAAAAGACAAATCTTTCTGAGCATTGTGATATCATTAGTTTGGAGTTCCAGGGTTCGGGGGCTCAGGATTTCCATCTCTGTGTTCCAGTTCTCCATCTGTTTGCCACCCCACCCATCCTCTTCCTCAGGCAACAAATAAAGTCACCCACAAAAAGCCACCCAGGGAAGAGTGAGGGGCTGGCAGCTGCACCCCTAATCCCAGATTTTGTTACTCCAATTGGCTTTGGACCCATTCCAATAATTAAATTGGCATTTGTTTAGACAGTGCCTTTCTTTGGGCTCCCAAGGCTGCTCAGAGAAATGCCCTCCCTGGCTGATGGAGCAGCACTGCAGCAGCTCTGCCTGGAGCCCAGGGCAGCGTGGGACCTGCAGCCCCACTCATTCCACCCAGCAGGCTGAGAGCATCTTCAAAATGTTGCTGAGAGAAACAAGAGAAGCAGGTGAACCAAAGGAGATGCCTGGGAAAGCAGCTGCTGCCTTGGAGAGAACTCTGCCCTCAGAAAGGCTCTTTGCAAATGCATCTCCCAGCATTTCACAGTTAACAGAAAGTACAAGCAGAGCTTCCCCAGAGGTTTTGCTGCAGTGAACAAGCACAAAGAGGCTCCAGAGAATAGCCAGGCGCTGGCTGCTTCCTCGATTACTGCATTTCTAGAGCAGCCTGCAAAGAACATGAAATGGATCTGGGTGACTTTTCCCGTGCGAGTTTCATGAGCAATTTCATTGCTTTGTCCTGCTTTACTACTCTGCTTTCCTAGTCCTCCACACAGGGAAACACGGGCAGAAAGGAGTTCTCCTTCTAGAACCCGCCTGACTCATCCTGGTGAGTCAGGCTGTCATTCATTTAACTTTGTCTGATAGCTTTGAGTCTCCAGCTTTGGATCTTTTCATTGCCGGGTGCCAGAAGTTAACCCTCTATCCCCCTCATTAAAACTGGAATCACCCCCTAACAGCAGAGTGAACCCGGAGCTGACTCTGCCTTTGGGAGCTGTAAGTGGTTCTTGCCTTCCCTGTGCTCTGCAGAGCCCTGAGAGCCCTGGAAGTTCCTCCCTTTGCGTAGGAACTCCCAAAGTTCTCAATATCCACAGCCCATCACTCCAGCTCTGTTCTCCTCTCCAGTCTCCAAATAACTGTCATATGATCCACCAGGAGAGCTGCTGGCTGCCTCCCACCAGCACTGACCCCCCTCTGAACCTGGGGGCTTCACTGCACTTCCACTCTGCTGGTGTGTTCTGCCAGTTGAGCTCTCTCACTGCAAACTGCATTTGCGAAGATGTGCAAATATTTCAGGTGCACAATGAACGTGCTGCAGATGACAAATTACCAAGCAGAAAAGGAGTAGCTGGCCATAAAGCATGGATTCAGTGTTGAATTAAAAAGTCTAATAAAGTAACAGCTCCCATCATGAGACAGACATCTGATTCACTCTGCCAGCAACTGCATTATTTCAAAGAAACATTTATATGGGATTTATCTTACCCTATTCATCAGCTCCCATCAAATCAAGAGTGTCCCTGCACTACAGACTATCTGTCCTTAAAATAAAGCTGTGAAAATGGAAAGGCTAGAGAGATGGAAGTTACATTATGGATCATGTAGAAATATATGTTAATTAGCCATGGATGCAGAGCTTCCAGGGCAGTTTTGCAAGCAGGGGTCTGCAGTGAGCCAGCAGGGACTGACACGAGGGGTGATGCAATGGGCACGTGGGGAAAGCACTTGGCAATGTCTTCATAAACATTTTCCCATCGAAGTGGGATCCTGATCTTTAAAATGGTCTGGCTGGTGCAATGAATCATCTGCCAGAGAATCAGCCTGTGCTCCCTCTCCTGATGGCACCTGGGCAGAGGCTCCAGCCATCCCCACCAGCTGCAATCAGAGTTCTCTGGAACTCTGTGTTCCCCTTCCAGCTTAATGTTTTCACCACTCCAGGAAGAGGAAAATTGGAGATTTTGCGTAGAGAATTTTCCCCAAAATCAGTCTAACTGTAGTAGCTAACCCCTAGAATTCTTTTCCTCTTCCTCAGCACTGGTTTTGAACCAGGACCTGTCCATTCAAACCTCATGTCTCAGAGAACTTTCCATGCATTTTTGTGCCAGAAAAAAGCTTTGCATTTCCTTCCCTGTGTGCTGGCTGGAGCAGCCAAAGGCTCAGTCTGTGGCCATCCCTACATGAATTTTACATCTGGAAGCAGCAAGCTGAGCAGCCACTTTCAGAGGTGTTGAAATGAGATGCACAGAGGCATTTGCTTAATGAGTTTGATGGAGCAAGCATGAGACAGGCAGATGGGTTTTGAAGGCTGCTCCTCTAATGGACAAAAAGGTGCTGGAATCTGGCTGGTTTGAATCAGAGAGAATAAAACAGACCGTAAAGACGAGTGTGAACGAGTGATTGGCCTGTCTCTTTCCTACATAAAAACACCATTAGCTCATTCCATGGGCCTCGTGTTATTTACTGAGTCGGTCGCTGGGAAGCCTGTGTTCTCCACCCAAAATGCTGCTGCTGATGCACAAATGATTTTTTCCAGAGGGTGGATTGAGGCAGGAGTGGCTGACACTGCTGTGGGGGCAAACATCAGTTTCATCTGCAGGCAAACAGCTCCTACCAGCACCTGGGATTTCCCAAATCAGCTGCAGACCCGAACCCAGAGGTGCTGATGGCTCTGCCTTTGCCCTGTGGTGTCCCAAGGAGAATGAACTCAGGCAGACAGATCTGAGCTGTGCCCCTCACAGCCCCTCCTGCCACCAGGAGCCTGGTGACACTGATGGTCTCTGCAGGACCCAGAGCAGCACCAGGGTCACGGGATCCATTCCCACCCAAGCTGTGCTGAGAACAAAACCAGGGCTGTGCTTTGCCACTGCTCACAGGCAGGCTGGGAGGGATGGACAGGCAGCATCCTGCTCACTAAAAAGGGCCTTGGGCTCCAGTGCATGATAAGGGAACATAAGGAATAAAAATAGGTAGAGAGCCCTCAGGTAAAGGAAGAAAAGTGAACATTAAATCTGTTTGTGGAAATGCTTCTGCTGGAAAATAATCTCTTTCGAGCACATTGGCAGCTGTTTGTACGGCAAAAAACCCCAGCAACCCTAAGGAATGGACAATTTTTGGAAAGATAATTAAACAAGAGGTCAAACATGTCTTGGGAAGCAGGGATGGCAATTATTTAGCCTCGATGCTTAAGAACAGCTGAGAGACAAATTTACAGAGCATCCTTCTGGGCAGTTCAGGCTTCCATTTCCCTATTCCAGTGGCTTAACCACTGCTACAGTAGCCAATATCCAACCCAAAATGATCCAGCCTTTTCTCCTTGGAGCCAGGCTAAAAATACACCCTGCCAGTCTTCCTGGGCTGTGGGAAGCTGACACTCCAAACTCCCCAGGTCCTGGCTCTGGGGATGATTCTCCCCATCCTGATCCAAGCTGTCTTTAGGTGTTACCATTCACCTGAGAATATCCAGGTTAACCTTGGTGCCCTGAGAGTTTCCTGAGCACTGAGGAAAGCCAGTGGCTGTGGTGACCGTCGGTGGCTTTTGGCTTGGAAAGGCTGGGTTTGTGTGCCTGGGCAGTTTAGCAGAGGGGACACAGAGATGGGGGAGCCCAGCAGGTGCAGGGATGCCTGGAGGGCACAGAAACCACTCGAGTCTCAGCTTCTTCCAGTCCCAAACTCAGGGCTGACTTGCTTTGATCTTTGAGGGCAGGAGAGATGCTCCTGGTGGTGGATGAGGAGGGAGCAGGGGACAGCAGTGCCCTGAGCTGGGACAGCAGTGCCATGGGCTGGGATGGGGACAGCAGTGCCCTGAGCTGGGACAGCAGCAGAACCCACCCCGTGCCCCCCAGCCCCTCCAGCAGCCCCAAGCCCAGGTTGCTGCTGTTCCAGCCCCGGGGAGAAGCCCCTGGGGCTCTCAGAGCAGCTCAGGGAGCGGTGCCATGGCAGGGAGAGCAGGCAGATGATTCAGAGCTGCTGTTACTCTGCATTTCTCCACAGCCATCGGCAGCCACGCGGGCTGCAGGGCAAGGCTGTGGGACACAGCTCACTCTCTGTACTAAATGAGCTGGAAGAGGCACCTCACTCACTCTCACCAGCTCTAATTGCTGCTGTTTCCATCAGCTTCTCGGCCTGAATGGTGAATAAAAACAGAGCTCCTGCTTTAAAAGCATCCTTGGTTCTTCCCTCTGTGCAGAGGCAGTGGGGTGCAGAGAGAACCCCAGGCTTTGGGGGGACAGGTTGCTGAAGGAGCTACTTTCCTTTCACAGGGCCCCCGGGGCAGGAGGGGCTTCTGTCCCTGCTGAGAACTCACAGCTTCCCCCAGACTGCCCCACTTCAGGTGTTCACACAGATTAGTGCCTCTAATTCACACGGGGTAAACTTAATTGCTGTGAAAGGATTGCTCTGAAAGGACCTAAAGTGCACAGCAGGGGCCACAGGTCAGCCCAAAGCATCACTCCTTAATTCCACATCAATGCTGAATGCATCCCGAATTCTGCAGCAATGGTCCTTGGCGTGACCTCGGAGGTGTCCCAGTGCCCCCTCCTGAGCGAGGAGGCTTCTCTGCAGCTTCCAGGAGGTGATCAGAGCTGTCGCTGCTCTATTGAAAGGGCTCCCCTTACAACCCTTTGTTCCTAAAGTGGAGAGTTCAGGCTCCCCTGGTGAACACAGAGCTGTTATTTTAACAGCTGAGCAAATTGCTCAGGTTTCTCACAACAAGGCCCCTTAATGAATCCTGCTATTATTTTTGTAAACCCTCGTAGAGGGGCCCTGATTAACCCCAAAGGCTCTTGAACTGCAGACTCTTCCCCCAGCAATTATTGCACGGGGCACTGCTCCCTCTCCAAAGGAGATGTGATCAAGGACCACACTCACCTTTTGGCTGGAGATGAACTCATATTCGGGATTTTTCCCCAGTGCCCCTCCTTTGCCCTCTGTCCCCGTGGCACTGCCCTGATTTGTGGGATCTCCTGGCAGTGCCATTTCAGCTGAATTTGCATCGTGCAGAGGGAGGAGAGGGGAGCTTTGGAGAGCACCCCTGTGCCAGCAGCTGACAATGACCATTTTGAGCATCATTAGTTAGACAATTTTAAATCTGCCTGGCACACACTTTATTATTTTTGTTCTCTCTAGTTACTTAATGTGAAGGGCTCTGAGAGACAAAATTATCTGTCTTGCTGAAGTCTAAATATATTCTGCTGTATCAACCCCAGTGTTTTCATCAGCTAAACTTGTAAATTCACCTCAAAATACTACACTGAGCTCCTTCAAATAGATTACATTTCCCTTAACCCACAATGGTGGGAAGGAAGGGAATTATTCCTTCTATAATTCACTACTCAATCTAATTCTTTGAGATTTCTCTCAGATAACATAAACAATCCATAAAATTTGTGATTCTCTGCATACATTCCAAACCCAGCAGGTTTAGTCACTGCTCTATTTGCATTAGCTTGAAGCATAAACACCAAACACTTGAAAGAATCTCTATTCGGAGCAGGTAGAGAAAAAAAAACAGGCAGAAAAGAAAACAGCAACAAAAATAACTCCTCTCTGCATCCTAATGCAAACCTAAATTCATTTTTATTTTAAGGACTGGTTGTTTTCTGCTGTTAAATGTACCACAGAGGCTATGGGACAGGAGATTACAGAGATCTGCCATATTCTATGCAATGGAAAAGAGAGAAATGTTCAGGGCTCCTGACAGATTATTCACACATTTAAGCACCAGCAGAGTGAAGCTGCATCCCTTTGGCAGGATGGGAACAGCAATGGTTTCTTTTCAGAGGGGTTTGTCCAGCTCAAAGCTCCTCTCCTCACAGGAATTCCCCAGCGGTGAGCCTGGTCCTGCCTGCAGCGTGTGCAGAGCCCCTGCAGCTCCCCAGGCGTGAGAGGCTCCACAGGACCCTGCCTGGGGTGAGAATTTGTCACATTCTGGTGCCGTTTCTGCTGCTGGAGGAGCCTCAGCAGCCAGAGAGCTTCTGTTCCACAGCTGAGGCCAAGAGACTGAAGGACTCAGCTCCTCTAAAAGATCAAAAGTATAAACACAGAGGTGCTCTGGGGCTTGGCAGAATCAAAGAGCTGCGTTCCCATTTTGGCCTCATTGCCTGCCAGGACCTGGCCGCTGCTCCGGCTGGGGTTGGATCCTGGCAGGCGAGCAGCTCTTCCCTCAGTGGCCCAGGGCAGGTGCCCAGGTAAACCCTGCATTCTGTGATCAGAGGAACAGCTTTGGCCCCTTCCAGCCCAGTCCTGGGCTGCCTGCTGTCCCCTCCAGTTGCTTTTAGCAGGTTTTGTTTTTAGGCTTTTTTAAACCACTTTTCCCTCACCTGTCCCCCATCCCTGCTGCTGCCCCTGGGCAGTTCCAAACCCTTCTCTTACTCTCAGGTGAGGCATTTGCCTTTAAACCCTGATTATTTATTACTGCTTCATACTCTTCTGCTCTTAAATCACTGTTCCCTTCCCCCTGTAGGACACAGAATTTGGATTTAAAAAAGCCAAACCACAGCAAAGCCCCCGACAAGATCTTGTCTCAGTCCTGTAGAACACCTCCGAGCTGCAGGCTGTGCACACACTGGCAAGAAATCCATTTGCTCCTTTCTGTAGGCAGGTATTTTGTAGCTTTTAAAAGGAAATGAGGGGGAAAAACTGAATGGACATGAAAAATAAAGAAATACAGATCTGCGCCAGCTCAGCTTCCACAGAGCCTGTGCTGGGGAAAAGGTGTTACTCAGATTTAACTCTGAATAAATTGCCTTCTGTGGCTCCAACTCCTTCTCCAGATAAAGACAAAGCTTCCCCCATCCCCAGGCAGGGTGGTGGAGGTGGCTCTGCAGAGGAGATGCAGAGCAGAACTCTGCACTGGAGCACCCAGAGAGGTTCCTTGTGAGGGACAGGACAATCCAGGTGTCTGCAGGGGCGCCCAGACTGGCTGGGAGCAGGGACAAATCCCAGCAGAAATCCCCGTGGGGTTTAAATCCCACAGAGCTGGCTCGTGGTCCAGGGACCTCAGGGCTACAGAAGCTTTCCCACCATGAAATTCTTCCCCAAATCACTTCCCTTCTGGCACCTTTGAGCTTTAGTGGCAGTTTCTTCTGGTGAGTTTGTCACTGTTTAGAGCAAAAATGAAGGCACAAATGGCATTTAGAACTTTCACTGGACGGATTAGAAGCATTAATTAAAACTCATTTGATTTCAGGCACGAAAATTTGCTTTCCTTCCTTCTGCCATCAACAATTTACTACCACTTTATCTTTGTGGCTTATCTGGTGCAGCTACCAGAACCCAATGAATCCAGTGAATCCAGTGAACCCAGTGAGTTCTGTGAATCCAGTGAGTTCTGTGAACCCAGTGAATCCAGTGAATCCAGTGAATCCAGTGAGTTCAGTGAATCCAGTGAGTTCTGTGAACCCAGTGAATCCAGTGAATCCAGTGAATCCAGTGAACCCAGTGAATCCAGTGAGTTCTGTGAACCCAGTAAATTCAGTGAGTTCAGTGAATCCAGTGAATCCAGTGAATCCAGTGAACCCAGTGAATCCAGTGAACCCAGTGAATCCAGTGAACCCAATGAATCCAGTGAATCCAGTGAATCCAGTGAATCCAGTGGCTCTGGCAGCAGAGAGGAGGGCGCTGGGCCCTTCAGGGTCTCTTCATGGGCCAAGCCAGGATTTGGAGGAGTTTCAAATCCTGTTCAATAATCACACCTCGCTTCTGTTCTCTACTGTGCAGGCAACTCTCTGAATGTTTTAAAGCTTTTTTGCTTTTTTAAGAAAGGAAAAGTACAGGTATTTGGAATGTTCGACGGGGAGAAAAAGTTTCCTCGGATTCCCCAAACCTAAAGTTTTTGTCCTCTGAGATTGCAGCAGGCTGTTTCCTACACAGCTGAAGGGAAAAACAAAACCTAAAATAGATCAGTGAGCCCCCAAAGGCCCCACATCTACTCATGAAGAGCTTGAAGCACATGAAGAACTCAACGTGAGGAGCAGCTTGGGGGATCTGCCCTGAGAAACCCCAGCACTGCCCCTGCAGGGCCAAGCCATGAGAAAGAACCACGATTAATTTTAAGGCAGAGGAGGTTAAAAGGAGGAAACAAATCCAAACCTCATTTCTGGCTGTGCTACAGAGAAGACAAAAGTGCCAATCGTTTTTCCAGACACTGTAATGTGAAGTGGCATTTTCTGTTCCTTTTTAATCAAATGGATTGTTTCCCTCCTTAGAATGGTGCTGAGCCTTTTAACATCGCTGCAGAGCAAGACACTAATAAATATTTAAAGTCTCAGAGCTTTAAGTGAAAGGAAGGATTTTTTGGATAATATTTCATTTCCCTTAAACTGTTTATTCACCATTGAAATTGAAAATTTTAATTTTATGGGAATTGCTCAGAGAGCTGATGTTCAGACATTTCCACAAAAAACTCAAGAGTCAGGAAGGCAGTCTATAAATAACCACCTTGGAAATAAACTTCTGAGGATTGGACACAGCCCAGATGAGATTTTCAAGTGTGTAGTAAATTGCCTAGAGCCAGGGCACAGGTCAGAAGTATTTCCTAGCACTGAGCTTCATCCCTCACGTTTACCTGGCAGGAGGGTTTCACACCTGGAGCAGAGCACACAGAGGCTCAGTTTAGCTCAGTCCAGCCCTGGGGTGTTATTTATTCCTGTGCTGACAGAGCAGTTTTGTTTCCTGGCTGTCCAGAAGTGCAAATGGATAAATTCAGGAGGATGAACCCAAGCTTTGGTGCCTGCTTTGCACCAGAGACTGGAGCAGTGCCCTGCAAAGGGTCCTGGCAGATTCTCAGCCGCAGGGAGCTGCCTGCAGCCCAGTGAAAACCACCAAACCACCCCATCCTGGGCTGCCAAAGGGGTGCCCAGGCAGTGCTGGGGAGTTTGGCTGCCTCTGCTGCTGGATTTGGCTGAGAATTGATCCTCAGAGCAGAGCTGTGCTGGCCCTGAGATCTGGCAAGTCAGAGCATCCATCAGTGAGCAGGAAAGCTCTCCAGGGCACTGGGTCAGGGAACAGAGGAGAAAACCCAAGTAGGTCACACTCACTGAAAGCACCAATTCATTCCTCGCTGTTCATCAGCTCACACACCTCTGATGGACCAGGGCTTTCAGGAGAGGAGCTGCAGGGTCTCCCTCTGGGGCCAGAGCCCTGGCTCATCCATCCTGTGCGTGGATGTGAGGGCACAGGGGAGGCTGGGGTGTCCCTCTCTCTGGGCTTCCCCTGTCACTGCCTCTTGCAGCAGGTGCCAGAGCCTGGGGAGGGCTCTCGGCATCTCTGGAGGCAAACAGCTGGAAGGGATGTTCTGAGCCCACATTTGAGAAGCACGGAGAAGCTTTGAGTGCCATGGGGCTGGCTGGTGCTGCAGCCAGGGAGGCACAGCTCAGCAATGCCCCTCTCTCTCCTCTGCTCATCCTCCCCCTGGATTTCAGTGTTGGCACCACAGAGACTTGTGCTCCTAAAGGGCAAGAAGGCAAATTATAAAGAGCACAAAGAAAGAGGGTGAGAAAAGTACACAGGAGACAAAGAGAAGATAAAACCAAAGATGAAACATGATTAAGGCAAAGAAAAGGAACAAAGGAATAGCAGAAATGTTGGCTTAGAAAATGGGCAGAACAGGAACACAAGGTTATTCTTTAAGCCCAGTGTTAGGTGCAGAGCTTTGGCTGTGGCAGGTTTGGATGTGCAGGCTGAGACTCGTTTCACCCCAGTTTGAGCTATCCAAAAATAAAGTTTGACACAGAATGTGATGTGTCAATTGAGGCTGCTTTTCCAGTCAACAGAAAAGGAGAGAGAGAGAGACACCTCCCTCCAACAGCAGGCATCAGAGCAAGGCCCAGTGAACCCTCCCCTGTCAGAGAAGGAGCCAGGCTCAGCTGGTCCCAGCCTGGGCAGGACAGGCCTCTGTGTCACACACGTGCCTGGCCTGACAGGGCTGTGTCATCTCCTGCCAAGGCACAGCAGCAAGCCGGATTTTCAGCTTATATTGAATTTAGCCCTTGCTCTGTACATTGATGTTTGAGCCTGCTGATCTACCTGACCCATCAGAACCTGCAGGAGCTGAGCTTTCTTTCATTGCTTTATCCAGGGTTTGAAGTGAAGATGGAGAATTCTAAATTTAGCGTGGCTCCAGCAGCACGCTCTGTCTGCCCGTGCTTGCTCTCTGCCTTCTGAAAAGATGATGACCAAACCAAATCCAGATTTCTTTTTAATCTGGCCTATTTTAAATCAAACTGCAGAGAAAGATACTAAAGCTGCTCCTGCGAAACGTGCTGCTCCATGAATTAGTAATTGTGTTTATCTTCTACATTGGGGACTTTTTGCCTGTGTTGCTGTTTTCTTGCTGCCACTCAAGGTGAGGAGCTTTTATTTGAATGAGACTATTTCAAAGCACTTTTACACTCACATGGAGTCAGGCACTGATTCACTTTCTGACAGTTATTTACTTCCTGTAAATATTTCACAGCCACAGGACCTCCCAGATGAAAGCAGAGTTTGCTCTGTGCTCCTGTTCAGGAGCCTAATTAAAAACGGAATAAAATGGGAGGGACAGAGCTAAGTGCTAACTGCAATGGGTGGATCCAGGGGGAATTCGGCAAGGAGCCTTTCCTTGGCACAGTTATTGAGGGAGAGGAGAGAGAGGAGAGGAGAGGAGAGGAGAGGAGAGGAGAGGAGAGGAGAGGAGAGGAGAGGAGAGGAGAGGAGAGGAGGGATGGGACACCAGCCCTGCCCCTGTGCAGGCTCTGCTGCCACCACCGAAAAGCTGATGCTAAAAGCTGATCCTGTTTCACATCAGAGAGCCCAGACTCCTCTTTGGGCTGAATTCCCTCCCTGAGCCCAGCAGGAAGGCAGCAGCAGCAGCCTCTCCGTGTGCCTTGTCTGGGGACAAGGCTCCTGCAGCCCCTGGAGAGCTCAGGGCTCACCTGGGCAGGGTCACTGCTGTCCCTGACGGCCAAACACACCCGAGAGCTCTGTGTGGGACTTTCCCAGGGCTGGTACTTTCTCCAGGCCGTTAATCATTACAGCAGAGGGGCCAGCACTGCGAGGGACCCAGGGCTCTGCTGCCTTCAGATTTGCAGGATTTCCCACAATCAGAGCTGCAGACAGAGCCAGAGACTCCAAAGTAATCCCATAAAGAATAAGGAAAAATAAAGATCAAGCACTACTTCCCCTGTTGGGTTTTTTGTTTTCAGAAATAGCTTGCATCTCCGAAGGGCCCATGCTGGGGATTGCAGCTCTCAGGATTTGTTTGCAAAATAAATAAATAAAAAGCACTTTGCTTTCAAATTAGTGCCCCAGAAGTTGCCAGCAATAGTAAGAAACAAAAGAAATTATTTGTATTAATAGCCATGTTTATTCTAATGATGTTGGCATTCTCTGTGAAGATTAATTGGCAGTAATGTTGCAAAAACTATTACACGTGAAATATGCACCATAAACCTAAAATAATTTGACTGACCTATGTTCTCAAGTAAAATATTTACAGTAATGAGATTCTAATTATCCTTTGTTATGGCAGGCCATTCTCCACACTCCTCTTTATTGATAGGAGATGTATTGTTTCAGCATTTTAGCTCAATTTATTTTCTCACATTTGCATTTCCTCATGCACAGAAATTGAGGGGCGATCATTACCTTCTTCACTTTGCATTCGATTTACATCAACAGCACATTACCTCATCCCAACTCATTTATCAACCCCAGAAATTTGATAACAAAAGCTACTGTCAGTGATGAATAAAGATCATTTCAAATGGAGCAGGAAGAAAGAAGATGAATTATGGGTTTCAGGACCTTTTGTTTGCTCAAGAAAAGGAAGATAAAGGATTTTTTCCACCTAGACAGGACAGATCTCATGAGGCTGCAACTCATGTTCAGCATCTCCTCCTCCCCTGCAGCTGCTGGCTCTGGGCTGCACACAGAGGTAACTCCAAACACCCAGAAATGTCCGTGCCTTTTGCCCCACAAAGGAATATTCTGAATTTTCTGCACAGAACTGATGGTCCATAGGTCTGAGCAAAGGCTTTAGCAGCTGCCCAAGGGCTCTGTGGGCTCAGAGCAGAGGGTGATGCCCCAGCCTGGGGGGCCCTGGCACAGCCAGCAGGGCACAGCCCTGTCCCTCGGGTGGCATCTGCAGCCTGAGGGCTCTCCCAGTGCCAGCAACACCTGGGATTCCCTGGCACTGGTGGCACAGAACATCCCTCTGGCTCTGCTGGCCCCTGGAACATCTGGGCACCTTAAATGAAAGGGTTACCCTGGGTCAGTAAACAAGCACTTGCACTTTGAACTATTGACTGAGCTCCACCACCTCAGCAAGGCAGAGACAGGTTTGGCCACTGGGGAGAAGATGGCAAATATCCCCCTCATTCTCTCCATTTGTCTTCTGGGAGCTTGTCTTGGTGATGGAAACACAGGTGAGTTCATTGAAACCCCAGCAAATCCTTCACTTTTGGGTGTTACAGGCTCTGCAAAGGGCAGTTTGTCACTTGGTAGTGGGACAGCTCGGGCAGCCTTGGAGGTGACAGCAGCTCAGAGGCACTGCTGCATTTCACAGCTGCTCTCTAAGCTCTGGTTCTGTTCTGGGGGAATTAGATAATAGCTTTAATGCTGGTTTTATACAGCGTGTGTCACAGGGATTAATTTTAAGAATGAATTTTTTTTCTTGGGTGTTTTGCAAATCTAAGCCTTCAGAGCTGGATCAGCCATTTTAGAAGGCACACACAGGAGGGGAGAAGGGGACAGCACTGCTGGTGGAGTGGCAGTCACACCTCTTGCTGTGCCAGTCACACCTCGTGCTGTGCCATCACTGTGTCCTGGAGAACAAACAGGTGCTCCCATCCCTAAAACACTCACTGGTTTTGCCACATTGTTTAAAGCCAAACCCAGTGTGATTTTAACAAAGGCTGTGGGATGCAGCCAAAGCTGTGGACAGCAGAGAGCAGCTGATGGATGTGGGCAATCACACGCAGTAATGCAGCCTGCTGCCTGATTGATCCCAGCAGCAGCAGCTCCAGAGGGGCTGGTTCACATCCAGAGCGAGTCCTGTTTGCTGCAAGGCTGCCCTTTCCTCTCTCATTAAAACATTGCTGGAAACTGGTTTGAAAAAGGCTCTTTCCAAAAGGTTTGCTCAGCATTGAAAAGTGAGCAGAAGCTCACACTGCTGCCACCTCCCAGGCAGGTGTGCCCCTAGAGATACAGGTGACAGGACAGGGGTGCCCTGCCAGCCCCTGACTCTGGGACCTGTCCCACTCTCAGACTCCGGTGCAGAAGTTGGTGAATGGTGTGTGAGGGGATTCTCAGTGTGAGGAAGGGTTCCAGCCCGGGGAGGGCCATTCCTGTCACCCCACAGGCCTGCAGCCTTCAGCCCTAAGCCCATGATGTCCCAAACCCTCCCTGGGGCCAGTCCAGCAGGTGCCCAACCCTTCCTGCACAGAGCCCCAGGTGAGGGTCCGTGTCCAGGAGCTGCTCACCATTGGTGCCACCGGTGACAAAAAGGGACACCTGGGCATGCTGCAGGAGGGTGGAGAGCAAGGAGAGGCTGGGGACACAAAGCAGGGACACCCAGGGTGAATGATGTGCTTAGAGAGGTGAAGAGCCCTCAGCAGAGGTGGGACAGGAGCAAACCCTGCTGGGGCTGCACAGGACAGCCCCTGCTGCTGTCCCTGGGCAGGACACGTTCTCCTGCCATGGCAGCACCGTGCCCACGCCAGGCAGCCACCAGGGCAGGCTGGTGGCCACAGTGGCCATCCAGGAGAGTGGCTGCTGCTGAAGGTGGACACAAACGCTGCTGGAGGAGGTGGCCGGGGCTGAGGAAGGCTCCTGTCACCCCTCCTGCTGGGACCAGGGCTGTGGGCAAGGATGAGGAGCAGGGAGAGCAGGAAAGGGCCTTGCACAGCCAACACAGGCAGGCACAGCAGGACAGCATGAAAAAGCCCATTATTTCCCCCTCTCAAACAGCTTATTCCAGTCTGTGCATCTGTGATGGGAGATTCTCACACCATCTGCTTTAGGGTATTTTAGGAATCAAACCCGAGCACTCCCAATCACCCTCTTGCCATCAGTCATTTCTGCTGATTGACTGCTCTGAGTTTGGCTCCCCAGATTTGATCCTTTGGATTGCTCCTAAGTTGGGCATTAAAGAAACCTCAGGTGCACAACACCACTCCTGGAATGTCCCTTCCATGGGGTAGTGAGGGGTGCACACACCGACAGGGTTGGTTTTCTGGGGGAGCAGAGCTCTGCCAGCCCAGCCCAGCCCCTGCTCCTGTCCCCACTCAGTGTTCATGGAGAGCAGGGAGGCCAGCTCGGTCCTGCAGAGGCAAAGGAGAGCCAACTCCAACAGGCTGGAGGAGGTCATTCCTGGCAACTTGGAGAGAGAGTGCGTGGAAGAAAAATGCAGCTACGAAGAAGCTCGAGAAGTGTTTGAAAACGAGGAGAAAACGGTGAGTTTGCAGGGCAGCACCCTGCTCCCTCCAGCCCTTCAGGTGGGCTCAGAGGGGCACAGAGGAGGGAACAGCAAGGGAAAAGCTTCCAGGGCCAAGGGCAGCACCTGGCATGGCTGATTCCCGTTTGTGCTCCATCACTTGGGCTGGGGAAGTGCTCTGAAAGCTTTCTCAGTCACCTCTGGGATTCTGGAGGTGGAGGCTCCCCTGCAAGTCCTTTCCTTCAGCTTTGGAGCCATCCCAGTGCTACCTCAGGCAGACAGCACCCAGAAATGAGGAAACAAAGGAAACTCTTTTTGTTTTTTCCCTTTGCAGATGGAGTTTTGGCAAACATACGTTGGTAAGAGCTGCTTTCTTCATGTTCTAGTGCTTAATATTGCTCTCTCAGTGCAAAAAGAGCTGATGTTCCTGTACCAAATGTGTTTCAGCATCCAGAAACTGCAATGCCAGGGCCAGTCAGAGCCTTGCACTCCAAATCCTGCAGCCACCCAGCCAGGGCCTGACCCGTTGGTATAGAAATGGCAAAAAAGATGTCTTAGCATTTTGTTTGTTCAGCATGGCTTTTTTGAACAATTTTCAAAAACCTGACAGAACAAAACCAGTTCAGGCAGAGTTCTGGGTCTCACTGAGCTCGGGTCACGCTCTGGGCTCAGTCTCAGCTGTGTCAGACAGTAAAATCCCACAGCAATAATTAACACCCCTTCTGCCAACAGCAAAAGCTCTGTTCTCAAGCAGAGATGTCCAGATAAGGCACAGCCCTGTGAAAGCACAGCGTGAATCCCTAGAAATGCCATATTGAACTGGAGACTCAACATGATCGCAGCAAACAGCTGTTTGCTATTCACACCACTGCTCCCAAACCCCCTTTTCACTGTTTCCTTTCCACATCTACTTCTTCCTTTTCAGCCTCCATCCCCAGTGACTCCTTGGTCCCCTAACAAAAAATTTTCAATGCCCACTACAACATCTGAAACTAATTTTACGGGCATTTCAATAAATGAACTGTTTCGTAGATTGGCAAAGTGCCCAGAACATCTCACTAGAAAGCCTTAAATAATTCAGATTACTCCGTCCAGACTATAAAATAAAAACATTACATTTGCATTGTAGGACTGTCCTCTGAAAAAACGATTGATGGAACTCAACGCTGCATTTGTTTCTCTGCCACTGTAACAAATTAGCTCATCAAAAATAAGGAATGTCATCTATTCCTCTGTCAGCTGAAGTGCCTGGTTTGCTGTTCCGTGTGCAGGCTGCAATTCCCAAAACGTGCAGCCCACAGGAGCTCAACCCTGGCCCAGCACCCAAACCCACCAGGCAGCAGCAACAGTGCAATCCCCACCCCACATGCAAACCTTGACATCAGGACTCAGACAAGCCCAAACCATTCTGTTCCTGGTTGCATTTTTGAGTTCCAGCCCATTCCTGAAAGCCCCATTAGCTGCCACACTGTCCTGCCACTTTGCAGGACACAAGCACAGCAAGAGCTTGTCCTTGCTCCTCGCCTTGGCACGAGCATTTCAAAGGAGCTCCTCCATCATTGAACATCACTGATTTGCTCTTCCAAAGTGTCAGATCACCAATTTTGCAGTTGGGAGTATTGTCATTAAAGCCTCAGTTTCTCAGCTGGAGGCAGCTGTGAAAATAAAAGCCCTGGCACTTGAGGAGAAAACTGGACCAGGTAACAGCAGCACAGGACTGAGAAAGGAAGAGCAACATGAGGTTCTCAATCCTAACACACAGAGAGGTCCCAACACCCCAGTGGACAGACCCAAACTTTCACAGAACAGCCTTGGTGTTAAAACAGTCCAGATTAGGAGACTGAAAGCACTCTTGAAGTAGCAAACCTTCTAAACTTGTCTAGTTTGGCCAAGACATGAGGTCCTGCTGAGATATTTCACGAGGGTGACTGGAGAAAGTTCTGCTGGAACAAAGAGAGTTAACCCACAGGGGACAGGGGACAGGGGACAGGACTGGCGCTCCAGCAGAACCCTGCTGACGTTTCCCCAGTGCTGGCAGGGTCTTTGCACACTTGGCTGCCAGGACCTGGATTATTTTCCATGTGCAGAGGGAGTTTGTGCTGCCTCTGGCTGGGCTTGCACAGAGCGGGGCTCCAGCCCTGGTGTTGGTAACTCTGCTGTCTTCTCTCCAAGATGGGGACCAGTGCAAGCCCAACCCGTGCCAAAACGGAGCCGTTTGCAAGGATGGCATCAACTCCTACGTGTGCTGGTGCCCTGCTGGCTACGAGGGCAAGAGATGTGAGATCGGTATGAGCAGGGCTGTGCTGGGCTGGGCTGGGCTGGGCTGGGCTGGGCTGTTCTGGGGGGCTGTGCTGGGCTGTGCTGGGCTGTGCTGGGCTGGGCTGTTCTGGGGGGCTGTGCTGGGCTGTGCTGGG